>JAUCMX010000018.1:11522216-11694716 GCA_033459395.1 Hemibagrus guttatus
CAGGTAGCACAATGAAGCCCTCCTTAACAAAGGCAATGGAGAGATCTGGCTGTTTCTTTGTGATTCAAATACATTTAATCAAAGGTTTGCTTCGATATACTGGCACTTAGTAGTGTACATTAACCCATACAATAGCACCGAATGAATTGCAATCCTTCCAGTGGGCTTTTTAATGGGAACAAATAGCAGGATAGGAGCGGGGACCGAAACGATAATGGAAGGGTACGACATGTGCTGTTGACGTTGGTTTCTTCATCGTTGGAGCAGCAGTGCTCTTTAAATGGACCCTCATGGCATAATCGAGAGGTTTTAGCGTGCGCGGTACACATTAAAATCAGGCTAAACACCTTGGCCCAATTATTAGGCTTTGAATTCGCAGCCATACTCATGAGCTCTTCTACTCGCTGTGCTGCATATATGTGTACGTGTGTGCAAGTTGATGTGTAGAAAGTGCGCTGTGTGTGTAAGGGTGCTGAACCCATTCCACTTACCTTAATCAAGTCAACAAGGGGGTGGGGTTATGAACATAGATAGTGCTGCAGTGTGATTGAATTGGAATTTGGTTGGATGCAGACATGATTTCTGAGAACAGTCTCAACAGCTGCTCAGTTTCATTAAGTGGCAAGTACACTTCATCAGAGTATCACAATACACAACCGCTACACAACTGCTACACAACACTACTGCACTTCATCAGAGTATCACAATACACAACCGCTACACTACACTACCGCACTTCATCAGAGTATCACAATACACAACCGCTACACAACCGCTACACTACACTACTGCACTACATCAGAGTATCACAATACACACCTGCTACACTACATCAGAATATCACAATACACACCTGCTACACTACATCAGAGTATCACAATACACACCTGCTACACTACATCAGAATATCGCAATACACACCTGCTACACTACATCAGAATATCACAATACACACCTGCTACACTACATCAGAATATCACAATACACACCTGCTACACTACATCAGAATATCACAATACACACCTGCTACACTACATCAGAGTATCACAATACACACCTGCTACACTACATCAGAGTATCACAATACACACCTGCTACACTACATCAGAGTATCACAATACACACCTGCTACACTACATCAGAATATCACAATACACACCTGCTACACTACATCAGAGTATCACAATACACACCTGCTACACTACATCAGAATATCACAATACACACCTGCTACACTACATCAGAATATCACAATACACACCTGCTACACTACATCAGAGTATCACAATACACACCTGCTACACTACATCAGAATATCGCAATACACACCTGCTACACTACATCAGAGTATCACAATACACACCTTTAACACTACATCAGAATATCACAATACACACCTGCTACACTACATCAGAATATCACAATACACACCTGCTACACTACATCAGAGTATCACAATACACACCTGCTACACTACATCAGAGTATCACAATACACACCTGCTACACTACATCAGAGTATCACAATACACACCTGCTACACTACATCAGAGTATCACAATACACACCTGCTACACTACATCAGAATATCACAATACACACCTGCTACACTACATCAGAGTATCACAATACACACCTGCTACACTACATCAGAATATCACAATACACACCTGCTACACTACATCAGAATATCACAATACACACCTGCTACACTACATCAGAGTATCACAATACACACCTGCTACACTACATCAGAGTATCACAATACACACCTGCTACACTACATCAGAGTATCACAATACACACCTGCTACACTACATCAGAATATCACAATACACACCTGCTACACTACATCAGAATATCACAATACACACCTGCTACACTACATCAGAGTATCACAATACACACCTGCTACACTACATCAGAATATCACAATACACACCTGCTACACTACATCAGAGTATCACAATACACACCTGCTACACTACATCAGAGTATCACAATACACACCTTTAACACTACATCAGAGTATCACAATACACACCTGCTACACTACATCAGAGTATCACAATACACATCTGCTACACTACATCAGAGTATCACAATACACACCTTTAACACTACATCAGAGTATCACAATACACACCTGCTACACTACATCAGAATATCACAATACACACCTGCTACACTACATCAGAGTATCACAATACACACCTGCTACACTACATCAGAGTATCACAATACACACCTTTAACACTACATCAGAGTATCACAATACACACCTGCTACACTACATCAGAGTATCACAATACACATCTGCTACACTACATCAGAGTATCACAATACACACCTTTAACACTACATCAGAGTATCACAATACACACCTGCTACACTACATCAGAGTATCACAATACACATCTGCTACACTACATCAGAGTATCACAATACACACCTGCTACACTACATCAGAGTATCACAATACACACCTGCTACACTACATCAGAGTATCACAATACACACCTGCTACACTACATCAGAGTATCACAATACACACCTGCTACACTAAATCAGAATATCACAATACACACCTGCTACACTACATCAGAATATCACAATACACACCTGCTACACTAAATCAGAATATCACAATACACACCTGCTACACTACATCAGAGTATCACAATACACACCTGCTACACTACATCAGAATATCACAATACACACCTGCTACACTACATCAGAGTATCACAATACACACCTGCTACACTACAGTATGCATGTTGGTAATAATATGATTTGTACCACAGCCTGCAGAATTCTCAGATCTGATTGGTCAGAAGGAGTTGATTAGTTTTCTATAACAGCAGCTCTGACAGCTGGACATGGTGTTTTCCTGGTGTTCACTGTAACATAACATGCATTTTTCCAACATATTTATATAAGATAAGAGAAGAAAAAGTGAAGGAACAAAAGTGCATAGCTCTTATAATATAATTGATGACAAACTTAATCTGAACGATTAAAAGCATGACACGGCATTCAAAAAATTAACAAATTAATAAGAAATTAAAAGTCTGCCAAATGCCATAAATGGAATGGCAGCTCCAGAGTAGGGAAGAGGGCTTTACTTCCCTCTGAGTGTGTTTCACTGGAATGTGTTTGTGTTTGCTGTCTTGGTTTGTGCACATGTTAGCCTTCACCGTCCCTGTCTGGTAGCTGCTGTATGATGGGTGAAGCTGCTGATGGGTGGGAACTAGCAGCTGAACAGTTGGAAACATGAATGAGAAAATGTACTTGACTAGAGATTTCACTTTCTCTATAATTTCGGCTGCGTGGCAGTAGCCCTGAAGAATGGAAAAGACCGGAAGCTGAGTGTAAGCTGTCTTGCCATGATCGAATCACAAGCTGGCAGCTCGGCCTAGACTCCAACGTACACCTACATGTATTATACAATCCTAATGCAAGCTGATTAGCACACAGTAAGAATCATATTCAGCTTGTGAATATGTTTCTAATTACTAGTTTCAATTATGTATAATGTGTGTGATCAATTCCTATAATATTTGCATGATCCAATTACATTAGAAAGCATGTGTGGAAGGAAAGCATAGCAGGTAACTTTGTTACTTCACAATACTAGTGACCTGGTGTCATGACCCGCCCGAGAGCCGACTGCGAGAGGGAGCTCTCGCCCGTATTTTGAGTATACTTCCGGTTCACTATCACACTTAAATACGGAGCGCACTTCCTGTTCGTCGCGAAGTATCGTTTCTGATGGGATATACTGAGCATTGGCCTTGTGCATATTTCGGACTTTTGTGTATGACCTGGTTTGTTTATCGTTTCTTCTTGTGCTTTTCCTCGGACACGCCTGTTACTGGATTATCGACCCTGGACTGTGTACTGACTTCCGTGTTTGGATTTTCCCTTCGGATTATATCGCTTGGATTACTGCTTCCCCGTTACTGACTTTCTGCCTGTCCCCGACTTCGCCTACTGTTCTTCCCCTATCACCAGCTCGGCGTATGGATGCGGTCACTTCCGCCTCCGGCAGACCGCTGCAACAGAATACTTCGCCACTCACAGATCCAGCGGAGCAGTCATCCGTTCCTACCAAGATCAGGTGGAGGCGCTGCAAACCCAACTGCGCAGCGCGAGCACCGCCGCACCGCGAGCACCGCCGCACCGCGAGATCCGCCATCAGTACGCGGTGAGTCACCCCAGCTGGCCATGCCAGAGAAATTTGATGGGTCTGCTGACCACTGTCGCGGGTTTTTACGGCAGTGCGAGGTGTTTTTCTCGCACCAGCCGGGGATGTACCATGAGGAGGGGACTAAATGTGCATTCCTGTTATCTCTGTTGATGAGTAGGGCCTTAGAGTGGGCCTCGGCCATCTGGGATGCCGACCCTCAAGTGCGATCGCCCTTTTCTTACTTCGCGGGGATGATTTGGGAGGTTTTTGAATACCCCACGGGCGGTAAGGACATCTCTGTCCAACTTATGGAGTTACGCCAGGGCTCCGAAGCCGCGGCCAATTACACCATCAGGTTCCGCACCCTGGCAGCTCAGTCAGGTTGGAATGATGCGGCGCTATGGGCCGTGTTCCGCACAGGCCTAAACCCCGCTCTCCAGACGGAGTTAGCATGTCATGTAGAGGCGACCACTCTGTCGCAGTTCGTGGCCACGGCCATCCGGCTGGACAATCTGCGGCACCAGCATCGGGCCGGGACCCAAGCCTCAGCCGCAGCTCGCCCATGGATGCGAACGGATTACCCAGGTCTTAGGGAGAAGGTCCCTGAACCCATGCAACTGGGAAGGTCTAGGTTGGCGGAGCAGGGGCACCGACCCCACGGCCAGATGAGGCTGTGCTACAACTGTGGGGCCGGTGTCCGGAGAGGCCTTCATCGGCTCAGGTGGGTGGCAGTTCCCTATTCTTCAGCCTGACGGTGCCGGTGTCATTGTGATTTTCTGACCTCTGTGTCCCTGTTTCAGCATTGATTGACTCTGGAGCGGCCGTCAACCTAATTGACGGGGCGTTGGTGGAGGAGCTCAGGATCCCCACCTTCCCCTGCGTACCATCATTGAGGATTACAGCCATCGACAGTCAGCCGATTGGGGAGGGCTATCTTAAACGCCAGACCGAGCTACTGGAGTTCCAGGTGGGGCTCTTTCATCACGAACAACTGGCATTTTATGTCACTTCCTCACCGGCGAACCCCGTGATTCTGGGCTTCCCGTGGCTAAGGCGCCACAACCCCCAAATCTCCTGGCGTTCGGGGGAGCTGGTACACTGGTCACCTACCTGCCTTAAGGAGTGTCTACGGGAGCCGGTGTCTAGGCCCTGCGGGACTTCCTGCGTGGAGGAGGCAACTCCCGCAGCACACGGACACCTCCCCCACCCGTATGCGGACTTCAAGGAGGTTTTTAGTGAGGAAGGGGCGGCCCGCCTGCCATCGCACCAGGTCTGGGACTGTGCTATTGACCTGCTGCCGAACACCTCTCTCCCTAAGGGGCGGATCTACCCCCTTTCGCTTCCGGAGTCCAAGGCAATGGAGGACTACATTGAGGCAGCCCTGGCAGCGGGCCACATTCGGCCTTCCACGTCCCTAGTGGCAGCGGGGTTCTTTTTCGTCGGTAAGAAGGATGAAGGCCTGCGGCCGTGTATAGACTATCGGGGACTGAACACCATCACCGTTCGGTACCCCTACCCTCTGCCCCTGGTACCTGCAGTGCTAGAGCAGCTGAGGGGGGCGAGAGTGTTTACTAAGTTGGACCTCCGAAGCGCCTACAACCTGGTGCATTTCCACAAGGGGGACGAGTGGAAGACCGCGTTCCACACGACTCACGGTCACTACGAGTACCGTGTGATGCCCTTCGGCCTCACCAACGCCCCCGCGGTGTTTCAGGCCCTCATCAATGGGGTTTTTCAAAACTTGCTGGGTAAAGGTGTCATCGCTTATATCGACGACATACTGGTGTACTCTACCTCTATGGAGGAACACGTGCGTCAGGTCCGGGAGGTGCTCACCAGACTGCAGCAGCACCACCTGTACGTTAAGCTGGAGAAGTGCGAATTCCACCGGACCACGGTGACATTCCTGGGTTACGTGATCTCCCGCCAAGGGGTGGAGATGGACGTGGTCAAGGTCCGGGCAGTTACGGAGTGGCCTGCCCCTGCTACGGTGCGGGAGCTGCAGTGTTTTCTGGGTTTCGCAAACTTCTACCGGAGGTTCATTCGCAACTACAGCTCAGCAGGCCCTCTGACGTCGTTACTAAGGGGGAAGGGAGATTGGCCTGGACGGACCAGGCCCGGGCGGCCTTCCAGCAGCTCAAGAACTGTTTCACCACGGCCCCCATCTTGCGGCACCCTGATCCTGACCTGCCACAGCAGTTCCCGGCCGCAGGTTATGCAGTGGGTGCATGAGGCGCCCAGCTCGTGTCATCCAGGGATCCGGCGATCTACCCAGCTCATCCGCCGCCGGTTCTGGTGGCCCTCCCTGGGCCCGGATGTGGAGGGGTACATCCAGGCATGCTCCACGTGCGCACAGGCGCGGACCAGAGGGGCTGGTGGAGCCCCTTCCGGTTCCCCGACGCCCCTGTCGGTGGATTTCTTGACAGATTTACCGGACTCGGGAGGCTTTACAGCGGTGATTGTGGTGGTGGACCGATTTTCTAAGGGATGTAAGCTGATTCCCCTCAAGGGATTACCCACGGCCATGCAGTCGGCAGAGGCTATGTTCAACCACGTGTTCCGCAACTTCGGCCTGCCCGAGGACATTGTATTGGACCGGGGCCCGCAGTTTACCTCCCGGGTATGGGGGTCGCTTTGTGCGCGGTTGGGCATAGGGGTTAGCCTGAGCTCTGGCTATCACCCCCAGTCTAATGGGCAGGCGGAGCGCCTTAATCAGGAGATCGAACGATTCCTCAGGAACTACTGTAGCAGGGAACAACAGCGATGGAGTGAGTTCCTGCTGTGGACCGAGTACGCCCAGAACTCCCTCAATCACTCCTCCACGGGTCTGACACCGTTTCAGTGTGTACTGGGGGTGGGGCAGAGGGTATGGTTATCCACCCGGAACCTCCGCCTCAAGCTGCCCTGCCGTAAACTCAGTCCCAAGTTCATCGGTCCATTCGAGATCATCCGCCAGGTCAATCCGGTGGCGTATTGGCTTCGGCTCCTGGCATCGTACTGCATATGTCCCACCTTTCACGTGTCCCTCCTCAAGCCGGCGCACCCTTCTGCCGGGGAAGCTGTGTCCTGTGAGGAGCCACTGCCGCCCCTAGACATTGAGGGGTTCCCCGGCATACCAGGCGCGTGCCCTTCTGGACTCCAGATGGGTTCGTTCGTGTCTGCAGTACCTCGTGGACTGGGAGGGGTACGGTCTCAAGGAACGTTCGTGGGTGGATGCCACCGACATCCTAGATCCTTCGCTCGCTGAGGACTTCCACCGCGACCACCCGAACAGACCCACTCCGCGTCCTAGGGGGCGTCCCCGGCATCGAACCCCAGGAGGTGTTCCTGGGGGGTACTCTGTCATGACCAGCCCGAGAGCCAACCACGAGAGGGAGCTCTCGCCCGTATTTTGAGTATACTTCCGGTTCACTATCGGACTTAAATACAGAGCGCACTTCCTGTTCATCGCGAAGTATCGTTTCTGATGGGATATACTGAGCATTGGCCTTGTGCATATTTCGGACTGCCTTTTATGACCTGGTTTGTTTATCCTTTCTTCTTGTGCTTTTCCTCGGACACGCCTGTTACTGGATTATCGACCCTGGACTGTGTACCGACTTCCGTGTTTGGATTTTCCCTTCGGATTATATCGCTTGGATTACTGCTTCCCCGTTACTGACTTTCTGTCTGTCCCCGACTTCGCCTACTGTTCTTCCCCTATCGCCAGCTCAGTGTTTGGATCTGGTCACCGCTGCAACACCTGGGTTTGAGCTTTTATTTAACACAGGGTTTCATTTTATTCATAAATTCATATTTATTATTTGGATTCATAAGAAACAAATGGAGCACGATTTATTCACATGGAACCGAATGTGTTTGAATTCCACTTGTGTCGAAGAAACAGCTAAATAAAATTAATAATTTGATCCTGCTCTTGTGTTGATGGGGAAAAAATCCAGAGAAGTCTTCTTGCTGAAGAAGAAAAGGGTGTAAAAGTGCCAAGATGAGCTCAGGTTGTGCAAACTTCATGTACAGCTGGCAGAAAGAGAACTGATAGCGGTGGTAAAGAACCGGATTACAGTGTGCATGTGGGTGTGTTGAAGGAAACCATGAAAGAGGAAGCTTTATCACAAAAAGCACAACTTTTGAAAGTGAACCGTTGGACGAACAGGTTATGACTCAAAAAGCGAGCGCAAATGGAGATTTTCCCTTTCTCTTCCTACAAAGTTAGAATTACTTTCGAGTACTGTCCGTGATAAAAATGACCATCATTGCTGAAAATGATTTCCCAGAGAAAACATCCACCGTGGTGTAGAGCTCATTAAATCTGCCTCTAGGTAATCCAATTGATCTGCAATTCATTTTAAAGAGCATTAAATCAATGCACAAAGACATGAAAAGCTCTCCTCCTTGTTGACTTCAGTGGAGCTACCTGCAACACTTTGTAATATTGATAATGCGCCTGACTCACTGCTCCGGCTTCGGTTTTTTTTCTCATGCAAATAATGGCTGTTTGTAACTGGGCCTGATCAGTGAGCTCGGGAAGGCAAGCTGAATGCCTGAGGGAATTGATTTAACTCAAGAACAATGCGGAGAAGCGCAGCGCTCCACTCTGAAGCCGTCTGTTCGCAGAGATAGTGTTTATCTTGAGTGTAATCCCAGCTTCTGTCTGTGTCTTAAGTGAAAGCCACGAGCCTACGGTAAGACAGGGACTGTAAATAAGGATTCCGCTCACTTTACATGCCACACATGGCAAACAGAACAACTTATTACACAACAGCTGCACCGCTAAATTAACCGACTTGAGTGCATACGTGCAAAACGCATACAGAGCTGATGGCACACTAGTCAGAAAAGCATGCACAAACAATGTAAGATCATTATTAAAGTGCTGTATCTTTGCTTGTCAGATCTCACACTTTATACCTTATTGACTATTCAAACCAAATAACGTTAGAATTGATTCCAAATAAGCTGCTGCTGTGCTGTGCAGCCCCACATCTGAATATTAGAGCGTAATTAGGTAAGCCTGTTGAATTTTTAATGCTCTCTGAAATCATATTCATGCCCGCCGCGTGTCAGGTAGAGCCCGGCTGCAGTGATACATCATCATACAGTGACACAAACATAATGGCCATCCCTTCAAACGTGTGACCTTTTCCAGCGAGCGCACCCTGCTGCGGTATATCCAGCCACCACGTTTGGCAGGAAACCCTCTCACCTGACACACACACCAGAGTGGATGGTTCCCGTCTGCTAAACTGCTGCTGAAATGAGGCACAAGAGCATTTAATTCCCATGACGTAAAAAAAAAAAAAAAAAAAAAGCCAGGATAGTTCGAGGTGCTGCTAATTTTGGCTCCACGTCCACGTACATTTTCACTTAAATCACTGGAAGTTCCCACATCCAGTGCGTACAATCAAATGGACACTTAGAAACATACAGCAAAACCTATATTCAGAGTTCTAAAGACACATCACTATTTATACAGGGAACGTACTGCATATTCAGAGATGAGTTACACACTAGCTTTCAAGTCTTTTATCTAATACAGATCATCTACATATATTGCTGTCAAATGGAATGTGATGTACTATTTACAAAAGATATGGGAAAAAAATGAAAAATAAAAACACTAATACGATGCTATAGGAATGAGACAATGGCAATGTAATGAGTAGTATGTTGCTAGTATATTGCTGCATGAGCTGTCCTAGATGTCATCGTCTCAGTAATTACTCCAAATCTGGTTTAACTGAACCACCCACAATATTCAGCAGCTTATAAATTAGACCCTACTATTATTTGTCAATTTTTTTTAGACAGTACGCTAACAGCCGAATGTGTGCACAACTTAATGAAGCAATGCAATAATAAATAATAATGTATGTGTGGGTGTAAGGGAAAGGGGAGATTAAAAAAAAAAAAAAAGTTATTTTAACAGATTTTTAATTCACTATTTTGATTTGTACTCTCCTGTAAAGAGAAGTTTGAAGCCCGTAGTTTGAAGGACGAGCTGACTCAGCACTCTGCTGCTACAATTACAGCTTATTTTAGGTGTGATTAATCAGAAATACTGATTCATTCTTAAAAAATCTGACTTTGAGATAAGCACTGCCTAGGATTATAATGCTTTTCTAATGTGTGGACATAAAATGGATGGTAATTATTACATTTTGTCATATGTACAGATTGCTGTAATTAATATCAGACTCAAAAGGAATTCTATAGTTTTTTTAATGTATGTACCGTGTAGTTACATTAAATTGTCAAACACTGGCACTTGATTTAATACGGCTCATCATCTGAACCAATATGATACGAGAAAAAATAAGTCTTACACACGTCTGAATAATGCCTAAAACTGTAGGTACGAATACCACTAAGCACAATTTCGGTATTAAATTCATTCAACTTAAATTCACTCATCACGACCTGCTATTCAGTGAGAGAAATTTACCTCAGCACCAGATTAATGCTGGATAGGAGGCACTCGAGTGTAGATCAGAGGTGAACACAATAAGACAAGTGAAAAGAGCTCTTGCCTACAACAGGTCTCTGCATGGAGTCTATCTTTAGTCTGCTGGTTCAGAGGTCAATGCTACTCTCTTCACTCACACTCTTGACCTCTTTAATAGACAGAGGAAGAGGACATCGCATACAATTATCACTTGCCTCTAAGGGGTCAATCAGGATGGAACCTATTAAAAAAAAGGCGAGAGACGAAGCAAACACGAGGGTAAAAGTTTCCACAGGACCTTGATCACCTTCCGCTGATAAGATTCTTCATTAGGGAGCGATTGCTTAGCCAATACAAGCTCACTGCAACTCTGATCCTACAATTATGTCAAGATGAATATGATTTCATGGGAAGTTTCCAAACTGAAAACTCTATTTGCACAGGAATATAATAATCCTCTTCCTCAGCTCCTGATGCTTGAGAATAATCTATCCAGTGAAGCGGGAAGACGGTGCATCTCCGCACTCTGGATTCAGACACCTGGTTTGGCGTGCATGCAGTAATTTAGCTATCACGCCTGGGCGTTCTGAAGCATGGCACTTTATAACCAGAGCTTTTGCTTGGCTCACTATACTGTAATTTACACTGGCTTGGCAAGACAACTTAAATATGTGTGGTATCTGTTGTTGGAATGAAAAGATTACAGTATTTACAAATAACAGTGGGTTGTTAAACCTCTTCTGTTGATATGTTGTATAGATACGTGGCTTCTCTGACCTGCATATGAACTACTTCCCATGCCCACACTGGGAGCAAATCCAGAGGCAAGCTTACCAAACAAATATACCCAAATTGGACAGTGTTGGGTAACATAAAGTTTACACATCTATTGTTAATTCTTAAAATGTTCATTCCGCTCGAGTTATGTGCAGAAATTGAGTAAGTCTTCAGGGGCCATTCTGGCATGAATGCTTCAGATGTTTTCACATCTCTCTCTCTATATAGGCTTAATGCTGGTTTTATACAAATTGCAGTACATTCTCACACTTTAGGTGTTAAATTAAAAGCAGTGATTTTGAAACAAACTGAGGAAACGATGTGTGAGAAAAATAAGTGCGGGAATTTAAAAAAAAAAAAAAAAAAGGGGCGGGGAAGGGGGCATTGCAGAGTAGAAAATTAATAGAAATTGCACCTTAAAACAGCATTAACATCTTATGAGGCCCATTCATTAGGCAGCCAAGTGTTAATCCATCATTGAGAGTGTAGCATGAAGGACAGTCTCTGATAGGAGCCTGGCAGAAATAATCGCACATTTCTGAAATTAAAATTCAGAGGAGGACCCATGCATCAAGAGCTAGTGAGAGGATGTGAGATAATAAAAGCGATGAGGCTAATAATAAATAACAGGCGCGAGATGAGTGCCATAAATACAGCAGAGGAGAGGCAGACATTAGCACAACAGTGCACTTGACAGTGTGATAATGCAGGGTAAATACATGCTGTTTATTCATTTGGCCTGCCACTTTCAATGTAGTTTAAGCAGAGACTAGGGGTGACGGGGGAAGCTTGAAGAAATATACCCTTAATATGCTACGATTAACAGCAAATAACACTAGCAATAAAACGTAGCACGCATGCCACTCATTCTGCAACACATATCCTCACAGAAAGAAAGGTGATTTTCACTGCTGCCGGATGTTAGGAGTAAAGCTGCAGTTTTTTTCTGATTATCCAAAAAGAAGTAATTACATGATTTTTAAAATATGTAATATATTGTTTAAAGACTGATGGTTTTAGCTGTATCAGCTGCTGGAAATCTGATACACTGTCTGAGATCTAATGCTTATGGAGAATGGAGTTCTTCTTTTGTTGTTCCTGTATCATTTAATTAAAAAGTAGAGAAGACATGGGACAAGAAAGTATAGAGTGGACAAAAGAAAAGGTCAACTGGAAACTTGGACCTATAAATGCTCAGTAATAAAGTTAAAGCTGATGAATTGCCATGTATCACTTTGTGTGTGTTTGTTTGTTAGGGGTCCCGATGGAGGCAGTGGTGGTGGTGGGATTACTGGTGTTGTGAGGGGTTGCTTCATATCATTATGGGAACCAGTTATCCCCACATGGAGCAATTTATTACATTTTTGAGTTTGTGACATTTGTCTTGTACTTAATTTCTAAGTAAAGGTGTAGCTTTGATTAAAAATAAAATAGAAAAAACACACAATGTTTGTGTTTGTTTATTGTTGTTAAAGTTAAGATTTTTAATTAACTGCATAGATAATTGTGTGAATGGAAGGTCCTCACAAGGATAGTAAGAGAAACCTGCTTGTGTGTGTGTGTGTGTGTGTGTGTGTGTGTGTGTATATAAGCATCCTTCCTCTTCCCTATTCCTTGTCCTTGAATTAATTAAATTAAATTATATATTTAAATGTACATAAATGTATATAATTTAAATGATTGATTAAAATTGAATTGAAAAATAAATATAAAGATTTAAGTCTAGATACTTATAAAGATATGGAGTCGTAAGTGGTAAGTTAACTAATTAGATAGATAGATAGATAGATAGATAGATAGATAGATAGACAGACAGACAGACAGACAGACAGACAGACATAGATAGATAGATAGATAGATAGATAGACAGACAGACAGACAGACAGACATAGATAGATAGATAGATAGATAGATAGATAGATAGATAGATAGATAGACAGACAGACAGACAGACAGATAGACAGACATAGATAGATAGATAGATAGATAGATAGACAGATAGATAGATAGATACAGACAGACAGACAGACAGATAGCAAACTAAGAGCATTTATACAACATGAACTTGCGAGCTACAAGTAATTTAGACACGTCATTAAATTCCTCTCAGTCTTGTGCCACACTACCACACTAATGAAAACAGAGCAGAGGAGAAAAACACACTTCCTCCATCTAGTCTTCACCAGACAGCAAATGACAGGCGGTTCACACCACCTTATTACGGTTTGTCCGTGCAATCGTTGCATATGCATTAGTAGTAGACTGGTCAGGAAGTAGCTTTAGCAGGGAGTCTCACTGGGCTAGTCTTAAATCAGCAGCAGCATGGCAGGAATCTGACAGGCCACTATAGCTTTATCTGAAGGTTTGTTTTTGATTCATCTAGGCTACTGTTTATGCACAGCAGATGAATATCACAACCCTCTTCTCAACCCCCAGCTTAAGTCAAGGCCTTGCCCAAGCTCTCAGCCTTCCACCAGAGCCCCTTTCTCGCTCACTTAATTGATTCTGCTGGGGCAGCCAAAAAAAAGTGAAATACACATCTCATTTTTTATTTAAGCTCCCTTTGATATGGGCAATATCTAAAAAGGGTTAATATGTATTGGGTTAATCTCATGGGTAAGTTTAAAATTTCATGGAGGACTGACCAAAAAAATGCAAGTTAAAGGAAGACTGCTCCCTAATGCTGCCTTTAAGCATTGTACGATGCAAAAGTCAGCGTATGAATAAAAACACCTGACAAAGTGTGTGTAAATTGGGGGGTTAGCAAAAACTGTTTGCAAAAAAGTATGATTTCCAGTCAGTTTGCAGATAACTATCAAAGTGAAAATAATTCAAAATAATCAATTCCGTTTATTAGGTGCAAAAGGGGTGAAGAAGAAAGGGGTGTAAAAGAATGGAGTGTAAATGAGAGTGGTGAATAGGAGTCGAGTGCAGAGGTGTGTAGAGGAAAAGAAGGAAAAAGAGTTGAATGGAGTGTTGAGAGTTGAGGAGAGGAGAGTTGAGGAGAGTTGAGGAAGAGAAGAGAAGAGAAGAGAAGAGAAGAGAAGAGAAGAGAAGAGAAGAGAAGAGAAGAGAAGAGAAGAGAAGAGAAGAGAAGAGAAGAAATAAGGAGAGGAGAGTTGAGTGTAAAGGAGAGTGGTGAATAGGAGTCGAGTGCAGAGGTGTGTAGAGGAAAAGAAGGAAAAAGAGTTGAATGGAGTGTTGAGAGTTGAGGAGAGGAGAGGAGAGGAGAGGAGAGGAGAGGAGAGGAGAGGGGAGGAGAGGAGAGAAGAGAAGAGAAGAGAAGAGAAGAGAAGAGAAGAGAAGAGAAGAGAAGAGAAGAGAAGAGAAGAAATAAAGAGAGGAGAGGAGAGTTGAGTGTAAAGGAGAGCAAAAGAGAAGAGAGGATAAAAGATGATAGTGGAGTGGAGAAGAGGGGAGATGAAAAGGGAGAGGAGAGGAGAGGAGAGGAGAGGAGAGGAGAGGAGAGGAAGGGGGAGAGGAAGGGGAGAGGAAGGGGAGAGGAAGGGGAGAGTAAAGGAGAGGACAGAAGAAGGAGGGGAGAGTGGAGTGGGTTGTAGTGGAAAGGAGATGAGAAGAAGAGAAGAGAAGAGAAGAGAAGAGAAGAGAAGAGAAGAGAAGAGAAGAGAAGAGAAGAGAAGAGAAGAGAAGAGAAGAGATAGGAGAAACTGCATCAGCATACTGTATGTTAGAGGAGAACAGAGCAGAGGAAGGCACTGGGCCTCTGCTCCCAGCATATTCATAAATCAGCTTTTTCAGGAGCTGTCAGCTGTTCCATAATGAGGGTTATTATTCAGGCAGTGTGTCAAAGCTACCATCAGAGGAGCATCTCTGCAAGGCCCTCTCACTCTGCTCCTCGTTAAATAAACAGCAGCATACACAAAATGGCAAACAAGACGCAGGTCAATCTGATACAGAGCAAGGCCATGTGGGCCTCTGGAGTAATTTACCCTACGGGAATCGCCCACAACCAGGGAGATGGATGATATCAGTACCTCTGTAAAAGATTAATGGAGAGAAAAGACAAAAAAGAAGGAGAAACCCGAGAGTTAGATAGAAGGGGTAGAAGAGCTAGATAGAAAATCTGGAAGAAGGTTGTTATATATTTAGAATACAGCGGAGGAAAATAGTTTAGGTTAACATGTCAGATATGTTTCTGGTAACACTGAAATACTTAATTAAGGATTAAAACCATATTGTTTCCCATAGTACATAATAAAATGAAATGAAATTAAACATTATATATCAATTAATTGTATGTAATTTACTGTGATGGTGCAATTTATATACGAAGGCTATTACACCAAAACAGACAATAGGTGAAAAAAAGAAAAAAAGAAATAAATAATTTCCTGCAATGATGACCATCAAAATATCAGATTATGAGGCAAGTTGGAAAAAAAAAATTCTCATATCACTTTAATTTGACCTCTTATTGATAATGGTCTAATATTAACGCTTTCAGAATACCTTCCATCAAAAATTCATCCTCTTATTGCTGTGTTAATATCTGGTAGTGCCCTCAGAGCTGAGGCTAGGATTAATTTTGAATAGTGAGGAGAGCAGAGGACAGCACGCTGGTGAGGAGTGAGCGGGATCAACTACAACGGAAAAACTACCTGACCCACATACTGCTGCCACTGTGAAACCTGCACACAGCATTTAAAAATGAAATGATGCTTATTTATAGTCAATCTGATTTAGCCGAGAAAGCCTAAACAAAAGTTTGGGAGCACTTGCATATTTCAGCTTGATTTCAGCTACGGAGGAAGACTCCATCAAGCCAGGAAGCATGGGGTGAAATCTCATCCGATTATCTTGAAAGATTGACAGCTACAATGCCCAGGCTGTAATTGCTGCAAAAGGTGGTTTTTGATGAAGGCAAAGTTTGAAGAAAACATTCATTATTCATTCATTCATTGTCTACCGCTTATGTGATCTAACATTCATCATTTCCATCAAAATCATTATTTCTAACTCTGACTATGTATTATTTCTATGTCAGCATGTCTTGTTCTTTTGCTATATTTTCTATTCAGACTAATTTCGTGTGTGTTTCCTTGGAAAACAATAAAATTTTTGAGTGATCCCAAACTTTTGAGCGGTAGTGTATTTATGTAATTATTTACAGTATTTGGAAACAGCAATTATTTTTTGAATTAATTTTAATATTAAAATAGTAATCCTCCATGCTCTAAACTCAGTCCAACTTAGTCAACACAAATACAAAGTATAACCCTTGCTCTGCAGTGAAGTGGAACTTTTTAAACTGATTGCATTTAGCGAGTCTCCTGGGTGGTGAAATCAATGACTTCATATGGTGAGTAGATGAGTGAGATGTATCACTATGTCACAGGCCATTTCTCAAGCTGCCATAATTACTGTAGCCAGAGGAGTCATCATTGCACGGTCCAATTCAAGGACAAAGGAGGCTTTGCCTGCTCTATTTTTTTACTCGTTTTAAAGAGTAGAGAATTCAAAACTCTAAACAGTAAGGGGTACTCATCCTAGGTATTGATTTCATTCTCACCTACCTGAAGGCGACAGATTAATCTTTTACATCTGTGATTTGCAGACAGGCCTTCATGCTGTGCAAAGGCACTCGGAAAAAAAAATCAGCAGCTTACCCGACTCCAATTAATGAATTTGTCGTTGCAACACAGGGGTGCCGCTTTATGTTTGTCAAAGTACATTTGAGCATCACCACCATGGTAATTTGCACCATCTGTTCTAACTAAGAGAAAAAAAGAGAGCGATGCAAAGTGCTGGAGTCCTAAAACACTCCACGCGAGTGGCTCAGCCATGTCTGGAGGACATGAAGAGAACATATGTTGTCTTCTAACCCACAGGCTGACATTGAAGATGAGGAAAGACAGTACTTCATGGCAAATGTTGTCCCTGAAGAAAGACTGCCAGAACCTATATGGCTCAGAGTATTGACAGGTCTCCTGTGGACAGCCCGCACACACAGGTTTACACACAGTAATAGGCAATGCCACTCTCTCTGTCCTGCACAGTGTGAGGAGAAGGACAGCAGAAGAGTCCTAAACAGCCTGGTCAGATCAGCCTCGCCTGGAGAGACTGCAAACACGTTCGAGTCCACTGAAAGACACACTCCAGTCTTTCAGCAACTTTATATTCAGATACATAGAAACCCGGGGATTTCTCACTTTCCTGACACCATATTTGATCCATTTACACAAAGGATGTGCATTATAACTTGGTATGGAACAAGCAGGTTTAATTGCAGTGTTGATGTAAGGGTGGACCCAGCTCCCTGTTTGATGTCTTTGGGATAATGATGGATGATAGTGAGATGGACTGCTGCCATTGGAGACTGTCGAGCTGGAACAGAACCACCAGTGATGAATAACAATTCAGAAGCCCTTTTTCCCCACAGGAGACACAACTCCAGCACAAAAGGCAAGAAGTTGACAATCCACTACTTCTGAGCCAAGAGAAAGACGCTTCCGTACAACTACACCTATTACACCAATTAGAATCAGGACACAAACAGCAACAGAAAATTCAACCCACAGAGTAAGACACCAGAATTAGGCATTTTAATGTCCCTTATATCCAAATTCACTCCATATTTAAGAGGTGATAAACAGCGCATGGCAAACGAGATGTGGAAATTCACTTCAAATTTGAATTGGGAATAAACAGGTATTATATATGAATTTCTACCCCTATGTTCAAATCACACTAATGTGTTCTCATTTCTATAGTAAAGACACATTCACAGAGACTTCTAACAATAACTAAATGCATTAAAAAAGTTTTTATGTAACACAATAACACTGACTGATATTTTAAGGTGGCTTTCTTTATAGAAGGAGTCTCCAGTGTCAGAGCCTTGGAACATTCAATGAGTTTTCTATCATGAGAGAGGCTTCAGGACAGAGGAGTTGAAGCTTTCTGGTTTGCTGGTGACTGCAGCTTTTCAACGTATTAACTTCAGAAGTAAAGCGGAGAACAAGTGATTGTTTATAGCTGCTTTATCATAAAGGCATGCAGCTATAGGGAAATAATCAAACCAGAGAATAAGCAGGCTCAGTATTGTCACTAGAAAAACAGAAGCGAGACTTCATGATATTTGAACAGGTAAAGCTGATCAGATGACCAGTGATGGTGAGCAGGGATATGGGCCTTATGGTTCATGTGATACGATCTGTTTTAGATGGATATAGATGTAAACTTGATAATTCTATATCATACAACCATGATGGTCCTCCAGTCATGATGCATAAACAATCTATTGTTATAGTTGTTTGTTTGACTTTTCTGTCTTTACATTTAGTGCTCATTTCATTGCTTTGAGTTTTTGATATAGAGCACATCAGAATTTATTACTGCTTTGGACTTGCATTGGACTGGATATATATTTTTTACAACAACATCCCAGAGAAACCTCAGCTAGAAGTGCTCTTCTCATTCTCCTACCACTGTGAAGAATCTCTTACATCCAGTATGTCAAATGCTGAAAATGTCTACCACTATGTATTATATATTTATTGTACTTTATCTTCTATATAGTTTAAACTACAAGGTGTGGTGGTAAAAGTTTGTCAAAAATAGTTCAGGTTCTAACACAGAGACTTGAACTATATCCAAATTCACTCCATATTTAAGAGGTGATGAACAGCACATCGCAAACAAGAGGTGGAAATTTACTTCAAATTTTAATTAAACTGGAATAAACAGGCATTATATATGAATTTCTAGCTCTATGTTCAAATCACACTACTGTGTTCTCATTTCTATATTAAAATCACACTCACAGAGAGTTCTAACAATAAATAAATGCGTTATAAAAGTGCTTATGTAATACAAAGACAGATATTTTAAGGTGGCTTTCTTTATGGAAGGATGGAAGGAGCTTTGAATGAGTTTTCTATATATTTACTGTACTTTATCTACTATATATACTATATTGCCAATGCACATGAATGTAATATGTATTTGGCCCGCCCTTTGCAGCTATAACCGCTCCAACTCTTTTGGGAAAGCTTTCCACGAGGTTTAGGAGTGTGTTTATGGGAATTTTTGACCATTCCTCTAGAAGCGCATTTCTGAGGTCAGGCACTGATGTTGGACAAGAAGATCTGGCTCGCAGTCTCCGCTCTAATTCATCCCAAAGGTGTTCTATCGGGTCGAGGTCAGGACTCCACACCAAACTCGCTCATCCATGTCTTTATGGACCTTGCTTTGTGCACTGGTGTGCAGTCATGTTTGAACAGGAAGGGGACATTCCCAAACTGTTCACACAAAGCTGGGAGCATAAAATTTTCCTAAATGTCTTGGTATGCTGAAGCATTAAGAGTTCCTTTCACTGGAACTAAGGGGCCAAGCCTAAGCCCTGAAAACAACACCTGAATTCAGTGATTTGGAGGGGTGTCCAAATAGAGTGTATTTTAAACTACAAGTTGTGATGGCAAAAGTTTGTCAAAAATAGTGACACAGAGATTTTATCTATTTCCCACCAGTGAGAAATTACACTCTACTGTTTGTAGTTTGTGATACCATAGATCAAGCTGGCTCCATAAAAAAAAATAAAAAATAAAAAATAAAAACCTGACTGGAAATGATCCAAATACTTCCTGTGCTTCTGTAAGGACACTTTAGTCTGCCTATGCCACCTGCTGGAACAGTCAGTTAAAGATGATGAAGTCAGTCCACACGGTTTCTTTGCTAAGCTCCAATGCCATGTCCGGCTCTTATCGGAGCTTGCAAGAACTGTGTAAAGTGCTGGATTCGTTTAAGAAGTCTGCAGACTGATAGCAGGCAGGGATCCTACTAGACTCCAGCATGTGTTCAGGGTTTAAGGCATGCAGTCAAGAACAGAAAGATGTCTGGCAAGCACAAATCTGTCTTGAGTTTACAAATTTCATTGGCACCCTTGATCTCTTCACTGACAAAACTCAGTCTCATGGCTACAAGGCAGAGGCAACTCTATTTTCTGCAGTGTTGAGACAAAAAGAAAAGAACTTTGTAGTTTGTCTTGGAAAACAAATAAAAAATGTTTTATTTACAGACAGAATGAAACAACATGCTTAGACATAAATGATTATGATTAGTAGTAGTAGTAGTAGTATGATGATGATGATGATGATGGTGATTGATGCCTAAGTATGCTCTTTCATATAAGAAAGTTATTTTGCTTTTGGAAGACAAACATTTATACTGATACATATGAACTGGTTACAACAGCTGGCAGTAGCTGCGACATTAATATACTGTACAAGAAACTGTGAGAAACACCATGTTTGCAATCAACAGGAGCTGAACTGAACTGAACCCCAACGCTGACACTAAAGCAAATATTTTCCTGTCTGTTATTCACTGTTTCCCTTACATTTCATATTATTATTAATCAAGCATTGGCTGAAGAGCTGGCCAATACAATGATCTTAAATCCATATCTGAGTACAAGAGTGTTATTCACAGACAATTTCAACTTGTTCAAAGATACTGTATATTCTGAATATTTTTATTTTTTTTTCCATTGTCTGTACCGCTTATCAGATCTATTCTCAGGTGTCATTGGGCATCAAGGCAGGATACACCCTGGACGGAGTGCCAAACCATCGCAGGGCACACACACACTCTCATTCACTCATGCAATCACACACTACGGACAATTCAGAGATGCCAATCAACCTACAATGCATGTCTTTGGACCAGGGGAGGAAACCGGAGTACCCGGAGGAAACCCCCGAGGCACGGGGAGAACATGCAAACTCCACACACATGTCAGAGGCAGGAATCGAACCCCCAACCCTGGAGGTGTGAGGCAAACGTGCTAGCCACCGTGCCCCCCATATTCTGAATATATTAGTGTTTAAATAAAGTTATTAGAGTGATTAATTAAAACATTATTGCACAAAAGGTTAATAAATAATTTAATGTGGATATTAAATAAGTACGAACAAATACATCACACACTCAACTTTCTTTTCATACCTCTAGTACTTCATCTCAAAGTAAATCAATAGTTTACCTAGTACACTCCTATTTAATTATACTTATATCATTTTTAACATATAAACTGTCCACTAATGCACTTCTCTTCATGTATACATACATTTTTAACATATAAAATGTATATGAATTCATATGAGCCCCTTATGAATTGAAATTTTGCAAGACATTTGCATCGTCATATGAAGCATTTTCGGCATACGAACGAACTGAACCGAATGCCAGCGAAATTGCACGTACGTCTGGGAGCCGTTTATAGTTTTTTTCTTTTTGTTTTAATAGAGTCAACCCACGATACCAACAATTTCCTTTGGCATGCGTTCAAAAGCTATGTGATTTTTCGCACGTTTTTTGCTGGCAGATTGGTGGCGTGGGCGGTCTGTTCTATTTTTTAGCCCAAGCTTGGTGGCATGACTTTCTGTGAGGACCCTTGATCCTTGGAAATTGGTAATATTGGTAATATTTTTGGGTGGCTGGTACAGATTATCTGCATTTACATTATTTCTTATGGGAAAATGCATATCGCAATGCGAATTTTCGCCTTAAGAGCTCGCCTCCAGAACGAATAAAATTTGTATGCTGAGGTTCCACTGTATACTTATATTTATAGCCTATAAAATGTATAATAGTGTACTTCTCTGCAAGTATACATACATTTTAAACATATAAACTGTCCACTGGAGCACTTTTCTTATAGTATATGTACATTTTTAACATATAAAACATATACTAGTGGGCTTGTCATCATGTACACTTAAATATTTAGAATATAAAATGTTTACTAATGCACTTCTCGTTAAGTATGATTATATTTTTAGCATATAAATTGTCCCCTTGTCCACAAACTTCTTTTAGTATCTGATAGCATATCAAAAGTAAACTGCAAAAACATTAGCATGCATGCAGTGAGTCTGGTAAAATATGTGAATAAACCAGACACATCATCATCATGGCAGATCTGAGAAAGTGTGAGAGGTTTTTTGAGATTGCTACTGAAACTTAAAAGATGACCTAAAGAGATTACTGTGGTCTTTTCCTCAGAAGAGTAACCAAAAAAGAGGTCAGGATAACCACAAGACTTCATCTTACTTCTATCAGATCTCTGTTATCTATAGCGCTGAACTTATAGTGATGAACTGGTGTCCCATCTAGAGTGTACTCCTGCCTCAGGCCCAGTGTTCGAGGTCCCAAACTAAAACACTTACTGAAGACGCATCAATACAAATATTTTGGATTTGACTGACATTGAGGTGGTTTGGCTGGCTTAAATTCTATATGTTACAATAAACTGAGTTTTTCCAATTCCTAATTCAAATCCCACATCAATCGGGACGCAGCCTTCAGCTTCAATTGACATCAAATTCCAAGTGAACAGACGATTATATTTTAGATTTGGCACATTGTCCTTTTTCTTAACAAAAAAAAAAAAGCTTAATGGGCGCACAAGAAAGGAAGACATTTAGAGGAAAAAAGGGGAAAAAATAACGAGTGGCACACAGACAAATTAGCTCTGACTGCTCAACAAGGAGCACATGTTGACAAGGAAGAGCATTGATCTGATTTGCTGACATGAGCAAAGGAAAAGCGAGACAAAACAAATCTAATAATCTTTTCCATCAAGAGGAAATTGCAGGCTTTTTCCTCACACTGGGACCCCCCTCGGCTTAAATCAATCGCTAACAAACGCCATTCGCAGGCTGGAGCACGGGGGAATAAACAGCAGCTTTTACTTTCATTCAGCACTACGCCTGGGGAGAGGACAACTTTCATCCATCACCTTCAAGTGTAGCGCACACAGCAGCACCTTGGAACGAACGCGCGCACACACTCATTCTCACACACACATACATATACACACAGCTTATAAAAACATGCTAAAAGCTGCTCCCATGAATCCGTTATGTACAGTACAGTGAGACGATGCTCTCTGGAAAATGACCAGATGCATGAAAAGTTCAGAACTGCCACACACCGACTTCTTCTTTATCTTCTTTTATTAAGCCACTCAGTACCTACTTCAAATTTTTTAAATAAATAAATAAATAAATAAATAAAACCGCTTTTGACAATCCACTAATAATTCAATTTAGCAGACCAGCACAGTGGATTGCCATTAGTTTCGAGGATGTGATTTAAGATTGATGACTTGTGCCCCTTGGGAGTCTGTTTCATGAGGGCGTGTGTGAGGGAGGGGGAGTGCTGTTGGCCTAGAAGCAGTACAGGAACAGGCGTGGGAGTCGAGAGAATTTCAGTTTAGAGTTGATTTTCTTAAAATTTGAGTTGACTAATGTGACAAGTCGCAGCTGTGAGCTGCAGAGCACCAGGCGAAGAAACGCTCGCCTTGTCTCCTCCAGGCTCCTCACAGTGACATGGCAGTGACAGAGAAGGCCCTTCCTCACACACACACACACACACACACACACACACACACACAATATACAGCGCTGTTCAGCCATCAACCTGCCGTCACTAACACAAATTACAGAAAGCAGAGAGAGAGAGAGAGAGAGAGAGAGGGGGGGGGGAGAGAGAGAAAGAGAGAGAGAGAGAGAGAGAGAGAGAGAGGGAAAGAGAGAGAGAGAGAGAGAGCACTTATTACCATAGCCATAGTTCCATGTACTAGATTGCTGACAAGGAATGGGTCACTGCAGTGACAATCTTCAATAATTCAAAAAAAACACAAGAAAGTGAAAGAAAGAAAGCGAGAACGGATAAGTCAGTGGTGAACGGTAGACGGTATATATGGATGGATACCAGCTCCTTGTCATATTGCTGTGTTATCAAAAGCAACACAGTGCATCATGTACAAGTTACAATATAGCAAAAAGCTTCATTGCCTGCTTACATCAGCGCTATACAGTACTTGTCCTCTTGGCACGTCTGCTAACATTTGCATCTAGCTGCCATCGCTACTGGATGTGAAACTAATTGTGATTTGGAGAACAGACCTAACTGCGAAACTCAGACCACCAAACCAAGCGACTCTTTTCATCATTAATAACCGGCTTCCACCGAATCCCTGACCAGTGCAAGTCACAAAGCGAGGCCCTTTATCCAGGAGCGCCTTTCAAAAGCGACTTAAGGACAGCACAAGCAAACAGAGCTGAAAAACGCCGCCCCTGATGAGTGAGCACTAGAATTGGTTTCATGCTCCAGCGCAGCCGTTAAGACAAAGCACCTCAGGAGATAATTATTGTGTCAAGCATCCACTGGGCCGGCCGCTGATGATTGGCCAATATTTAGCTTTAATTAAATCAAAGCAGAAATGTAATTTCTCCTGAGTGATCTTTACGCACAGAGTCAACTTTCAAAAAACACAATGTGAGTGTTAATGCCTTCCCTTTTCACTTCTTTTTTTTTTTCCTCCTGCCTTTCATGTTTCGACAACACCACATTTGGGTTTTAATAGACTTCAAGCACAGGAGGCAGGAGCTTTAAAGCTAATAATTTACAATAATAAATGTATTTAACAATAAAGACACTGTATAAGAATGCGCTGATAATGTTTTTAAGAAAATCAAAAGGCTTTCTCGTGTCATCCGCGAATTTAGCGTTTAACTACGGTGTTTCCTCATAAAGCTTTCTCATGTTTTTTGCAATGCTTTCACTTAAAACATTAATAACGGCCAAAAAAAAACTGTTATTTCTTTCGCCCTTAATTTAGTTCTAACCCACTCTGAAAGCAGAAAGGGGCAATACTATTGCATGGCACATGAGCAGCCCGGGAGTATGGAATGTTTGATGATAATTATAAAGTAAGCTATTGATCTTGCTGCTTTAATATGTTGTGAAAGCTTCACTGTTTGACTGCCTTTTTCATTAGCCATCACTGGCTCACCGTGTGTGTCTTCAGTGGCAGGGAATTAAAGCAGCCCCTCTCTCTGTTTGGACTGCATGGATGGAGCCGACCAAGAAAGGTCAATACAAAATTAATATGGGCATTAATATTTTTAATGCAAACCTGGAGCACACATGCTCATAGTTTTGACCGAAGGCCGCACAAAGTCCCACACGGAGCTTCTGTAACGGCGTCACGTGTGGCACACCTGCGAGGGCCTGGCATGCGTAATGCGTAAAAGGATCATAAAAGAGAAAACTTGTTGAAAAGCAGTGACACACAATCTCCATTGCAGTTTTTTTTTATTTTTTATTGTAAAACAGCAGGGAGAAAGTGTTTCAGGAGAACAAACAATACTTAAAGGTTGCCTGTATGGCTTGGAGGTTTAATTACGTTTATGATTTCAGGGAAGATTTGACTTTAATATATAAACATTGCTGGGTGTAAATGTGCTTAATACACATTTACGTGTTCCAAAAACAGGCCGTAATTGCACTGTAATTATTTAAGGCAGTAAAACACAAGCCGGGGAGAGAGAGAGAGAGCGAGAGAGAGTGAAAACATGACCGGAGCCTGGTGACATTCAGTTTTCCCAGGATAAAATGATGGCTTGGTAGAAGAATCCCCATCTGTGTGAATGTACCTGCTGTTATTTATGGGATTCTTGTCTAAAAATGCACACTGCAGATGCCAGTAATTAATCCACCACACAATTAGATATTGTTCCAATTCACAGCTGAGTGCAATTACCATAGAGGGCTTCCCATAGATCATGCTGGCAGTGGTGTAGATTTGGCAGCAAGAGCACTAATTCTAATCCTTAACCCGAGGCCGCTTGCACGGGCCTCCTTTAATGATCCTCTAAATGATGTTGATGGAGAAATAATCATTTTTCCATTGAAAGACTTTCAGACACTGATTAACACAGCTGCAGACCATGTAATTTGTATGTGCTGTGCTTTTCTCCAAAGTGTAAACATGGACGACCTGCTCAACGGCTAACCTGTACAAACTGATTCGAGCAATTCTGCGTTATAATAATGAGTGCTGCTTTAAAAGGTTAAAAAGTGCCATTAGGCCATTGTTAAGACACCAGCGAAGTGGAGGAAAGGCCCGTTTGTGGGTAGAGGTGCTCTGGAATTGCGAGCGGTGGTTAGCAGTGCAGCTCTGCTTATCGCTGTGATGCTTCGCCGACAGCTCTGACCTCAGACGTTCCCAAACGTCAATCCCAGTCTGGCTGCATTGGCTTTCTTTGTAGATCTTGCACATCTTTTTATTTTAAATCCACTCTCATTACAGTTCCCCTCGGCCAGTCAGCGGGAAAAGCCCTGCTGAAAGTTGGGGAGGTAATTGAGTGTATCTGCTCCTCCACTTTACAGCCAACCCTGCTCGTATTTGCCTAGATTCCAGAATTCCAGATGTGGCGGCATCACTTGAGCATTCATGTCTGGACAGTGGGCGCAAGGCCTCATTATCAGCCAGCAGAACTGTCAGAAGAAAAAAAAAAAGCAAAATGCTGCTGTAATGTAATCTGGACACTGGACATTTCCCCCTTTTAATGATGGTCTGATTCTTTCTCTGCTCCTCTGCTCTTTGCAGTCACGAGTCAAAGCCAAAAAATGCAAGGCCATAGAGTCTGCTGTATAATATGATATTGATCTTCAGCCGTAGGCAATTCCGAAAGCGCCATTATCCCCAATAACAGCCTGTACAAGACAAACAATCCTGCCCCCCACTCAAACAAAAAAATGCTATAAATGAAAATTAGGATTCACTAAGCAAAGTCTAACATCTGTTAGCTAGTTAGACTTGGTTAATAGGCAAAATCATTAGAATTCTGTCTAGTTTTTAATCCCTCTGCCTTCCGTTCTTTATTCGCTTCTGTAAAGTGGGAGTTGTGCTACCCTCAGGCAGAGGAAGCAATAATGTGAGCCCTGGAGAGCCATTCACAGGGAAAAGAGATAGGACTGGAAGAGGCTCGGCAGCTCTCCACCTGGGCGCCTGGGAGGCTAAACGGCAGCGATATCGCTTATTAAACCATCTGCCTGATGCTAATTAGATTATCGCAGATAAAGAGAAGGAGTTTTCTTTGTACATTTTAATGAGATAATGTGTCAGGCGATTGCGCAGCGAAGATGGATGTAATTTGGTTGGTGGGAGCGTGCCCAGGTAGTAGAAATACAGGTGGAGGTGTACAAGCGAGCAGATGCAGACAGAAGTGATTAATAGCATATAGCCAACAACATCTTGCTTGCATAAGGGGAATAAAAAAGTGAAAAAAACAAAACAAAAACAGTGTCACGGCACACCCCAAGCCCACTTACTGCCTGGGAAAATAAAGCCTACTCTTCATCATGGACCTCTGAGACTTGAAACATCTACATAGGACACAGCGGAAAATAGCAAACTTTACTAGTGCATAAAAACAGCACCCAAGCATACCTGCACTGACTCCACTACAAATATCCACCAGAAGAGCAGTGTTTTTCTCAACAATATAACAGGAGACAAACCACTGAACATCCGAGCAGGTGTTTTCAGCTGTCCAATATTAATTATATTAACAAACACTTCCTGGAAGCCCTGCTTCCTTCCTCTATCTCATGTGCTTTTAGCTCAAAAAGGAGTGATGTGATCTTTTGACACAAAAAGATAAAACAGGCCTACAACAAACTGTCAAATCTAACATTTTACAAATAATGTTAATGCTAATGATTAACACAAAGTGATTAAATGTGCTGTATTTTTTAATCTGTGGTCCCCTGGGCTCTCCTGCTTAACACTGAAAATGTCAGTCATGTAGACCTTAAACAGCCAATTTGTGAGAAAAAAAAATAAATAAAATAAAATATGTATTAGCAATAATAACAACAACAATAATAATTCATTCATTCATTCTCTACCACTTATCCAATCTATTCTCGGGTCACAGGGAGCCTGCGGTTATCTCAGGCGTCATTGGGCATCAAGGCAGGATACACCCTGGACGGAGTGCCAACCCATCGCAGGGCACACACACACACACTACGGCATGTCTTTAGACCAGGGGAGAAAACCCCCGAGGCACAAGGAGAACATGCAAACTATACACACACGGCGGAGGCGGGAATCGAACCCCCAACCTTGGAGGTGTGAGGCAAATGTGCTAACCACCAAGCCACCGTGCCCCCCATAATAATAATAATAATAATAATAATAATAATAATAATAATAATTATTATTATTATTATTATTATTATTATTATTATTATTATTATTATTATTATTGTTGTTGTTGTTATTGTTATTGCTAATACATATATTATTTTTTTATTATTATTATTATTATCATTATTATTATTATTATTATTATTATTATGCTGCATTGGTGGCTCAGTGGTAGGTTTCTCACCTACCATGCGGAAGGCCCGGGTTCAATTCCCATCCAATGTCCTAAGCCTGGAAAAATGTGAGGTTTGTGTCAGGAAGGGCATCCAGTGTAAAACCTGTGCCAACTTGTTGTCCGGACCAGTTGGTCCGCTGTGGCGACCCCAAACAGGAAGCAGCCAAAACCAACTTCTATTATTATTATTATTATTATAGCAAAATAAATATAGCATTTTTTAAATAATTTTTATTATTATTATTATTGATAATACTAATAATACTACTACTACTACTACTAATAATAATAATAATGTATGTTTTATACATAGATCAACTTTTAAGTGTTTATTTAAATTACAGCCATTTCACTTAAAAATCCAGCATCCAGCTGAGTTTGTGCCCTCCCACAACTCTCCTTAAACCTGAAATGGTTGAAATGCTCATTTTCCAGTTCTAAACGATTAAACCATTTATCTCAATATTTTCAAATGAAAAACTGCAATCAGGAGAAAATCCATATGGCACAAGCCAAGCACCTGGTTCTTCTTTTGACATAAGCAGATAAATTTCAGCAGGAGCAGGCCAGTCTTAGAGCTCGGCTAACTAATGAGGGAGAAGCTATCGATTAGGACTGTCACAAATGGAGAACATAAAAGTACACATTCCATAAGGGACTTCATATTCTGTTCAGCTAGAGTAAAGGTTAAGTGCTGAGGAATATTGCCAGGATCAATAAGTGACTGCAACTTCACATATGACCTGCTATACCATCCCACTACATCTTCCAATATAGTGATGCACAAAATGCCACAGCGCATGCACACGTTTGCGTAATATGTGAGGAAGTCTTGAAAATAAGCTGAAAAAATAACAAATTCAAGGGTTTGCTGGTCAGTGCTCACTGGTGTGTCTTTGCTGTCATCTAACATACAACAGTGTAAATTGGAGCTTATTAAAATTTAATAACCATCACACAGTGGCTGTTTCACAGTAAATAACAAACTCAATTTCCTTCTGTTATGGCAAGAGAGGCTCCTTAAGCAAGACAAATGAATGGTTTGCAGCACAGTCTAACAACATTAACTGGCTAATTAAACAACAAAAGAGGATGCTGGCAGTCCTCACAATAATTATGCAATGTGGTTTAATGAAAAGGTTAACTATGCGTGAGGAAAAGGATGTCTTTGTCTCAGTGCCAAGATGGGTAGGCGAGAAAAAAAACATTTTGCACTTTTTCTCCCATTAAGCAACCCAAAAGCAGCCTCTGACACTCCCCGTGTGCTCCTACTGCATATGAGGACTTAGAGAGAGCATGTCTCTTAGTGACACAGACCCAAAGTGTGCACAGTTGTAGCTAGAGATACATGATATATGTTTAAGATTTGGCACAGAATCACAGTGGCTTAGCTGTAAGATTAACCATAACATCATACGGACAATTAACCCTTTTTACCAGTACACTGACATTATGTTCCACCGGCGGAATTAAACTGACGTTTTCAATCAGTGTAAACAAATAAATTGTTTTACTGCCACAAGTCTGATATAGAATTAGTCAGGACTCTGTTGGCTTTCAGTGTGAGACCTCTGTTAGATAACCTTTACACAGAATTTTAGTGGTTGAAGATAACAGCTTCAAATTTTAGATGCCTATGAACAAGCACTTGGGGCATCTCAGAGAGCAAAAATGGTTTTGATATCTCCATACTTTGAAGATAAAAACATCTGTGGGGGAAAAAAAAATTTTTTTTTTAAACTTTCTATGAATATATTGCCCCTAGTAGTCTAGACAAAACAGAAAAACTACAAATTCTTAACATCCTAAGTGCCTACTTTCATATGATCCATTGAGCACCAATGAGCAAGAAATTCTATGCTGAATTTGGACACAACAAAACAGGCCCAAATTCCATTTTTTGGCCACTGGTAAACAGTTAAAGTTTTTTATAGAACTTTATAGAACTCCAGTTTACTGTATTTCCAAGACTGGCCCTATCCTGCCTTTCCCAAACCACCCCTACTTGGTCAATCTCACCCTCACCCCCCAACCACCCACCCTCACCCCCTGCAAATGTGATTATGGTCAAGGCAGTAGTGGAGAGGTGGCAGTTACTATTCTGACTGAGCACATTTACATAAGCTAAGCCTATAAATATTACATTAATTGATAATGCAAATGCCCTTCATTCTGACAGCATGCAGGCAAAAGCTGCTGTATCACTACCACTGCTGCTACATCTTAATCAACATCTTAATCACAGAGCCACCAACACTATATGCCTTATTTAATACAGCAAACATAGTAATACAGCAATATAAAAATTCAAAATATAAATAATTAAAATCGAAATTGAAACTTAAATTTAATATATGTTACTATGAGTGAGCCAAAGGTGGTGGCAGGAAAAAGATGATATTAGGAAGAAACCTTTAGAGGAATCAGACTCAAAAGGGAACCCATCCTCATTTGGGTGACACCAGAGAGTGTGATTATAAATCATTTCTTTTCTGTAACTGTGTGCTCTATAGTAAAGTGTAATTGTGTCAGCAGGGGCTTCTGAGCAACTTGTGAATATAAGCATCAGCATAATTTCTTAATACATTCTAGTTTTAAAATTAAGCCTTTTCTGTTGAAGTTATCAAATGTTCAGTGGTGGAGACTTGAGTGCAAAACTGATCATGGTAATTGCAGTCCAAAGCCATCTATACCATCATGGCCAGGATGTCCATATGGGGTCATCCTCAGCAGCAATAATAGGCCTCCAAGTGATGAGACTCCAACCAGAAGTAGGGCATCAAAATGAAGTTTTGCACCAACAAAACCAGTTTTATGTGAGAAAATATTAATGTGCAAGCTATAATGTTGAGAAAGTTTGAACAAAGTGCTGACTACCTGACCTTCCATAAACACAGCAAGTAGGTGGGACTTGGTAACCTAGTAGGATATGGACTACTGATGGGAAGGTTGTGAGTTTGAATCCCAGGTCCACCAAGCTGCCACTGCTGGGCCCTTGAGCAAGGCCCTTAACCCTCAATTGCTCAGTTGTAAAAAATGAGATAAAATGTAAGTCGTTCTGGGTAAGGGCATCTGCCAAATGCCATAAATGTAAATGACTTCTCTCAGCAGGTGCTTTACAGGTCATACGCTCCTTACACACCACACCAGATTACTGCAAAATCATCCGAGATATTTGAATTCCAAGAGCGCTTATCCACAATCTTTCATCTTTAACAAAATGTATTTTAGAATTAGTATTTGTAAGAGCAAAAAAATGCTTGTGAAAATTCTTAGAAGAAAGAGCAAACATTAAGAGCTACTCTACAGGCAAATGTTGAAATAAACAGTACTTACCAAGCACTGATTTATTAACTGAAGACACTCTAGACGAGCAGTCAAATACAACCAGGAGATCAATAATGCACACAGAGCAACTGTTAATTATTCACTAAACAGAGTGACACACAAGTCCATTAGTGTTTTTCCTCAGATCAGAAAGATTAGCTTGAGACTTATGATTTATGGCTTGTGGGCTTAAAGAATTTATGAAGAAAAAATATTTATCTTGTGCTGATTGAGAAAGATGCAAATCTCCTCTGGTGAACCACACTGATGCCTTTTAGAAAATGGATGTGCTGAAGACATGCCAAAGGGATTAGGCAATTAAGAAAACAGGAAAACAAGAAGAAGAACTAGGACAGGTAGTGAGTAAAGAAGAAACAAGTGAAGGTCATATTTATGATATTAACCAGAGAATGCAAACAGCTCTGAGACATCACAAGACTGTCTATGTGTCAAGACTGTGCTATTTATTTGTGTGTGATGTACATGCTTCTTGTTAGTGAAGTCTGGCAAGTGTCATGGTGGAGAGGTTTCAGGAACTGGCTGAAGTTTGTATTAGACGTGGATGTGACAAGTACTAATGTTGCATTTGCACAGCAAGTGGTTCAGAGCTCTTTTTCATGAAACTTATTATGAATTGAAAACAAATATATTTGTATAAGATTTTCATAAAATGTAACATTTTTACACACTCATTATGCTGAGCTAGAAGAGCTGCAGTCCTACAGGTTTGTAAATATGGCCACTTTTTAAAACATTCTACAGGAACGCTATCACATTCTGAAGAACAACACACTCTTACAATACTGCCATATATTCAAACTGTTATAGGAAAGTAATCACTGATGGGGTGGTGTGATGTGGCCCAACATGAGTTACTTTCACAACTCCTAAGTTGATTATTTACTTATAAAAAAAATCTATTCATCCAACCATTTTCTATAACATTTCTCCTCCTGGGTTGCGGGGAACCTGAAAACAAGGCCAGGAGACTTGGGGCACAAGGAAGGGTACACCCTGGACAGAATGCCAGACTATCCACAAGGCAGGGTACACCCTGGGCAAGATGCCAGACTATCCACAAGGCAGGGTACACCCTGGACAGGATGCCAGACTATCCACAATGTAGGGTACACCCTGGGCAAGATGCCAGACTATCTACAAGGCAGGGTACACCCTGGACAGGATGCCAGACTATCCACAAGAAAGGTTCATGCTGGACAGGATGGTAGACTATCCACAAGGCAGGGTACAGGCTGCACAGGATGCCAGACTATCCATAAGGCAGGGTACACCCTGGACATGATGTCAGACTATCCACAAGTCATGGTACAACCTGGACAGGATGCCAGACTATCCACAAGCCATGGTACAACCTGGACAGGTTGCCAGACTATGCAAAAGGCAGGGTACAGAATTTTATTCCCTTTAAAGAGCGCAGTGGGTAGCGTTGCACCCTCAGAGCTCCAGGGATCCTGATTCAGTCCTGAGCTGATTTACAGTTACATTTCTGGCATTTGGCAGACACCCTTATCCACAGTGACTTACATTTTATATCATAAAATTTTTAGACAACTGATGGCTAAGGGCCTTGATCAAGGGCCCAGCAGTGGCAGCTTGGTGGACCAGGGATTCAAACACACAACCTTCCGGTCAGATGTCCAGCGCCTTAACCAATAACCTACCACTTCCAAGCTATCACTTCATGATACTGTCTATGCAGTTTTTTGTTTTCCTGCCACTGTTCCAACTCATGCAGGTAAATATATGTTTGAATGTGTGTGTGGAGTGGTGTCCCAACCAGCTTGAATTCATCTTCTAGGCACTCAGTTCTACCAGGATAAAGCGCTTACTTACAGTGCATGAATGGCAACTTTTATCAAATCCTAGTTACATTTTATTTTATTCAAAAGTTAATGCAACCTTAATAAGAAAAGTTTTCCTCACAGAAAGCCTCACCATGTATATATATAAGTTATTTTGTTGTTTGTTTTTAATCCACTTAGACTTAGCCTTCAGGAGCATCTGCCAACCCTGTGAATGAGCTGCTGCTATAGAAACGATACCACATTCAAACGAGTACTTTAATATAAACGGTTTGTGGTAATCGGTCATGTTACAGATTAAACTGAACAACACTAGAGTGTGCTTTTAACTATGACATTCACTACACACACACACACAAACACATTGTAATAAAAATATTAAAATGGAAATACTTGAAAAATAACAGAGATTTACAATTAGAAATTAAATAAAGTATCCTTGTTAAGCTATTCTTAAACCCAGCAAAAAAAAGATGAAAAAAAAAACTAATTTATCACTGATATAATTATGATTAAAATTGTTTTCAAAAGATTTTTTAAAAACGTTTCAGACACAGAAAAAGATAAAGGATAGAAAACATGATGTATTTGCATATATTTAACAATGTTTTTAATAATGTTCATGTTCTCTTCGCATGACAAGCTAACTATTATTTCTTTCTATTTATGAAATAACTGTGAAGATGCTTTCACGGCTTATCGCTGTATCACTTCCGAGTTATTTATAACACACCTATACAAACGCACACATGTCAGAAGTCAAAGTCACAGGTAATAATAAACAGCTAGTAAATAGTGTGACTGAAAGAAAGTACTCACAAGATCACAAACGCAAAATTGCACCTGATATTGATATAGGCACAAAGTATATATTTATTTATGCATTGGCATGGTTCCTCCCTCTCTCTCTCCCTCTCTCTGTCTGTCTGTCTGTCTGTGCTTTATTAATGAGCTCAACACATAAAACACATCCAGATGACTGAGACTGTCACTCATCGAAAAGTCTGTTCACAGCCGACTCCAAGCGTGGAAAGGAATTATTCTTTTTTTTTTTTTTTTTATTCCTTTTTCCATATGGACAAGAGGTGATCACTGATTGCCAAGACGTTCAGGTGACCAGACCTTTAAGCCTCATGTCCAGACACCAGATGAATATTGCATACAAAGTGAAGTGAAGCTTTGTCTCCCTGAATCACAGGGTAGAGGATGGAGCCATGTGTGCTGAAAAGAGAGCTGGGTTTTATAGTGTTTGTGTGTGTGTATGCCTCAGACAGAACAAGAAGAAAAACAGCCATGGAGTGACATATTTTTCAGCTGTTGTTATTCCCCTGTAGCTGCGTGACAGCCCCTGGACAGCTTTTTTTCCAAGATAAGCAATAATCCGCTCCTTTCTTCCCCTAACAAAAACACAATCCCCAAAATGTGATTACACTCTCCGTTTAATTGCTTTTATAATCAAGGCCCTCTCTAGAGCAGATGAGTTGCACATGCAAACAGAAGTTTTGTTCTGCACAGTGTAGCGTGCTGCACCATACAGCTCTAGGGCTAATGGGGGAATTCCTGGCCCTGGCAGGTTTGATGTGAAGCTGTCAGTGACAGAGAGACAGCTGAGCATGTCCAAACACCAAACACAGACCTCTGCACCTCCCCGGCTCCAAAAACAGAATACAGGAACACAGGTGTTTGAATAATAAATACTCATGCCACTCCAGCGGCACTGTGCCTGTAGAGACACGCGCCCAGAAAACAATGTTGATGTGCAGGAAGCTTCTCGTGCAGTCTGTGCTGGAATGAATAAGGTATACAGGGACTTCAATGCTTAGTGCATTGCTTTGGGTGATGCTGTTTCTTGCAGGCTTGGGCTTTGCCTTAATAATCCAGTAAGGTTCCTCTGGGGGCAAGTAATGTCACTCTGATTCCAAAGTTTCCCACCAAATACACCAAACTTTTTATAATTATATTTCAGGTAAAAGGCATCATTTGTAACACAGTCCAGAATATGGAGGAGTGCTCTGTAAAACAGTACACTGCAGTAAATTAAAGCCTCATCAGTGTGACCGGGACGGCTTTTTATGAAAAAAATCATTTAGATTTACAAGAGCAAGAGCCAATATAATTACTATAGTTTGAGATATCAGTTGTTCCGTGATGGATCTGGCAAGGAGAGCATTTTTGTAGATGATGTGTCCATCCTGTGCTGCTATTTAATACTCGGTTAGTCTCCGGGTCGAACATGACAGAAAATCATTAGGCACCGTAGGCTGCTAACTGTCACATGAATGATTGAGAAAGCAGTGAGGCGTTCAGTTTTGTGGCAGTGAAACGTCTGTCCTGAGGAGCAGAGCCCACGAGACCTAAGATGAAGCGAGAGAGAGAGAGAGAGAGAGAGAGGTACTACCAGATGAGATCTCACACTGGGGTCAAATGAGCTACTGAGCCAGATGGTGTCTGTCCTGTACACCAAAGATTTTTAAATACCATCTGATAGGTATATTACGCCCTATAAACCCTGTACATCTGCACGGTTAGATGTACGCTCACATGTCAGCCAAATGTCTTCAAATGACTGCCACTCTACCGATCAGTAAGCTTGACCCCAACATGGCTTAGCACGATTTCACTAGCGACATGAGGGAGGAGAAGAATCTCCTGAAAATAAAACATAGCACGGGCAGTCCCTGTTCAGTAATGACATTCAGCACCGACTGGCTTCTCTATGCGGGTGTGCACTGGGGCAGGCCTCGCCATGTGGAGATTCTCCATGGTGCTCCCGCGAGCCCTATCAGCTTCTCCTCGGAGAGAGCTCCAGACACGCACATGCACACACACATACACCCAGACACACTCAGACTGAGGGCTCCGCTGGGACACACACTGCCATGTCTGTGCTCACTCACTGCACACGCTTCCTCCACAGAACTCCACTCACTGTGCACTGTTCATTAAGGTCATTACTGTTGAATGTTTTTCCAAGTGAGAAACATGTGAGAGTAAAGGTAGAAATTGGCCAAATTGCAAATTAAGCCAGCACCTTAATTATTTGCTTCATTTGGTAGCGTGCGCTTGATTATACAAAAAAAGGTTAATTAAAACGAAGCTGATGAAATTCTAACAAAATCAAGGCTTCTAAAATCAGTTTATGTTCAAATTTACATCCACTAAGGAAATATTTTCCACCGTTAAATCTCAATTATCATAAAAACTCTCAACTACACACTAATACACCAGCCATAGATGACACTTAATTTTCTACAAGACTTTGTGCTTTGCTTCTTCACGTGACATGATGCACTGATTTGTCTGCTGAAAAAAGGGACTATTTACAGCTGTTTGAGCTAGAATAGACAGTAACTTATTCCAAGGACGTTCCACAAGACTAGCGTAACAATAAATGGATAAATGATATGCATGGTTGTTCTTTAATCAATTGGGAAATTGCTGTGGTATAAGAGGAATAAAACAGTTGGGGACATGCTGTTATTGAGGAAAATAATCAACCTTCGCTTCACATCACACCACTCCTTGGTTGATTATTTTCCTTTATCAGCACTTGTGTGAAGTATTTTTAAAGACTAAGCTTTATTTCTCTCTCTCCCTCTCTCTCTCACACACACACACACACACACACACGCACTCGATCTGAAGCCAACACAGCACCTCACAAGGGTGATTCCCCTCACAATCTGAACAAGCTGAGGTGAAAGTACGGCTCTGTGTACGGTACTGTGCTGCAGACTGTCACTGTGTGTGTTTGTGTGTATGTGCGAGGGAGGTGTTAGTGAATGACAAACGGCAGGGTGAGGGAACTTGCTCATTCACACAAGAAGCGTTTGGCGCAGAGCCCTAGGGGGCATGATTATGGTGCTCAGGGTGATGCTTCAGCTCTCCACCTGACACAGTTTTCTCTTCTCTATCCCCCCTGCGCGCTCCCTCTCTGCCAGCCGGCTTTATGTTGCCCTGTGTTTTATTTACTCCGAGTGCTGTGTCCGTCACAGTAATGTGTCTGCCAGGGCCGGGGAAATAAAGCTGTTTTTCTTTTTACAGCTGCCTGTACCGTTTATGGCTAATGTGTCCTCACCACTGCTGCTATTTATCAGCCACCAGACATCCGGTTTGCTCTGAGGACAATATTTCAGTGTAGCACTGTCCATCCTGCACCTGTGGAGAGAGTTAATGTGGGAGGCAGACAAGAACTGGTGTAAGGCTCAATAACGCAACATGATACTGACACGTTTTTTTTCACATGGTATAGTTTCTGTATACATTATATTATATATTCTATTATAGTCTATTTATCCATGCTACATTTCTTTATAGTCCATTATATTTTATTATACTTTATTATATGCCTACTATATTTGATCTTTATTGTGGGTGTATATCCTTTGTTTTGTTCTGTTCTGTTCGCACTGTGGGACGAGGAACTAGGGAAAAAAAACATTTCAGTACATTACATCACATGTATGCAATATGTATGTGACTTTTATAGAAATAAAGAACCTTGAACCTTGAATCATTTTAGGGTGTAATATGCTTTTCTGAGAATGTCTTGGGAATGGTAAGTATTTTATTAAAAATGTATTATGCCACAGTGCTGTTGTTTTCTTGAATCAGACAAACCTGATTGGTGTTGATTCATTTTCTATAACTGCAGCTCTTGACAATAGTGCTGGCTGTAATTTGAACACATCATTGATTCTATAGGAACAAAACATGCTGCTGTTATTTAACAATTGATATGCTGAAGTTTTCTGTGTGGAGATGCTTATTTAACCTTTCTCCTGGGTCAACAGTTGGTAAATTGTTGGTCAGACAGTTTTCTGCCACAGGTGAATCTTCAGAAGAGAGCAATTTTGCTTGTCATACAATGCACAACATAAATATAAACATAACCACAAACAGATAAAAAAAGTATGCTGTGTTGTGTATTTCTGTAATAATTTTTTTTAAAAACCGCTTTGTTATATGAAGAATTAGACACTAAAAATGAGCACTTTCTTCCATTTCCATTCCTTCTTGTAAAATATTTCACATTTTACGGGTTTTTCAGTGTTACACTATAGTTTTGCTTCTTCTTTGTTACTAATCATGGATGACATGCTACACTGGGATATGATCTTTTCACCATTCCAATCTAACATTAAGGCACACATACTCAATTGAGAAATCTCTATAGTATAGTAGAGAACAGGAATAAGTAGTAATCAGTAGAAATGAGAATTTCCAGTTCTTCTCATGCTTTTTGTCCATCGCTACAAAACCACAAACAAACACACACACACACACACACACACTCACACACACACCTTAAGACACTGGAAACTAGCCAGGCTTTTAGAGTAAAATATTTTCATTATGGCCTGGCAGCATCCTTTCATGCTTCCTCCTGCGGAGTTCATATAGACATGCTTGGTTTAAACCATCTTATTAAAAAAAATGAGAAGGGGGAAGAAAGGCGGGGGACAGGAAAAAGGGGCCTGCTGTAAATCCTGACACTTCCACGCGCACTTGAATTCAGTTTCAAACACTTGTCTTCCCTTACCGTAATAGATGTCAGCCCCTCTGATGTAGCTGGATCAGGAGGCAGAATAAGAAGATCTCACTCTTGCATGTTCTGTAGCTATCATAAGTAGTGCCTCTGTGTTGTTCTACATCAAAAGAGGGAGACGTCGCATCACCTGCCGTGCTCTCAGCGCATGAAGCAAAATATCTTCAAATCAGTTGTCCAAGACATTTCCCCCTATTACAGCTCCACTCCTGCACAAGCTTAGAGGCAGAGACAGGCCCTTCACACAAGCTAAGCGAGCCACGATGTTACAGCTGGGAGATCAGAGGCCTGTGCTGCTTTCCGAATAGCCTGCAGTGACATGCCATTTAAAGTGCTGAAAGGAGAAAAAAAGGGCCTCGCGATTTAACATGGTGAAAGAAACCAATGCTAATACACAGCTAACAAACAGGAGTGTGCCACTGATCGTCTGTCTGCCACTGAGAGCAGAAGCACACACAAGGTGAGCAGAGAGGATAAGAGGATTTATTTGGCTGACAGAAATCATGTTCAGTGATTCGACTGTGGATGCAGGTACACGTTTTAACACCGCGGTGTAATAACCGGAGCCAGCATTGAGAATACCACATATTCGCTATAGGCAGAATATTCTATATGAGTAAGTCTATATTGGTTACATTAATCTTTGCATTTTATATTCACGCTGCAGTGAAAGACTTGAAAAAAATAATTGACATTTTTCAAATAATACTTGAATTTTCATAATATTTACACAAAAATAATTTAACATTTAACTAATTTAGAACATATTTCTACTTTTAATCATACGTCTATAAAAGGCGTTCAATTACAAAACTTTTTGGACAGCCCAAATGTCACATTATGAAAGAAAACATGTCTGAAACGCATCAGGGGCGTTTTTCAATGTGTCACATTTTAAAACATTTAAATGTCATATATTATTTTCTCACATTTTTAAAATGAAAAAATTAAATATTAAAAGGAACAAGTCCTAAATGTCCAGTTTCCTTTAAATAGTAAAGTAATAACAGTGCATTATGATTCTCAGTCTCTGAGAGCCAGCATACACACTATATATAGGCCAAAAGTATGTGGACACCTGACAGTCACACCCATAGGTGGATGCTGAACATCCCATTCCAAATTTATTCTCCGTCTGCTTTTATAACCTCCACTCTTCTGGAAAAGCGTCCCACTAGATTTTGAAGCATAGCTACAAGAGCATTAGTGAATCAGGAAGTTGGGGCGCAGTCAGTGTTCCAGTTCATCCCGAAAGTGTTCAGTGTGGTTGAGGTCAGAGCTCTGTGCAGGACACTCGAGTGTTTACATAACAACATTGCCTTCATGGAGTTGGCTTTCAAATGATTAAAATGACCCATGTGTAGTTCACATCTCTGAGGTTGCCACATCACACTCCTGTTTTTCAGCTGTGCCTAAACCACGGCTTTAAACGCGAGTATATTTCATTTACATAAAATGAAACGGTGTAGAATAATGTGCACTGGCCAAGCAGACTGTATATTTTTTGCTTTGCTGTCTACTTCATAGCTCAATCCTGCACAGATCACTCCTGAGACAAATCCTCCACCTTCCAAAACCATGGCAGTAGGTGAACTGGCTAACATACACTGCATCGAGGTGTGAATGGATGTGTGCTTGGTGCACTGTGATGAACTGGAGTACTATCCAGGGTGTATTCCCACTCAGTGTTGAAAGACTCCAGCTCCACTTGACCATGACCTGAATAAAGTGCTTACTGAGAATGAAACATCATGCAGAGTAAAAGACATTCAAGAAAAACACAGTTTAGATTTATATGATACAAGTACGCAAAAAGCCTTGGAAAAAATGACTTTCAATGGATGACATATGCAACTTTTATCTCCTTTGTGATAAACTCTCACGTACAAATGGCAATTACCTGAGCGCTGAAGGTATGAGTTGCTGCCAGCATGTTTTGTACAGGAATCTGGATGTCTGCTTCACACATGCTCATATGATCTTGTCTATTTATTTGGCAGCAGCATCTCACGCATCTCATGTCTCACAACAGAAAAACTGCTCATTCTGTTTTTTTCTAGAAAACTAAACATTGCATGATAATGTGTGTATATGGCTTTGTAATTGCAGCTTACGTTACAACTGACCTTGAACTGACGCAAATCAAGCAAAGACCAGTACTTGGTCCAGCTCCACTGCCTTTATTGCGAAGACAATATTTCAAACTGAAGGAACGTTTTATGTGGTATTTTTTTAAGCCAGGAGGCAGCATCTTAATCATTACTTAGCTCAAAAACTGAATTTTATTATATGGATAAAATGTAAAAATTTCATTATGCAAAAAAACAGGATGTGTTGTGCTATTTTAGAGGCTGCATTTGGAGTGATTACAGATTAATGTGACGGTAATGGATATTTTGCCAAGACCTCATTCATGCTGCCTTAATATACTGACAATGTATTAGACTACCATTAGATTAGATTAGACATTTACATATCATGCAAGTCTATTTGTTTGTTTTTTGTAACCATCTCTTCCTTTTTATGCTAAGGAAAAATAAGTGACCTGCTTCATCAGTCTACTTTTTTCTTTTCTTCTCAGGCTTAAAGCCATGATTAAAGGTGTGGTCTAGATAGTAATTTTTCTGACATCTCTATTCAAGACAAAAAAAATAATCTGAAGCAGAACAGAAGTCTTCATAACTGTTAATGTATGCTTTGTCTGTGGCAGTATAAAATGATAGCCTAATTATTATATGACTGCATAAGTTTGAATGCTGGGAAGTCTGACCACCTTAGTGCAATGTGAGATATAGATCCTCAGCACATCAGATACCTGCTCTTCATTCCAGTTATTTTTGGCAACTTTTGACAAATAAGCCTGCAGTGATGCCACAGAGTTTAATTAAGGACTCTACCTATAAGGACAATAATAGATTAAGGATGAGAAATTGGATGTGTGCGTGTGTCATTACAAGTGTATTTTTGTGGTACTTGGATGCATGTGTGTGCTGTTGGTTTCTTGTGAGAAGTGATGATGTGTGTTTTGGGGGAGAGTGTAATCTGGGCAGGTTATGTTTTCCAGAGCTCAGATAAAGAAAAACAGGTCTGGCAGCCTGACGTTTCATCTCATGCACTGGGGTCCAAAACAAAGAGAAGATGATTGATTGGATGATGAATAATTTAGAGGTAGAGGGCTGTGGGATGAGCAGACTGAGGATGAGGCCGAGTTGCTTCACGTCTCCACTTAAAGATCGGACTACACTCACAAAAAAAAAAAAAGTGTTCAAAAAATTGTATTAATGTGTCATCACAAACCTGCAATATGGCTGAATAACAACCAAGAATATGGCTTGATAAACCCATGATAAGGGGCATTATGAAGGAGTTTCAGAAGACATTTAGTGTCACAGAGAAATCCTACACTGAACTATTCCTCAGGTGGAATACTTTACAGCTCGAACCCTATCCAACTCAGACACGACTCTAACCTACACTAACAACACAAACCAACAACTAACTAACAATTTCCCTGCTCCACAACCTTGCGATATGAACTTAAGCATAATGCATACTTACATGCACACAGCTAAGAGTGACATGAATTAAAAACAAACTTTAAGTTAGAGCCAGAGTGCACACACCCTGACTGCTCAGACACCTTCCTCACTGCAGTATCATTTCTGACCACAGGGGGCGCTGATGTGATGCATTTGTCACAGTGCATAAGAAGGAGTCAAGAGCGCCAGATGCACACACGGCTTTTTTAAATATCAACCCTCATGAAATTTCATTTGGATTGTAAATGTACTGTAATTGACTGTCATAAATGTGTAATGGGCCCCTGAATCCACTGACATTGTGCTGGCTAATCAACTCATTTGAAAATGAATAGAGATCTATTAAGAGAGAAGTCAGTATTTCACATGGTTAGAAATGACTTTCCATCAACACCGGGAACTTTTTAGGCATTTTACACAAAATAACTTTTTTAGCTCCTAGTGGAGTTATAAATGGTCTCCAACAGGAAATGTGGAAATAAGATAATCTTTTTTTTATTCAGGACTTTCCTGTTATATCATCTGGTGAATCAAAAGACACTATGTAAGCATGTATTGTTTTATATAATATATTTGGTGTATATAACATAAATAAAAACATGACATATTTACACTCTCTCTCTCTGTGTGTGTGTGTGTGTGTGTGTGTGTGTGTGTGTGTGTGTGTTTTTTTTTTTTTTTTTTGGGGGGGGGGGGGGGTAATTCACTCCATGCTAAGAGGACATGTGGAGTGGTAAGGAGGAATCACCAGTAAGGTAAGTGATTGAGCAGCTCTACTACAAGTCCAGCAGTCCATGCACAAATGTAATGAAGGTGAGACACTTGGAGAGGGAGAAGGAGAGATGGAGAGTCGCTATCACACCACCAGTCATTATTCTTTCTTACCAAGGATGGGGAGACCTGTTTGAGGTGTATAATGGCCGTTACCTTCAGGATGCAGAGACAGACAGAGAGAAAAGCAGAGAGAGAGAGAGAGAGGGAGAGAGAGAGAGAGAGAGAGAGAGAGAGAGAGGGGGGGAGAGAGAGAGAAAGCTAGTGGAAGGACTCTGACAGACTCTGAGCCGCTGTGACAGGCCAGTGCTTCACTCTACAACTTTCTCTCTTCCTTCCTGCGCTCCTCCATTGCTGTGTGAGATGCTGTAAGCAGCACTGGTTGTGCAAATGAATGTGACACAGTGCGCACACACACACACACACACACACACACACACACACACACACACACTAGAAGAATAAAAACTCCCTATGGAAAGCAGAGTGGTTGGTAGAGTCTAGGTCTAAGGAGAAGGTATGGGCAAAGTTGTAAGGTCATAGTTCTACTTTACTTCCATCCTCCTTTCAAGCTCTGTAAACCATAAAAGTTCTTAAATTGATTCGTTTTTGAGAAAATTCCATAACTGCAATAAAGGTCTACTGCGTCAAATAACTAGATTACAGTATATTAGTTGATTAGGAAATAATCCTGTAAATAATCCAGTATCACTGCATGAAGGCACTGATTTGTTTGGTTCACCACTGTGTAGTAAGAGTATATTTCTATTTATTCATATCAATTTTGTATATACATATAGTTATTATAAGCATTATGGCACACTATGGGGCCAAAAGTATGTGTACCCCTGAACATTACACTTCTACATGCTTTTTGATCTTTCAGCTCTCCTTTGAAAGCTTTTCATTATATTTTGGAGCATGGCTGTGTGCAATAGTGGGGTCAAGAACTGATGTCTTGTGAGAAGGCCTGGGGCTCAAACAGATTCCAGCACATCCCAAACATGTTCAGTCTTTGGGTCACACAAGTTCTTTTGCAGCAACATTGGCAAACCATGTCTTAATGGACCTTACATTGTCATGCTGGAACATGTTTGCACTAGCGATGAGGAATACTGGAGAAAATTCAGACATTAGTAAAGTCAATCTAATTCAGACAATAACATATGCTAGCCTGAACTTTGAAATGTTAATCCCCTTAATTTTAGCAGGTAAATAGTGCAACATACTCTCAGCAGACTGTACTGACAGTTTAAGATACAGTTTTGTTCTTCTATACTACCTGTTCTCTGCAGCAGGGAATAAATAGTATGGTAAAACAGTATGCAAGCCCCTATTTAAATACAGGTACGATAACAGGTATCCTCTCTACAATGCACAGTTTTCACATACCATTAAAATCATTATATGTAACAGGATAGGGCACCATTACCATGAGAATCAGAGGAGAGTGTGACATCTGTATCTCCACAACTGACTGACAGAGCAATCCACGAGCCACAGCCTACGTACATATTTCACTACAAAGATTGAGTATCATCATCCTGTAAGCAACCGAAATCTGATTTCCATTATCCTGTATACCAGGGGTGTTCAATCTCATCCACATAGGGCCAGTGTGGGTGCATATCTGCATAGCCACACCTGATTCCACCCATTTAATCAACTGTTCTTGGCTTTAAGTAGACCTGTTGAAATAGACTGTGGCTTCTGCTCGGTTGGAATGGAAACCTGCACCCACACTGGGCCTTTACAGATAAGACTGGACACCCATGCTGTATACTATTAACAGTGTTCATTGAAAGTTATCATCACAGAGTCTACTTTATGTTGCTGTTATTTTACAATGTGCAACAAGCAATGTCAGATCAACAACCATACCCAATTGGGCCCTTAGAAGGAACAAAGACAACAAAGTTCTCCTGACTGATCAGGACAGGAACCTTTCATCCTATGATAAAACATTTCTAAAAATGGCGGTTGTTGCTCATGTGATTAAGGCTCTGGGTCATTGACTGGAAGATCAGGGGTCAAGCCCCTGCACCACCAAGCTGTTCCAGAATGTCTCCGTCCCCAGTGTTTGGGGCAGGAGGGCTTACTGAATGGTTTGGTGAGTAAACAAAAATATGTAAATCATATGCCATGTCTTTCACAGAGACCAAATCTGGTCTCGAACGAACACCTCTGGGAAATTTTGGACTGATATGTTAGACAGCACTCTCCTGCAACCAACAAATTCCTAAAGAAAATTAGCATTCATCTGTTCAGTACATTTCCAAAGACTTGTAGAATCTATACCAAGGGGTACTGAAGCTGGTGCGGTGGCTTGTGGTGGTCCAACACCTTATATTGTTTCTTCTATATGTCACAGATGTACAGTATGTATATACCTGATCAGACATCCGACATTGCTTTAAATATACCTCTGTGTTAAATACTTGGAGACATACCGATTTCATAAATTTCTAACCTTCTTGACACACACACACACACACACACACACAAGCACACACACACATTTCCAAAACATCTAAGCAATTGAGCAGAAGTGCCTGAAGTATTTTAAGTACTTTATCCTTAGTGCTTCATTGGCCAAAGCGAATGCAAATGACATGCCAGTCAAATCACCACAGAGGCACTGGAAACGCTTGGAGCCTGTTTAAAAAGACAGACACATAACTGTGGTTTACAACACTCCATAAGAGCAGTGAGAGGAGAAAGAGGAAGACAAACTCTAAAGATGTTTTTGAAGCTAGCAGAAGCTCCACAAGGGGATTCCATGCACTCATCATCTTGTTTAGAGTGCATTAGCAGGCGGCTCCTTCGCTTCCTTCGCTCTAGTTTTCTTGTTGTTGGGGTGGAGTGTCCTGAGGCAATAACAGCCCCCCTCACAGCTTCATTCGGTGACGCACAGGGGCCTAGTTTTCCATCGGTAAAGCATGAAATCATCACAGAATGCACCGACAGGAGCCACTTCTGCCACCGCCATTCATATATCAAGCTCTAAATGCATTTAGACTCCCACATAGTGGATGTACAGGAGTATATGTACCATTATGTTATTGTACACCAGAGCCAGACCCTGAAATCAGTCTTCAGCTATAACAAGCCTATGTGAATTTTTACTCAGGCACATGGATCAACTTGGTTGGTAAATGCAACAAACATCAGTCTTTACTAAACGTTTTATCCTGTTCAGGATCTGATGGATTCAGAGTCACAGAATCACAGGAAGACTGGATGTAAGGTACAAATATACAGTTCACGGTAGATTGATACCAGTCAATCACAGGGCACCACATTCAAACACTCACACCTAGGGGCAATGTAGAGTCGCTAATCCACCTAACAGCATGGGGGACAACATGGATATGAGGAGAACATGCAAAACACTTAGTAACCTTAGCTCAGGTTGGAACTTTGAATCAGAGCCCCTGAAGCTTTAATGTGCCAATGCTACGTGCTGTGCCTATATATACATATATGTACATAAATATATATACATAAATCCATAGAGAGAGAGAGAGAGAGAGAGAGAGCTAGATAGATAGATAGATAGATAGATAGATAGATAGATAGATAGATAGATAGATAGATAGATAGATAGAGTCTGTAACATTAATCTTAATTATGCATGCAAGTAATCTGTGCAAATAAGAAGTCAACTTCTATGCTACTAACTACTGAAAACTACTCGTCCAGTATTCTTTCATATTATGATCCAGTGGCCTGAAATTTTATCACCATTCTCTCTTGCAGCGATTTCACATTCAAAGTAAAGCCCTCGTTTGAGGGCAGTTACTCCTACAAACTCAACATGAGGCCATTTCCCAGCACTGACAACAGAGCCATGCAAAATGGATGACAAGAGCAAAGCACACATAACAAACTTAAGCCATGTTAAAATGATTCTCTCCTTCAATAATGAATCACCACCAGCATGGCATCAACATTCAGAGAACAAGAAAATAAGTCAGGCTCTCTGGGAACAAAACTTCTATATTTAATCTGGGAGAAAAAAGAGGCTTGCATAAAAAGTACTGAAAAACAGAATGCCTCACAAGTTCTGTGGCATGCAAATTGCCTCCCGGATATACTCTAAGCTTATCTGTCCTTGTCTTTGTGATTGACAGGATTTTTTTAATGTGCAGATTATAAATATTTATAATTGGGTTGATATTGGCAGCCCACTGTTGCCAACTGCATCTATTGAACTAAGGAAGGCAGAAAGACAGACAGAGCACTGTAAAATCTTGGAGCACAATATGGCATGCAGATGGCACAGGGCTGCGATAAATAAGCCAGGCTTCTGAGCGCTGCCACTTTTTTTACTCCCAGGAGTTAATGAGTGTAGCTATTTCAGTTTTGAGCTGTCAGTGTTGACGCGCATTGTCCTCAGCGGACTGAGCAGCGTTCCATAGGTTCAGGTGAAAGTCAACATGAGCTTTCCAGCACTCTATAAAGGGAAGTGACAGAGGAGGAGAACAGAGGTTGTGGATTTGGACACTGAACCATTCCTGGGAATGCTAAGGAACAGGCACTATGGCTGGCTATACTGGCCAATGAACTTACGTTCTTGCAAGTCTTACATAAGCACAAAAGTACACAGAGCCTGATGAGGGCAACTCCCTCTCTTTTCCCTCTATCCAACCTCTACAGAGTCGTCCAACATCAACATCCCAGCTCTGTAAAAGAGTTCGTACCCTTGCTGAACACTGCAGCACGGCAGGGCTCTAAACAGTGGGCAGTATTCTTCTGTATGGCGGCACAGGGTGAGGAATTTGGACGTAGCCACAATGGCTTCATTATTCTGCTGTGGCTGAGCCTGCTGTGAGCTTGCTGTGAACAGCTGTCAGCTGCCCTGTCTACCTCTACCACTGTGCACAGAGCTAGAAGAGAGAGAAAGAAAAGAGAGAGAGAGAGAAATAAGGTGGGTGGGAGAGAGAGAGTGAGAAAGAGAGTGAGAGAGAGAGAGTGAGAGAGAGAGAGAGGCCAGTAGACTACAGGAGAAAACATCTTTTGCCACAAACATTTCCCTGTGAAGGAGAACCAAATCTCAGACACAATGAATCACCAGCAAGTCTCTGCTGGACCAGGAAATATTTAATTATAAAAATAGAGAAAAAAAAAAATCGGAGAACAAAAAACAACTTTATAATACTAGATTGTAACATTGATTGAAAAATAGTATTATTCAATTCAGCATTTAATTAATTATTGCTTCATGTGTTTGATTTCCTTTTATTTTATTATTCCAAATTTATTTAATTAATTTTAGGTTCATTTGCATATAATTTTAGTTTTCATTTTCATATAATATCATATCATATATATTATGTCCCACAGATGCAGCATCAACTATGAATTGTTTTTTAAATGGTCAAACAAAAGCTTTTATTTACAGCTTGACCAATATGTTCTCTTTCATTTCCTTAGTAGCATTATTAGGATTCGTTCTTCCTTGCTCAGATACATCAGAATTTGTAAAAATATTAAAAAAAAATACATTAACCCTATGATGTTAGACTGATGTGACTTCTGCAGCATATTATATTTTTATAAAATGTTAAATATTTTGTATATATACTGGTTTCACCTCAGACATCCTCAAAAGCACAGCTGATGAAAAGCACTTTTTTCTGAAATGTCATGTTTTCTGTAAATGTTTTCTATGGCATTCTGTTGAACCTGGATTAAGTGACCTTTATAAAAAGTTGTATTAAACAGTGTGGTTCAAATCACATATTGTTTCTGCCCTGCTTTACCTAAAGATAAAGTGGAATCAAACCCTAAAGAGCATACAAACTCTCCAGGCTTTTTACCTTGACTATGAAATATTTCACGTTCTTTTTTGCCAGCATGCACATATGAAGTGGCTCACTTTTTGTAGCCTACACAATAAATCACTCTATTCAAATGCTTCAGTAAACTCATAGGCATAACATAATGCTAGGGAAACAAACATAAATTATGCAACCAAAACATAAACAAAGTACATTCACCATCACAAAACAGACTATTTTCCTTTGTCTTTGTCACACACACTTTATTAAATCTCACAGGGTGTTTGAATTTAATGTGAGCATGAAATACAAACCCTTCAAGCAGATTAAATTCGGAATCAAGCTGGCCATGTAAATGATGTGACGACAGGGGGCCTGGTGCAATTAGCATGCAGGCTACTGCTAGTGCAATTAGGCAAAACAGACAGCTAGAGCATAGGGGCCAGGGACAAGGAGGAAGAGACAGCATTTCCATATTATTCCAAAGGACAGAGGGTGGACGTTAGAGAGAGAGACGGAGTGAGAGAGAGAGATTAGACGAGACGGGAAAAACAGCTAGCTCTGTATTCCTGAATTTAACAGAATTTTACAAGCTGAAACAGAGCCAAATCTCATGAACGGAAAGGAGAAATGGAAACAAACAACCATTCACTGTTGCTAAGGGGTAAATTACAAACATTTGAGGGTGAACAACCCTGAAGAGGAAATACTTTTGGGGGGGGGGACATTTATGCAAATTGTTCAGGTGAATTTGTCAGCGTGCCAAGATGAAAAAAAGCAGTGGAAAAACCACCTAGAGAAATAAACTAGGATAAATCACCTAAACAAGCATGACAAGCAACAAGGTCCTCTGCAGCTGTGCATGAACGCATCAAATTCGAACATTAGAGGAAATAGCTAATAAGAGCAAAAACAGTCAATAACAAGAAGCATCTCAGAACTTATTTTTTTTAATAATTTTAGATAATTCAGACAGAACAGAACAGAAGGAAGCATGTTCGTTTTCCATCCCAGAAGACCGGCTAACTCTTTGCGTCCATGTGTATGGAGAAGGAGTAAGTATGGACTAGAGCACTGCTGGTGTGTGTTCATAGGTCAAGCTCCTGATATCACAAACTCTCACGGTGACAGCTTATTGTCAAATGTTAGGCCGATATCTTGGCACCATTTTGCAATGCATGTTTTATTAATGTGGACAACTGCCACGAAGAACAGCATAAGATGCCCCGTTGCCTGACTGGTAGTGCTGGCGAGTCGTGTGATCTCCTATTGGGTTGAGTGGCTTTAGCCTTGGGGCTTATACACATCTCACACTCCCACAGCTCACCTCTTACCACGTGACTACCTGTCAGCGCCAAGAGACAATTGTGCTGCTCGGCTAACAGCTGAGGTCCGGCACACACACACACACACATACACACAAAGCCACCCACACCTGAAGTGCTTTTAATGGGGCATGTAGTCACAATGGCAGAGTTCTCCAACATGTCTAACCTTTCTGCTGCTTATCCTAGTTGGCTGGCTCTCAGCTGACATCTATTATGATATGATCCTGGCTCAAGGCTGAGCTAACATTTATAGCACAGAAGCAAAGAAAGGGCTAAACCTAAGTACCAACTCCTTAAAGCCGTCAGAATGAGACTCTGTCCTGACAATACAATCAGCTAGAAAGAATAAGGATCTGCCATGCATCTAATTAATGACTATAAAAAGCAGAAGGCATATTTAAGACACATGGGGCTGATAAGTCTTTGAAAAGGAGAAGATAAGAAGAAAAACATCACAAACATTTTACTGCCACACACACACATGACTCAATGGAAGAAAGAGCAAAGTAGCCGTGACATCCTGGCATTCAGTTAGACACACAGAAAGAGGATCTCAGAGCTTCCCCTTTTCATTCACCAGGAAGCACATGGTTCCTTAACTTTAACCAAACAACAAGTTTTACTGTGCGCAAATGATCACTGCAATTTTTGTGTAATGTTATCTCAGTCTGGGTTTAGCAGACATTTGAGCAAATCAAATTTGAAATTAGTTAAACAAAGTTTAAATACAATAAAATAAGCATGCTCACACATGTAACTGTGCATCGCCATGAAGCTCTTCTAAACACTGGTTAAACAATAGACACCAAAATATAAAAATCACCAAGGCTGTGAGATCAATACAAATCAGATCTGCATGACTACACAAAACAAGAATCAACTAGGTACTGAATTAGTGGCACATTCATATTGTAATAGCCGAAACCCTCAGGAAAAGTAACTGCTGTTTAGAACTTGTGCATCACATGTGTGTGAAAATCAGTCTTGATAAACATATTCTATACATAAGGGAAGTTCTGAGTGAGACAGCACATGCACCCATGACTCAACTCTTTTCACTCAGGGCATGCATGTAGTCATTGTTTAATAGTTGGCAATTTAACATATGGTAAGAGTGGCAACCTCTAGGGTCAGGGGATCGATTCCCACCTTTGCTGTGTGTGTGTGTGCAGTTTGCATGTTCTCTCCATGCTTTGGTAACATTTCCAAAGACATACATTGTGAGCTGACTGGCATATCTAAAATTCCCATGGTGTATGTGTGAGATTAGGCTTTGCATGGTGTTGGCACCTTGACCAGGGTGTCCCCTGCCTTCTGCCCTGAGTCCCCTGGGATAAACCCTTCAGGTTCCCAGAGACCTTGTATAGAATAAACAGGAAAGGGATGGATGAATATTCAGTACATAATGATTAGACATAAGTTCCTTCTCAGCACAAGTGGCTGTTTACACATACGCTTTCTCAACTTTTCTCTTGTTGTTTAGAAGACATTGTGCTTCAGGTGTGTGCATGAGGTCATATGGTACAACGTCTATGCTCACTGGATACAGTAAATAAGAAAAAAATGGTACTCTGTTATATGCAATTGTTGCATGATAGCAGAATCAAAGCTATCCTGACACACACACACACACACACACACACACACATCTGTGCTGCCCTACACCAAGCTTCACAATGTATAAAATCCTAGTAACATGTGTGAAACTAAACTCAAAATGAAATCATCTGTTATCTGCGATCTGACAAGACCAAACGGCCCTGAAAGACTCCCAGTTAAGAGGATTGCTCTACAACACCATATAGGCCACATCAGATGAGGTCCAGCAGTGAGAGCCCTTGTGAAGTGTGTTATTTGTATGATGAAATATTGCAATTCCACATCAGACTGTGGTGCACCTTCAAGGGATTCCACTTGACTGTCTAGAAAAAGCTCTCCAAAGACATAGCTTGTTGTGAAACTGCAGTCTGGTGATGAGGCATTACGTGAAAGAGAAATAAAGAAGCTATGTGTCGTGAGGTAAAGCGTATCTGTGGGTTGATAGCTGATCGGCTTTAAACAGGTAGCGAAGTTTTCAGCCGTTCTGCTTCGTGTCTGGCTGGAGTTAGAGAGCCTGAATGAGCCAAGTAGTCCGTCTGGACAGGAAAAAGAGACAAAACAATAATGTCACAAACAACTGAAAAGTGAGACAAAATAAAGAAGTATCAAACAAACAATTTCAGTCGAACATGCCTAAAATCTGTAGATGCAAAAAAAAAAAAAAAACACCAAAAAAACAATAAAGCAGCTTGTGAAAACTATTTTCATCTTCAATTTCAGAGAACGCTAGTGAAACAAAAGGTTTGACTAACAAAGCTTTCCACTGAGACTTGACACTGGTGTTAGTATCTATTTACATACTGAAAATGCACTGGCAGTAATTTGCATAATGTTTTTTGTAGCCGTGTGCTCTGGGGAGCGGCATTGTAACATATTGATGCTTAATGAACTCTGAAAAAAATTGATTTTCCACAGAGTAAATTAAGAAATGCATTATAGCTGTTAAAGCAATCTTGTGGGAAATCGAAGCCTTCCACTGCTAAACTATGCTTGATAAGTAATAAATTACACGTTACAGTTATTTGCTTTAATTCATGCTAATTTTGCCCAATTAATGTATCACGGTAGCTCTGCAGTCTGCCACAGGAGGTTTAATTATTATCTTGCTTTTTTTGTCCGTATGTTTGTGTTTCCTGTTTGTACTGGATGCATGCATAATTACATATACCCTAATGTATATTTGAAGGTATATGCATATTCGAGGAGGTATACAAGCAAGTGTTAATAACTAACTGTATGTGCTTTTATTGTTTTTCAATATATAATATATTATTTGAACATAGTACACATTTAAATGGAGCAGAAACAAAAAGCATGAAAAAGCATGCAAAGCATGATACTGATATTTTCCAGTAAAGAAAGTGTGTGTGTGTGTGCATACGCTCTGCTGTTTTTTCCTGTGTGTGGCTCAGACAGGACATCGCTCTTCCTTCCTTGCTCTCCTTCCACACGATGATGACACACTGTTTACATGCTCTGAGACTCTGCTGTCCTATCAGGCCTCTCTGATGCCACTTTTCCATTCAATCAGTATGTGAGCATGTGGCAGCTCGACACACACTTGGAACACTGTACACCTCTCACCCTGAGGCTCAACTCCCCGTTTCTGGAGACGTTTCTTATGAAATCAAAGCTGGAGAAAAACAAACACTAGATTTCCTTCGGAGCAGTAAGAAGCCACAAACATTCATTGCTGGAAAGGAAATTTCACACCACATGAATGTCAGGGACTGTTCAGGACAGCCCATTTTACAGCCCTATCAATGACTTCATATATCAAATAAATCCCGCTGCCATATGCACCTCTGCAAAAAGCTGAACGGAACGCTCTCACAAAATCTGGCACTGATGCTGGAAAAAGTTACTCCTTAATTAGCCTTTTATTCCTCCTGCTACAGTAGATTTCTTTACCTCCGCAACCCGGATATTTCAACCCATCAGTACACCCTCAGAGACAATTAAAAGTACACAGAGAGCGTTGGATAGCACTATTCCGACTCTTTGTACCATAAAAGTAAAGAAAAGGAATAAAAGTGTGTCCCCTTTTCTAATAGATGGCCGGTGTTCACTATTCTGCTCACACTCATAGTAAAAAAATCTTAAGCGCTGCTGGTTTTTCCACTAAATTAGAGAAAACAAAATCTCCTGATTAGTCAGTTAAGTGCCACATTAGCTCGGGAGTTAATTAAAAGATAGGGCACAGTCTTTAACAATATGCTAAGGCAGAGTGTTTAAACAGGAGACTGAACAAATGGTGCTTATTAAAACTTACTGTGAGTCACTTGACACCTAACATAGCTGTACCTAGAGCTACACAAACAGATTGTCAGTCGGTGGCGCTCCCTGTTCCCATCTATGCTAATATTCTGGAGACAGCGAGGAGAAGTGCCACACGTCAACAGCTGGCACCACAGGATGTAAACGCTTACAAAAGCAGCACCTAAGCTACGTCGATTACTGAAGCAAAAACACACCCACGCACACTCTTTAACCTATGTCAGCACTGCTATCATTAATTCAGTGTTACCGGATTCACAATGATCGAATTAACAAATCTCTTATTATACAATTAACAAATGAACTAATCGCTTATGATACATTTCTCTGATCATCTCGGATGTACTTTATTCTGAACGCAAAGCAATTTTGCATGTAGACTCACCAGGCACTTTAATAGGAATACCTGTACAATCAGCCAATCAGGTGACAGCACCAGCACAATGCATAAAATCAAGCAGATATGCTTCAGTATGTTAACAGCAAGCATCAAAATAAGGAAAAATCAGGACTTTAACCGTTATATGGTTGCTGGCACCAGATGGACTGTTTTTAGTGTTTCAGAAACTGTTAACCTCCTGAGATTTTCACACACAACAGTCATAAACATAAAACATCCAGTGAGTTGAAAAAGAATCTCAGAACAAAAAAACACCTCAAACCTTGAGGTGGATGAGCTACAATAGCAAAAAACCGCATCAGGTTCCACTTTTGTGTGCCAAAAACAAGAATCTGAGGCTAGCATGGACACAGACTTATCCAAAGTAGACAGCTAAATGTTGGAACAAGAACATATTAGATCACGTCAATAAATAAAAACAAATACGAAGCATTAGTGCTCATGATAATCTGCTTTAAATCATGACGCACCTTCTGGTTTGTGTGACATTATCTCATCGTGTACGAATGCTTTGCTATAACACTGTAGTGCATTTCAGAAAATTGTGATAGCTGGATGTAGAATATAGCGTAGTGTAGTGATGGAGCATCCTTGCATCCTTTATATTAAGTTCTGCTTCGACATTTTGTTCCACACACACAAAACAGCAAGATGGTGCCAGTGCCCTGAGAGCTGATAGTTGCTACACTGAGACATCACAGTTCACTGCCTGTGTTGCCATATCAGCCTCACTTACTATCCAGAACAATGCGACAGCTGACAGCTTGCACAGAGAATCATCCCACTAAGCTGAATTATTTCTGCCACGTGTTAATTTATTAACAACCTGTGCATGCTCTAATGTAGTGAATTTGCATATACATTTTTAACCTGGATGTAAGATCATGAATATTCCTCAGGCAGCCAAGCACTTCTCTTTGTTAGTCACTTTTGATTCATAAGAGAGTGAGAGGGAGAAGAAGAAAAGTCACAACTACTATATCTGTATTCTTGCAGGGCAAATAACACTTTCATATACAGAATGGTTAATGAAATATTGTATGAAACCTATTAATATTAGTACTAGTAGAACAAGTATAAGTAAATAGTATATTCTAATGTATGAGAGATACCAAAAACAGTGTTTGTGTGCTACATTGTGGATGTAGATGTTCTCAAATACATCTAGCATGTGTAGAGGAGTGTTTTGAGACAGAATAAAGTTAGCACATAATTTGTATGAGCTGCCTTCCTAAGGTATCAGGACAAGAAGAGTTATTCCTATGAGACAACTCTACAGGTTCCTCTCCTCTGCACCTGTGAAGTTTCTTGTGTACGCACTTTATTTTGCACAGAGATGCAATGCTTAGCCCTGAACATAAATAATACACTGCCTTCCAGCTGCAACACACTTGTCAGTACAACAGACTGCTTTTGAATGCTGAGTACACAAGACAAACAGAGACACAAAAAAACAGATGAGCCTATTGTCTGAAGAAACGAGCGAGACAAGCTAATAAATTAATAGAACATGTAACGTTATTATTGCTGTGGGTGCTACTCGTGGTAATTGCTATTCCTATTTATTTAGCGGTACAGCACAGCTCTACTGAGAATATAACTGTCTGTAAACATTAGTAGGCTTTAGTTAAAAGTATTGTAGAATTTGATTAGCAGATCTAACATAACCGCAGTGGGCGATATGTAAGGAATAAAACATGACGGGCATGCTGTTATAAAAGAATAATCATCAAAAGATTTGGTGTGATGTAACCCAGCGTGAAGTGGAATTATTGCTACTAACTTAAAGCTGGTTATTTTTCTGATAAACAACACAGCCTGCCGTGTTTAGACCACAGCAATATGGAACATTCACAGAATAAGTAATCACTTACCTTATAGCAGCTATAAAGTGCCGTTCTTTCACCCACCCCCTTTTTCTCTCTCTGGATGTTAATAAGACAAAAAAAAATGCAGCTTGTCAAGTTACGAAAAAAAAAACAAAAAAAAAAGTCCTCTCTCCTGAAGCCCTTCCTGTTCAGGAAGTGTACTGACTGTAGCTGACAAAGCACTGACACTGGAGACTCCTTCCATACATTTAAAATAAACACATCTTCACAGAAATCTTCACAATATTTTCAATCATTCATTGTCTTCCGGTTATCCGATCTATTCTCGGGTCACGGGGAGTCATCTCAGGCGTCACTGGGCATCAAGGCAGGATACACCCTGGACGGAGTGCCAACCCATCGCAGGGCACACACACACTCTCATTCACTCACGCAATCACACACTACGGACAATTTAGAGATGCCAATCAACCTACAACGCATGTCTTTGGTCCGGGGGAGGAAACCGGAGTACCCGGAGGAAACCCCAGAGGCACGGGGAGAACATGCATACTCCACACACACATGGCGGAGGCGGGAATCGAACCCCCAAACCCAACAATATTATCAATTACTATATAATTTTTTAAAAAAGGATTATTTTTTTAATTTATGTGGAGCACGTCATACAAGTCTTATACAACTATAAATAACAGTTTAAGATCCATAATTACAGTTAAAATGTGTTTTCAGAATAAGCATATTACTGTAAAGTATTAGAAGAAATCAGTCAACACTGACTCGCACCTTGTGACCAATCAGAAGTCAGCATTCAGTACTGTGGTATGAGGAAAAGATACTGCATTTGTATCACGGTATCAAGGTGCCAGGAAAAAAAAACAGTTGGTCAAGGCTACAAATATTAAATAAAAACAGTTGGGAGAAAGTGTTAACATCCAGACACCTATAAAACTGATGATACCCGTTTAATGCATATCAAAATCTGACTTTCATCTCACAGTATCATGTTTTCTCAGCTCTACTTTATTCCTCAACATATTCCATGTAATCCAAGTGTGAAGAAGTGTCCAGATGAATATTTCCTCAATAAGTTATTTGATTTGGAGGGCCTGCTTCCCTGAAGTCACTGCTTCCCCTAATGTCATTTTACACCAAATCAATAAAGTTAAACTATGAAAAAGACTAAAGTAGTTTAACTCTGCTATACAACTGACACAACAGCTCATCAACTGTGTCCAGAGTTCAAAAGTACATTCTATACGAAGGACGTTACATCACACACCGTCTATCATCTGTCACAATCAAATATTTGAAGTATAGCAGTGATTTGACTTCAAATAGCCCTTTCCGCCCCTTAGAATGACTCCAGGCCATCCAAGCCCTTCATTTAAGTGATGTTAAGAACAAACAATCAAACCACTGCTTTGGTTTCCACAACACCTCCATATAAGAGAATGACAAATAGTGAAGGTGACATCTAATTTATAGCTCAAGGGCTGCATACAAGTAAATAAACAGGGACTTCCGCTTCACATGTCCTATCCAATTTGCCTCTCCAATGAAGCAAAGAATTTACAAAGAGAGAAAAAAGTTGGAGGTGTAACTGTGGCCTAATGTTTTACTAATAGAACGGACAATCTCCCCTGCCTCATACATCCATTTCTCCTTAAACACACACACACAATACTGATCCATGTACTGTTTCAGCATCCAAGCTTCCAACATGCACACATATGCATGTGCTTAGAATTATAATACAGACAGTATTAAAAAGCAATACCTTTAAGGAAGAATGCATGAAAAGGAAAACTATGTTCAGCAAATACCAGAATCCGCTGCTCTTTCTGTCTCAAAGTGCTAGGCTTCAAAAAGCTAAAAACTTTCAGAAATCGTTCTGTGCCTTGTCTGTGGATGGCGGTGGATTTTTTTTTCTTTCCTGATCTCACTCAGTGCCGACTGCTGTCATTACATCTCGGTGGTGCTGCTCCCTGCTAAAGTAAGATTACGTATTACACTGTGCTCTCATAAAGCAGCACAGATTTTGTGGAATGGGTCTTTAAATATTTAAGGAGTGAATACAGTAACACACTGCTGCGACAACGAGACACAAATCTGCAACCTGGATGTATCATTTGCATTTCATTTGCTCTGTTTGTTTCAGTTAATAATTTCTAAAGTCTAAATTTCCTGTTAAAAGTCAGAATAAATGAACAAACACTATAGTTGTTTGCCATAAGATGTCTTCAGTGAGCAAGCTCGGATAGCTCTGCCTGGAATCCCACTTAAATTAGATTCTGTAAAACTGTTATTAAACAGAGGCAGTTGACTCATTTTTGTATGACATTGTGAAGCTGAACAATCATATACATATGCTATTTTATTTAGTATATATAAGGTTTGTGGATAAAGATTCCAATTCAGATTTTCAAGATGAATTACAAATAAACACGAAGCAAAAAACCACTCAGGCTCCATGTCACAGTCAATTAAGCTCCTCAGGTAATAACCCCGTTAGCATTGTAAGATGCATGCACAGGCATTAACAGAGACCTGAAGAGATTAATTGACAGTGACATTACTTGAACTCTATTTTTTTCTCCTCCTTGTCCTTCTTGTCTTTGTTAAGCTTACTATACTGATGGACCTGTCACCTGCAAGTTCATATACTATACTATCTATAAGAGCACTTCGGAGGTCCTTCAAACTTTGACACGTATGCAAGGACAGAGTAATACATTATGCATAACGTGTTAGCTGAAGGCTTCCTTCCTTTGTGGTCACTTGAGCCCAGGTTTGGACAGCTGACGGAAGGAAACAGTGTTGAAAAGACTGTCAGAATTGTGTATTCTCAACAGCCAGTTTAATAGGAACACCTGCAAACCTGCTCATTCATGCAATTATCTAATCATGTGGCATAATGCATAATATTGTGCAGATACAGGTGAAGAGCTTCAGTTAATGTTCAACAGAATGAGGAAAACTGTCTCAGTAACTTTAACCCTTACGGCGTTGTTAGTGCCAGATGGACTGTTTTGAGTATTTCAGAAACTGCTGACCTCCTGGGATTTTCACACACACAGCAGACTCTGGAGTTTACACAGAATGCTCACTGAAAGTGGACAGATTAGAAAAAAACACACCTGGACTTTTTCCGGTCTTCAACTGTCCAGTTTGAAGGAGTTTGTGCCTTGATGGCCACAGATTCCTGTTTTTGACAGGAGTGGATGATGTGTTCTTCTGCTGTCATTGCTCAACCACCTCAAGGTGTGGTGTTTTGTACATTCTGAGATGCTTTTCTGTAGTTTCACATGCTTATTTTAGTAACTATAGACTTTCTTTCAGCTTAGACCAGTCTGCTCATTCTCATCACCAAAGTGCGTCAACCTGCAGACCAGCAGCACACCGGATGTTTTTTGTTTGTTGCACCATTCTATGTAAACTCTAGAGACTGTTGTGTGTGGAAATCCTAGGTGATCAGCAGGTTGTGAAATACTTAAAACAACTTTTTTTTAACATCAACACTCATGCTATGGTTAAGGTCAGACTTTTTCCCCACTAGCTGAAGTGCTTGACCTGTATCTGCATGACTGTGCAGGTATACAGATGTTCCTAATGAAGTGGACAGGGAGACTACATACTGAATAAAATTAACAAATACAGATAGGGATATCTGGATTAGTAAACAGACTGCATTATATATAATATACTACAGTGTATATGTGATAAGCCCTTAGACACATAGAACATGCAGCTTCACAGCCTTTATTACTAGAAAAGGGTTAAAGTATGGTCATTATTTCCCACCATTATGGTATTAGTAACTCAAACTGCTATATTATGCAGCTAGGGCAAATGTTAACTGATAGCCAAACACATTCATGAAAATTTTGCCTGTGATGCAAGAGTAGTGAAATAAGCTGCAATTTGTGCTAGAGGGCAGTGACTGCCATTTATTTGCTACTGAGAACAAAGACACTGGGCGGTCTCTAAAGATCTGTTCTGTAAGGTAAAGGAAACAACCTGTGCTTCAGAAAAAAAAGCACAAAAACACAAATCATGGAAGAACAGAACAAAAACTGTTTTTAGTGATTGGAGGCTGACGATATTTAAGCAGAGCCGTATCTGGGCAAAAAACAGTGAAGCGGGATACTGCTGGGCTTAATTAAGAAGTTAAAAGGGGGAGAAGGAAAGGGCAAATAAAGAGCCTTTATCCAGCAGAGAGTCTATATTGTGTTTACCAGTAGCCATGTTTCGATTCAGTGCAGAATTGATCCACATGATCCATCACATTTTATCACTAACAAAGGGATACTTAGAATTAAGTGCTATGTGATGTCTAACCGATCATTATCATGTCTCATCATCATACTGCCACATGGAAATTGGCAAAGAAAAAAATACATAAACCATATATTATAATATATATTAAACCATATACAAACCCAATTCCAAAAAACTTGGGACACTGTACAAATTGTGAACAAAAAAGGAATGCAATAATTTACAAATCTCATAAACTTATATTTTATTCACAATAGAATATAGATAACATCTCAAATGTTGAAAGTGAGACATTTTGAAATGTCATGCCAAATATTGGCTCATTTTGGATTTCATGAGAGCTACACATTCCAAAAAAGTTGGGACAGGTAGCAATAAGAGGCCGGAAAGGTTAAACGTACATATAAGGAACAGCTGGAGGACCAATTTGCAACTTATTAGGACAATTGGCAACATGATTGGGTATAAAAAGAGCCTCTCAGACCATACTCAAACCATACTGGATGCCCGTGATCTTCGGGCCCTTAGACGGCACTGCATCACATACAGGAATGCTACTGTAATGGAAATCACAACAAGGGCTCAGGAATACTTCCAGAAAACATTGTCGGTGAACACAATCCACCGTGCCATTCGCCGTTGCTGGCTAAAACTCTATAGGTCAAAAAAGAAGCCATATCTAAACATGATCCAGAAGCGCAGGCATTTTCTCTGGGCCAAGGCTCATTTAAAATGGACTGTGGCAAAGTGGAAAACTGTTCTGTGGTCAGACGAATCAAAATTTGAAGTTCTTTTTGGAAAACTGGGACGCCATGTCATCCGGACTAAAGAGGACAAGGACAACCCAAGTTGTTATCAGCGCTCAGTTCAGAAGCCTGCATCTCTGATGGTATGGGGTTGCATGAGTGCGTGTGGCATGGGCAGCTTACACATCTGGCACCATCAAGGCACCATCAATGCTGAAAGGTATATCCAAGTTCTAGAACAACATATGCTCCCATCCAGACGTCGTCTCTTTCAGGGAAGACCTTGCATTTTCCAACATGACAATGCCAGACCACATACTGCATCAATTACAACATCATGGCTGTGTAGAAGAAGGATCCGGGTACTGAAATGGCCAGCCTGCAGTCCAGATCTTTCACCCATAGAAAACATTTGGCGCATCATAAAGAGGAAGATGCGACAAAGAAGACCTAAGACAGTTGAGCAACTAGAAGCCTGTATTAGACAAGAATGGGACAACATTCCTATTCCTAAACTTGAGCAACTTGTCTCCTCAGTCCCCAGACGTTTGCAGACTGTTATAAAAAGAAGAGGGGATGCCACACAGTGGTAAACATGGCCTTGTCCCAATTGTTTTTGAGATGTGTTGATGCCATGAAATTTAAAATCAATTTATTTTTCCCTTAAAATGATCCATTTTCTCAGTTTAAACATTTGATTTGTCATCTATGTTGTATTCTGAATAAAATATTGAAATTTGAAACTTCCACATCATTGCATTCTGTTTTTATTCACAATTTGTACAGTGTCCCAACTTTTCTGGAATCGGGTTTATACAATGATCAGACATAACATTATGAGCAGTGAGAGGTGAAGTGAATAGCACTGATTATCTCCTCATCATGGCACCTGTTAGTGGGTGGGATATATTAGACAGCAAGTGAACATTTTGTCCTCAAAGTTGTGTTAGAAGCAGGAAAAATGGGCAAGAGTAAGGCCCCACCTTGCAACTTGCAGGACTTAAAGGATCTGCTGCGAACATCTTGGTGCCAGATACCACAGCACACCTTCAGGGAGTCCATGCCTCGACGGGTCAGGGTTGTTTTAGCAGCAAAAGTGGAGACTACAGTCTCCATTTAGTGCTTTGTGGCAGTTAAGGTAAGACCCACATATAAATGTGACAGTCACGGCATGTAATGTGTGATAATGGGTAGACCAATGTCAAATCCTGAACTGTAGGTAGGAAGCAGAGGAACAAAACATCTCAATCATCTACTTACAATAAAGGGGTTCGAAATAATCTCAACACAGGCATAAGAATAGGGTTTGGTTTCAATTACAGTTTTATTCTTAAAAAATGTTTTTTTAAAATTACAAAAATAAAGAGATCATAGTGTCTAGTGTGTCAAAAGCAAGCAAAGCTTCATATATTCTAAGACATAAAAGTATTAGTTAAGATGCCTACAGGAAGAGAAAGATAAAAATAACTGAGAATGATTTCCCAAAGAATGCAGTACAATGAATTCTGACAAACAATAACACTTTGAATAATCTAATGATGAAAACATAACATACACTATATTATGTTAAAACTTAACATTATAACGTTACTGGAAAACTGGACCCTGCTTGTACATATGAAATGCCAAAGAATAAATATGCAAAAACTAAGAAAAAAAACATTATTCACATTTTGTCATATTTAATCATTTTGGCACTTGCATCCATAAAAATGGTTTTATTTATTTAAAAAAAATAACATGATACAGTTTGCTGAAGTGCCTTGTTATTTCAAGCATTTCATACACCAAACAAGCTACTGTTAAAGTTAGGGTTACTAATCTCTCTTTAAAAATGTATTTACCAAATTGGCTTATATCAAACAAACACATTTACCCTGCAGTGGCTCAGAGCTAAAATATAAAAAGCTAGTTGTACTGAGTTACTCTGAGAGTCTTGAGATTACAAAAAATAGCAGTTTAGTGCATCGAACGTTGCTATTTACTGATTCCAATCCTATCCCTCTTTGAAAAGTGCAGTTTAGCAAGTATATCTTTTATATTTAAAAAGAGATGAATCAGTTTTCACGAACACACACAAGCCGTACCAAACTATCAATATAACATTTTAGCCCTCATCAGTCAAAGTTATATAGACATGAGCACAGATCTGAGTGCACAGAATGATAAAACGAATAGAATTGTGTCTGATTCAGGAAAATAATGATCATCATCAAAACGAGTGGTGCTTAAATCACCAATGATGAAGAGCTTCCACCCACTAGTGCTTCAGTTTATGCCTTATTCACACCTCTACACTAAACCTCTATGTGTGTACAAGGATCCCAATAATCAGAATTATGATGATCTTATGTTTAAAGTTTTTATTGTTACTACTTATACTATTCTGTTTACTCTATTTGTTATAATTATTGATGATAATGTAGATGATTTGACTGCAAATCAAACATTGGTAAAGTGGAACGCTCACATTTTTCCCCCACACACTCTGACGAGATGAGAGTCTCATACTGAGACACCAAAGATGGAATCATATTTGACTGTAAGCAACATTAATGACTAAGGGCCAAATGTAACTGTCCATATAAAAATCAATTGAATCATTTCATGACCACATGTACAACCAACCTCAAAAATGCTGGTTTAGGAATGTATATTGTTTCAAATAATATGTCCAGTATTTAAGACAAGAATCTACTATGCTTTTACAGTAACAGAGGTTAAAAAGAAAGTTTCGGGTTGTAACGAACATCAAGACTGTGTGAAATGAGAAAATGAGGAGTATGAATGGGATTCGGTGATAAGTTAAGCTGAAGCAAAGGACTGTCTACATTAATTCCTTTATAATCGAACCATCATTCGTTATTGCTTATTATAACGTCCCACCACACTCAAAATTATGGACCTGTAATGAATCAAGATACAGTAGACAATGCTTTAAGAAAGCTTTCCAAACAGAAAAAAATACCCATGAATTGTGCACAGAGCCTTGACCCCTGCCGTATGAAAGAGGCGTGAATCTGTGGAAATTACAGTGTTGATTTAGAGCATAGAGGTTAGAAGCCTACTCTAATGTAATCTAGAGTAACGCATGAAATACAAAATCATGGTTTAAACGGAGTTAAACTACGTAAGACACGAAACACCATTGATAGACCTTGTCAAAATAAAGGACATCTCCAAAATTATTGGCATGATTCATGAACATGAGCAAAAATAAATAGATTTTGAGTGACACATGCAATGAATGTGATTTTCTGTCTACACATAAGGAAATTCTGTTCAGATTTAATAGGAAGTAATTATTTGGAATAAAATAAATCATTTTTGGAAAAGCCTACTACAGAGAAAATTATAGCACAGGGCATCTTCCTCTAAAGCCCAACAAGGTTGTTGTAGACTCATGAAGGGGATCTTAGAACGTCTTCTTAAGCTCCTTTATATTCCCAGGTTTGCGCATGTTGACTTCCCTGTTCAATTCAGACAAAAGATTTTCAATGTGGACGATCAAATAGCCACTGCAATACACTTCAGTGCTGATTTGGATGTATATTTAGGATCATAATCTTGCTAAGAGATCCATCTAGGGCCAATCAACAACCAGGATTTGGACTTTGATATCCTAGTCCTTAAAGTCATGAATCCATCAAATGTTCAGAACATATTTTACTGTGGGCTTGTTTTCTTTTCCTCGTATACAGTTTCATTTTCTTCTTCACCAAACATCTGGGTAAAACACATGACTCTTCAAGTAATAATCAAAATCCCACTCCCAGATTCTGCACTGAAATGTGTGTTAAGCGCTTTAACTTTCTTTTTAATAAGTACAGTGTTGTATCTTGGCTAAGCTTTTGAAAAATTACATGTGTACAACCTCATATTCATAAAAATAGACTTGGTCAAAGGAAATTTCTGTAGCAAGATATCTAAGTAATACAATTATTACTTAGAGTTAGAGTAAATGTAACTAGTTACTCCAAATTATTTAGAATCACTGGGTGTAATGTTTATCTTAGAAAGTAAGATTTGCCCATGCTCTTGAAGGTGCAAACAATTCTGGAGCAAAATAAGTATGTCTTAGTTAGAGATAAAGTCATAACTGACAGTCATAACCTTTACACAAATAATACAGAACATTTATAATCTGTTTAAACTGATAAAGCATCTGCTTGCTTAGCTGGATGGAGGCCAGACTCGTATGTTTCACTTGAGAGTGTGTACATACCTGCATACTTTCAAAAACACAAAAGATATATTCAGGCACACGTGTTCTTTCACACACAGGAATGTCTGTCTCCATGTGCTACCTACTGGCAAGCAGGGCTTTTATGTGGGAAAGCAGATGCCACAGCACTCCATGCAGATCTCCAGACAGTCGGAGGACTCGCAGCAGGCATCCATAATGCCACAGTCCATATCACAGGGGCAGTTGCAGTCGTCTCCCAGGTCGTCTGCACAGCAGCAGCAGCAGCAAGCCTCTGATGTGCAGGCGCCACATGATGCCTGAGCCACCACCATGTTGCACAGGGTGAGGAACTCGCAGAACAGGCAGGCTAGGATGCAGTGCACACAACAGTCTGCTCTCACCAGCCATATATGAGAAAACAGTTCAATTAGCGAAGGACAAACATCAGTAAACCCAAATGTGCAGCATAATCATCAATAATATATAGAAAACCTGCAGGACATCAACAATATACTACATCTGTTTCAAAATAATGTATCCAGCCGTAGATAAAATGTACTGAAAATGCATAAGTAACTGACTTCACGACATGACTGTGTGGGGCTGCGGCTGTGTGAGAGAGCAGGGAGGATAGCAGCTAAGCAGGGAGGAGCGATGGGAGGAATCAAGGAAATTCGAAGGAATGAATTCCACTTTAGGGATGATTAGTAGCTTTGGGAATAATGGGGTTATCATCATGCAAGAGCACAGGCCTGATCACGTAAAGCTGATTAGCGGTGTCCGAGATTTTCCCTGGCAAATTGCACTAATGCTACCATTTCTCTCATCCCTGATTAACATTTGACCTGTTTCCTGGCCTCTTATAGGGATGCAGCACATGATTTCAAATTACAGATGTGCAAGATGACAGATAATCAGCTTTTCTGTCAATTTTCTTACATTGGTCAGTTGAAGGTGTTTACATAAATGACAAATAACGTAAATGACACAGTAGATTTTATTTGATTTTTTTTTCACTAAGTCAGTGAAATACATATGCTATTATGTCTACCTATTTCAATTTAAAACTTAAATGGTTCCTAGTACCAACCACTGCAGGCGATTCAAACAGCAAAACTGATTAGTAACTAAAAAATTGGAGATTTTAAAACTTTCTGAACAAAAATTCCCAAAGTTCATTTTTATTAGAAGCACATCACACGGGTATCTAGAACTAGTGTTTAAGAGACTAACAGCACCCTGCTGGGCATACTTTTTCCAACTATGAGCCAAGTAATTGGATTTGATACATATTTTAGAGAAATGGACTTGATAGTGTCATTCCAAACACTACATTTGCATGGCTTTCATCGGTTCATGGTGAGCTGTCAAGGAGAATACTGAGACTGACTGGAGCTGCTATATAAAGAATAAAGAGGAAAGCTCAGCCTCCAGACCCCTGAATGCTCATGTTTGTTTAATCAAAGTGTTTTTTTGTTAAGGAGAAGAAGTGACCTGGTAGAACAATAACCACGCTTACATGCAGATCAGTTTGAAAAGACAGGTAATCTGACATTATATTCTGAAACCATATCACTGTCCTTAATCAGGACTCACCAATTAAACTGTTTACAATTAATGACAATGTAAGAACAATCACTGATGAAACCCACTTCAACTTCAGATTCAAAGCCCATAACTTTTTTTGCCAGGTTTTTATTGGTAGTTTCTAGACACAGATTAATGTGATACAGTGCTTTATCCATTCCCTTGGATGCATAATTTATCAGCAGTGATTATTATGAATCTTAAGGAATGAGAGGCTGGGTAATATACGCAGGAGACAGGCAGGCCTGCAAAACTGACATCACTCCTAGGAACATCTTATGCTTAACGTCAGCTGTAGCTGAAAAAGCCCGGAGTTTTAGAGAAGGAAACCAGCCTGAGCACTGCAGAGGAAACAGTATGAGACATCTGGAAGAACCCAGAGGCTAACATCAAAAAGAGGGGCAGCCTGACATAAAACAAGATAGATCTGGCACAGAACAGTGAATTGTGTAGGAACACTGAAATGAAGAAAGACTTCATCTTCTGCCTCAGACCCCAACTGACAGTGGGAGCAAGAGACAGGCGGTGAGAGAGAGAGACTTATAATGTGCTGTCAACTAGGTAAAATCTAAAGCTGCATTATACATGTCCATTATGCTGCAAGACATGGGCAAACACCTAATAACTGCTTAAAGGACACCACAAAACTCACATGGTATGCATATATATTTAACAAATGTAATAGCAGAGTGCACAGCTAAGGATAAGCTCTGGAAAATGCATGAAACTTGGGGAAATATTTAGATAAACTGAGAGGATGGACAAGAAAGAAATATAGAAATATAAAATATTGAATAGCAGCTTTTCAGTAGATTCTGTTGCTTTTATTGAATTTGTCAGAGAGCTGAAATGAGTAAATACTCACAACTTACACTTACTAGCACTCAAGGTCCTAACCATTTCACAAAACAAAGCAGCTCTCAATTAAATGTCTTTACAATAGGGTTGCTGTTATCACAGCTGAATATTAGTGCCAGACATGCAAGCCAAGGATGCAAAAAGCAAAATCCCCCGAGTGGCTCCTTGTAAGGCTTTATTCTTCTGCTTTCCCACCTGTTTAGAAGCTAATTTCCCATGCAAACAGATTATGGTAATCCATGTAAACATTAAAAAACACAACAGATTGCTGTTCTCCAGTGGGAAATAGATACTTGAGTGAGCATATTGATTTAGACCACAATTCTACAAATAACAGACACAAAAGCAGTAATGAGACTTATTGAAGTGGCTTTTTTTTTCCCCCTCTCACCAATTAACAAGTTGATGGTATGATACTATTAAAACAGACACTTCTGTCAAATCAACAGGGACAGAAAATCTATGCCACATTCTTCCTCTACCCTAACTGAACTATTATAATGAAAAGCATTATTTCATATTTATGAAAAGCACACAAATGTATTCTTCTTGTTTTTTTAAAGTTAAACTAAATCTGTTTTCAACTTCAGCTGATGCCATGTGTAAATACAGTACAGACATATACTTTATAAGAAATGTTAGTATAAAAGGCAGCATGGATGAGAACTAAGCCAGAGGGTGGGGTGGGGTGAGACAGTACAGTGTGTGTGTGTGTGTGTGTGTGTGTGTGTGTGAGTGTGTGAGTGTGTGAGAGAGAGAGAGAGAGAGAGAGAGAGATGACCTGAAGTGAGCAGAGGTGTGTGTTGCAGAACCACAGAGCAGATCTTAATGAGAGGACACTGTGAGAGAGGAGAGCGAGGGCCCATGCAGAGGTGGAGCTGACATATGGCAGACCCCCCACTCTCCATAGCCTTGTTAAAAGGTCACACCTTGGTGACCATTACTAATGCACTGGTGAGCTCTTTCATTACTGCATTCAAATCATCATCAGACCTGACAAGGTGCTAGCTGTTTTTTTGGATCAAAGGCTTTGCACAATTTAGCCTTCTGTGGAATGGTTCATATAAAACAAAATAGTTATTTATGGTTATGTTTAGTTGGCAGGTCCGATTAAAAGCACGACCTTAAAGGGATCATGCAATAATTATCCAAAATGTCTAATCTTATAATCAGACATTTGTGTGTTTGTGCACGTGCAGGACAGAAACAGAGCGCTTCTATAGTATTGCTTACCCTCTGGAGAGGAGCCAGGTTTGTGGGAGCCTGTGGAACTGCCTTTGCTCCTCCTGCTGCTGTCGCTGTTGACGGACAGGCTGGAGCGAAGTTTTTTCTGCACACGCTGAGAGACAGGAGGTGGCGGTTTCCTCGTCTCAGAGAAGGAAGCAGAAGAGGCTGCAGGCTGTGTGGCTCTTGGTGGAGACCTATGGCCCTTGCTCATGCCTGGGTGGAGGCCATTGTGCACCGGTGTGGCCTCTCCATCACTAGGCTGAGGCTGGGCTGCACACAAACACACATGTACCCAGGAGAGAGGGGGAGAGGGGGAGGGAGAGAGAGAGAGAGAGAGAGAGAGAGAGAGAGAGAGAGAGAGAGAGAGAGGGGAGAGAGAGAGAGAGAGGGGAGAGAGAGAGAGAAAAAGAGAGAGAGAGAAAATGAGAGAGAGAGAAAATGAGAGAGAGAGAGAGAGAGAGAGAGAGAAAATGAGAGAGAGAGAGAGAGAGAAAGAGAGAGAGAGAAAATGAGAGAGAGAGAGAGAAAGAGAGAGAGAGAAAATGAGAGAGAGAGAGAGAGAGAGAAAATGAGAGAGAGAGAGAGAGAGAGAGAGAAAATGAGAGAGAGAGAGAGAGAGAGAGATTATTACGTATAATAATACTACACTAAAAAAATTAACTAAAAAAGACCTTGTGTATCAGATAAATTGCAGATACAAACAACTCAAATTGTATTCCATGTGAACTAGTGTCCCAGGACTTGTATCTATAAAAACACTTCAAATTAACTTTACTGTTCTAATTTCACAACAAAATATTTTACACATTTGCCCTCTTTTTAGCAAACACAGTAAAATGTGCTAATTTCACACATGATGCTATAAGCGTACTCAAAAAATAATGTAGTGGTTAACAAGCCAAAATACTTCAGTCTCTAACACATACAGAGCTCTATTTTGCGACAGACTACACCTAAAAATGGCACAAAAATGACATACACTAGGATACAAGATTTAAAAAAGCATACAGGTATAAACTGGACTTCAGTAACCTCAACTGAGCTGTTATTAGTAAAGTCAATGTCCGGGTGATGTAGCCTATTTGTGATGGTGTTACTTTAATAGAGAACCAGCAAATTATACTTATGTCAGCACAAAAATAAAACCCGTGGAGGATTTGGGATTTGATCCAGTATCAGAGGTCTGTCGAACCAGAGCAGCAGCCTAACGTGTGACTGAGTTTCTTGCAGTCTCTGTTCATAATAAGGTCCATGCTGCCATGATGTTCATTTACTCACAGTCTACACATGTATTACAGGCATAAGGAGGTGCTGGAATGAGCGATCTACCTGATGAAACAGAAGCAGCAGCATCTTCAGCAGGAAGATCTCCTGTGTATTTAGCTCTACTGGGAGAGCTGCCTTTCTCACTATCTGTATCAGCGAGGAAGTCACACCACAGACACTTACTGAGCTCTGAATTATTCATCTTCCTTTGCTCCTGTACATTCTTGGGTTTCACTTTGCATTTTCTTTGTGCAAGTCTACACAACAGTAATCATAAGCCAACTTTTTTTTTCTGACAGCTTGCAACAAAGCATTTGTTTTTGATTTGGAAAACAACTGAACTTTTCAATGAAGTCAGCAAGAGAAGAGCTTTTTCCCTGTCTTTTTTGAATCATCAGAACACCAACAAGTGCAATTACAGTTAACAAGAGGGGGCAAAAAAAAAGCAGCCCACTGCTTTTTAACAACACATCACCGAGGGAGATCTCTTACAGGAATGCAAATGTAAAACAATGCAATTAAACTCAGACAGAGCCTGGATCTTCATCCTCTCGCCAATCAACATGCAAGTTCTCCTAAACACGTATAGACATTTGGGGGCCAACCATCTCCATGCATCTTCACGCCAGAGATATTGAACAGAAAGCATGCCCAATAAGCTCTTGTCTATTATTCCATGCAGCTGTTAGTCAAATTTTAAACGAACTTCCAAGTGTGTATTGCAAATGTATTCAGAACACAATCAGACAAAACTTATGACTGCATGAAAAAGAAAGAGAAAGAGAGAAAGAGAAAAAGAGAGAGAGAGAGAGAGAGAGAGAGAGAGAGAGAGAGAGAGAGAGAGAGAGAGAGAGAGAGAGAGAGAGAGAGAGAGAGAGAGAAAAAAAAAAAAAAAAAAACAATACTAAAAGCTCAACAATACACTCCTTACATATCAACGGCTGCTCCGGGATGTTTATTAACACAAATCATCACAAAAAAAAAAAAAAAAACATTTTAGGAGGCATGAGCAAACATTTTTATTAAGTCATCTTTAGTTTGTTGCTATCTAAGATGTTTTAGTGCTACAACCATTCCAGATAAGGCACATTCCTTTATTAAACAGTAATGAGGAAGCAACTTCCTAAAAATAAGAGTGGAGTAAGAGTCAGGTGACATTTTCAGTTCTTCAGAAGTCGTCAAAATGTACACACAGACTTTAGCGTACTTAGTGAAAATATGCATTGGTTGAAATGTGCAGCAGCAAAGGACATCGTCTAGCCAGTACAATACTGCATATACAACATCTAAAAGCAAAGCGAAAAACCCTAAACATGGATCATTTATATTAAATATGTATCATGCTCCAAGCTAGATATTCAACCAGATGCAGGTAACAGAAAAACATCATGACTACTGTTGTATACAAGCTGACAAGTTGCATTAAAACAACATGTTCAGAGAGGGGTGGGGGGGGGCAGCTTAAATTGGACTTCTAACTGCTCTGCTTCCAACAATCAACAACTGTTGAGAGTGTACATTTGTAGTTGAATAATACATGGTATTCCTCTGCTCACTCTGTCAAAAACATCACAGGCAAACTGGGGGTGAGTGCTTCTTGACTGTCTAAGCAGCATCCCAATTTGGTCCCCTGCATCTGACAGGCTGAAATATCTTGGGAGCATTTTTAAAAGGCCAATGTTTGATGGATTCATGAAGAACACACAAATATAATTGCCATTTGTCACCATGTGTTCGGCGGATACCCCACACAGGGACCGTGCAGAAGGTGCCTGGAGTGAACCGGCACTGCAGCTCTGCCGCTCTCTATGTAAAACTGTGGATAAACACCGCCGTTTTTGTGTCACAGAAAATGGCTCCATTGGAAGAATTTAAAATTGTACCCCAAAGACACAGAGCCAGGGCATCACAGACCTCCCAAGAATGAATAGGTATGAATATCAACGGCTAGGAGCAACAAACAAGGCTGGTTTAACCAGAAAAAAAAAAAGTCAGGTGGGAGGTTGTAGGAGAGTGTTAAGGCAGGCCACATTCATTTGCACTACTGTCAGGAGGAAGCTGAATCACAAATGACAAATGGTGTTAGATTTCTGTATTTCACTACTTGTTTAGCATTTAATCCAGTATTTGGATATGTTCAATGAAGTGAAGAATTGTTTATCCATCATTTTTATTCAGGAAATCATCAGTTACCTCCATGGAGTCATCCAGCTAAACAAATGAGTAACAAATATCTTATTTCTTAATAGCTAAAATGTGTAGCAACAATTAATATACACAATGCTGCATGTATTTTTATAATCTTAACCAATTTTTAGAAACTAAGAATCACCCAACAAAGTGTATATATTAGATCATTCTTTATGTATAGCCCTTGAATAAGGATTTTTCCTCACGGAAGCGTTGTTTATTAAGGCTAAACCTAATAAACCCATACAAAATAGGATTTCTAATTTCTGTATATTGTGTTGTGTTCTCTCTTTCATAAAATAGCCAAATAGAAATACTTCATTTATCCTCCTGTGTCTGCCCACGAATGAAAGTCTCAATTGCAAATATGCAGTGACTTACTAGCCAAGCCTCTGTCCTCTGTCTGTCCATATGAAAACAGCCTGGGGTGGCATTATTTCCTCCAAACATACCCACGTGCTCATGCTATTCCATCCGCTGGAGCATTCTTTTCATTAAAAACTATAGATTTCAAACTCAAAAACAATGGGATTATGTTAAAAGAAAAGAAAACTAATGAATATTATTACAAGAGAGTCAGACTGCAAATTTCCAAAACTCATACATGAGCTGACCTTCCGCCTCTACTGCAAGGACTTCCTTTCCTGAGTATTGGGGTTTAAAAATAGTCTTCTCAGGTCACATTGGAGGTGTGCATTGGACCACACAAGGCCACACAAAAGCATTTTGGACACTTAAGCACATACGTTGTGCCTGGTGTTTGTAAACCTTCAATAAATGCTTTATCTTGGTGAGGGTTGCTAAGGTATAAATTACCTTTAAAGTTTATATGTTAATGTAGTGTAGGGCGATTATTTTTGATAAGCAGAACTACAAAAAAAAAAAAAAAAAAAAAAAGGGATTTATTGAGAAATATTAAGAATAAAAAAAAATAGGATTCCTCCAGAAATCAGATTTCCTTCAGGAGTGGGTGGGACTGGAATAACAAAAAAAAGAATGCATTCACACACACACACACACACCTAAAACACTGCATCTGCTTCAGTCTTGACCTACCCTGACTCTCAAAAGTAATCTTGAGAGAGTCAGAGTAGGTTTTATTACATGGTTTATTACATTTGCATAGTCACTCTAAAAACACAAATCATTACCAAGATATACTTTTTTCCTTGTAATTTACACCTTTTGTAGTTCTCCGTGTATAATCAAAACACTGAGTCTGAATAACCAGCATGCAAAATGTTTACAGCACAACACCATTACAGCACCTCGCTTCATTATACTCCCACTTGAATGAGACAATGAAATATAGCCATTATAACCGTTATAACTCAGAATTTCATAATTGTTTTGTGCAATATTACCTTTTTTACCTTCTATGACAATCATTTAAATGTATTGCTTCAAATAAACTGTATAAATGTGAATACTGTAGAGGTGCAGTATACACCTGCTGTGTAAACTGGACTCTTGGCATCTGTGCTTGATATTCTAAATCACCCCCATTCACACTCACCCACTGTGTGTGCTCTCCTTCTTTAATAACGACTAGGAAAGCCAGGCTTCTGGGATTTACTAATTTCAAATTTGGTAATTTGACTGCTGATTGAGTGGAAAAAAATAGCCCCTTCGGACCTTGTTCTGCTTAATTACATTTTACAGTGGAGAAGGCAACTTGAAAAGACAAGAGTGGGGATTCTTATGGAAGAAATCTTTTGCAGCTCTGGGGAAAGCAAAGGCAATCATCAATCATTCTTTGATTTCAAAATTGTATTTACTGTGATTAACATGTCTGACTGCTATAGAAATCATTACCTCATTCAGTGAGAGACAATTTGTGTCAATTGACATGCACTGAGAAAAATCATTTTCACTTTTCAAGAGCTTGAATCCAGGCTCCGAAGTCTCTTTTTTGTTGTGCCATCATCATGACAATGCAAACTGTAGAGACCCAAATATCACACTTGGATAATAGTTGTAAAATGAAAAAAATAAATGTGTTTAGATTTTTCTTTTTTCTATTCTAATCTCTAAGGCCTTTTTTTCCATATAATCTGTGTCTATTCTGGGAAAAGAGAATAATGCAGTAAATACAAAACTCTACCACAAGTGCAGCTGTAAAATGCACATCTTGTACAGATTTAGCCTTTTTACACAGCTACCACATTTTCTCGAAAGATCTGTTATGACGTGACTCAGACCAGGCAGCTGTGGCAGCAGCCAGTGCCAGCATGCTCCACCCAGCCTCCTGAACAACTCCAAACAAAAACCCAGCAACACAGTGGTGAAAGGGGCAAGATGGAACGAGGGATGTATTTTCAGTTTCAGTTACGCAGATGACTCACGGATTCCAACAAACTCCAGTGCTGAGGACTCACTGAAAACAAACTAGCTGAAGAGTCCAATAGCATTATATATCAGCTTTACAAACAGACACAAGCACAATGTGTCTTGTATCAGTGGCCAGAAAAAAAAGAAAAAGAAAGTATGGGATCTGGGAAAGAAGCACTTCTCCCCAATCCACTTGAGACTGGACAGTTCATAAAAAATATCTATAGACATGGTTCCTTTATTTGCTCTGTATCAATCTCTAACATTAACAGCACTAATATGACAGCTGTGGGTCAGTGAGCTCTGGCTTTAGGGTGCCAATCAAGACCCTAAGCCTAAAAATCAGGTTAAAGGACAGAGGAGCTTGTGTGTCTGAGTGGCTTTTTAAAGGGAGACGGCTGTATCGATTTTAGCGCTGTGTGCACTTCGGCTCCCTGGTCACCCCTGAGTGATCAGAGGCCTGACGGAATGACCTACTACGGAGCCAGTGAACCTGCAAACATGCAGGGCCAGAGGGGGCCACATCACCAGAGAGCTCTATAATAGAAAAGGGGTTTAACCTTAATGTTGAAGCCAAAACCCTGTTAGAAGGCCAGTAATCCCCCTGCTCTACTATCATTTGAAGTGCTTTTTTTTCCTCCCCCTCGCTGAAAAGCTCCATTTCTTGCTTTGGACGCTTCTAAGGCAGGCCTTGTTCTGTGTTGCTGTAAAATAGCTCACAATTCTCACACAGAATACTCTCTATAGGCCTCTGTAGACAGCAAGCCCCACAGTGGACATGATGTCCACCTGATATTTCCATATGTAAACTTCTCCTTTAAAATGAGCTTACCTTGTTTGAGAAGGTTTATAAGGTCCCTTATTTTGTTTCAGCGCAGAACATATTGACATAATGTTATTGTGAAGTTAAGAAAAGTCAAACACACTATGATTACATGGAAAGAAATGGATGCATGCATGAGATAATTGGACTAAATCCAACACACAAATTCTTTCAAAGTTTGAGCAGTGGTAGAATGCTAATTAAAATGCTTGAAATTTTCCATATGAATTGTATCTACACCCAAGACAATGAGGAAATAATTAGCACAGAGGTAGAATCACAATGGCCATTTTAATCAACCTCTGTGCTAGCATTTCACCCTATTTATACCGCTTTGATTTCATGACCCACTGCGAAGTAATCACTTGAAAATTAGCCTTCTGTTCTAATGGGCCCTTGCGTTGGAGACATGTGATCAGACCAAATTAGCATTCTGTGTAACATGAAAGATATGAAACCATTCTTTAAAACTAAAGTGATTAGAATACACAGGTGTGAGGAAAACATATGCTGCTATAGTCTCTCTTTTTTTTTTTTAAACCAATTTCTTCACAATGACATTGCTCAGTCTGAAAAAATAATAATAAAAAAAAAGATTAGTGCCTGTATTTATGTAATTAAAATACATTTTGTACACAATCCGGTCTGAGCTTAAACAGTTCTGTACACCATATTTAGGTCTCATCAGACTGCTGTGCCTCTGTCCAAAAGGAGTACACCATCAAAACTACATGTGTATCAAATTCATGTTCTCAGGATTGAATATTAGTCCAACCACGCTTTCATAACCACAGACATCATAAACACCAACCAATGTAAATTTGATTCAATCTCTGAATTATTTTTATTCAGTGGTATTTCTGATAATGAAGTGAAAAACACATAACATACATAAACAGAGCCACAGCACAATTATCAGGGGAATGATGTTACCTTGTGAGAGTAACCCTTTAAAAACATGAGTAACCCCAGATGCGTGGCTATTTCTAGCTGGTATTCAGGAGGCATTGGTGGCTCAGTGGTAGGTTTCTCGCCTATCATGCGGCAGGCCCGGGTTCAATTCCCAGCCACTGGATGCAGTGCCGGTCCCAAGCCCGGAAAAATGGGAGGGTTGCGGCAGGAAGGGCATCCGGCGTAAAAACCTGTGCCAAGTTGTTGTGCGGACCAGTCGGTCCGCTGTGGCGACCCCGAACAGGGAGCAGCCGAAAGCAACTTCATTCAGGAGACCATCATTTCATTTGAACACCAGTTTCATACAGTGCGCTTGTTCCTTTTCAAATCACATTATGAAATTACATAATTTTCTAATGACACAACAGCATGAGCGATTAAAAGCCATCAAGCTAGCAAGACAGCATGTTTGTTATCGAAACTAAGAAAACAAGTGCTGTCTTCTAAAACATACTAATTTAGCAGTGTCTAAAGTTACAGCTGTATATATGTGTATTAGACCATTAGAGCATCAGATAGATGCACACACAAGGTAGTAAGAGAAAAGTTGTCTCCCACCAGCCTTATGGCATTAAGGCTGGTGGTTCTAATCAATCAGCTGTTGTTCATGATTTTATCCTGATCAACATTTACAGAGTCTGAGGCTAGTCAAGAATAGTAAGATGCCAGAATGCAACTTAAGTGTGTTTCAAGACACTCGAGAAACTCTGCTACATACTTAAATACAATCCTTAAGAAAGACAACATGAGGAAAAACCCCACCTGAGATGTGGTAAGCATCGAAGGATATTCACTTCCCAGAACCCTCTAAATGTTCTGAGATGTAAATCTACCCATGACTAGGCTTAAACATTTAATGCATTACTTAACTGTTGTGTTATTTGTTCTGGAAAAGACATACGCAGGCATGATGAAAATAAGCAAAACGCTGAAAGACTATTACGTTAAATGGCTTGTAATGTCAGCAAAGCAAGTGTAGTGTTTCTCATTAAATACCAGTTAATACAAATAGGCATTAGATCCTACAGACCGACTGGTGCAGTTTCCACACCAATCAGTGCAGTGTCTGCCTCTCTACATCTCTCAGACTTTGTACTTCAGGCACCATGACAGAAAAGCGCCATTTCAATCATCATCAATTTGTCTGACAGCTCTCTTTACCTTTTATACAAAATGTGCCTTCTATCATGACTGAAATGTCAAAAAGTAGTCTAGAAGTGACATTCCCAAAGTACTACCTTAACTTTTGCATCAGCTATGCAATCTACACTGAAATTACAATGCTTACTGAAACTCACCTTCAGAGAAATGATATAAGATAGTAAACAAATGAAATAAGGATTTTCTTAAAGAACTGAGTCATTTGCCATGGATTACCATGCAACCAAGTTATTAATATGCTTCTATATTGATAAATACACTAATAAATTGATTGGGAAAAAAAACCCCACACATGAACATGCTCTGTGTTGAACATCTGCAGAGATACTTATTTGATTTTTGTATAGAGAAGAAGCTCTACACGAAACTATTAACACACTGTTTTATTATTATTTTTTTATTTCAAATTCCTGTTTTGAGAGGGAAGACAGAGCTGGATTTATCCGTTTGGCAGCACAGACACCGGAATATAAGATGCAGCATAGAAAGATGTTTTGTTTCTCTGCTCCGAAGACAGACAGCAGGTTAAGATTCGTATAGGATACAAAATATATGAAAAGGAAAAACATATTACAGAATACAAGACATTATTTTTCGTCAATCGCCCCAAGCCAACTGCATATTAAACAAAATGGAGAATTTGTGAGGGCTCATGGTTAAATATCAGCTTTACATAGATATAGAAAACTATCAATGCATGGCATCAATGTGGCATGTATGTTTGTCAAAGTGTGTTTGCTTATCTTCTAAAATATCTGTCCGGCAAAACGAACACTACAAAACAATCAACAAACCGTACATCGCTTCCAATAATGAATGCTTGATAAAACCACATATCCTACACACACCCACAATCTGCATTCTGCATGGCCTGGATTATATTAGGACATGATAGACTCTAATTCATTATGACACAATAACACTTGTCTGTCATATGTTTAATAATAACTCCAATTTCCAAGGAAGATCTTAGCTCTGCTTCAGCTCGGAAATTACTCCAATACTTCACACTTTGAGGAGCCTGCACAGTTAAATTCAGTCGTAAAGGGTTTATTAATAAAAACATGTTTTAAAAAGACGTTCAGTTAAGCAGATGATGATACAAAGTAAGGAACTGTTGTGTCAGATGGAAGCAATTCATTGCTGTTAGATGGCCTAAACTGTTCTAAGAAAAAAAATATATACAAAGGAAAAAGCTGTCTTGAATTTCAATTTGCCTTAATAATGCCTTAGCCATGTGCTGTGAGTCAACAACTGAGTTTTATATCTAAAAACTATAAAGCAAAACTTGGGGAAATGTCACGATACTGATGATGTGTACCATCGATTATTGGGTGAGTGAGTGAGTGAGTGAGTGAGTGAGTGAGTGAGTGAGGGGTGGACCGGGAGAGACCGGGAGAGACAGGCAGGGAGCAAGAGACAAAGGAAGAGGGAGAGAAGAGTGACGGAGAAAGACAGAGGGAGGGGGAAAGAGGGAGAAAGAGACAGAAGAAGAGACAGAGAAAGAGAGAGGGAGAAAGAGAGACAGAGCGAGGCAGAGGGAGAGAGACAGACAGACAGACAGACAGACAGACAGACAGACAGAGAGAGAGACAGAGAGAGAAGGAGAGAGGGAGAAAGAGTGAAAGAGAGAGAAGGAGAGAGACTGGGAGAGACAGGCAGGGAGCAAGAGACAAAGGAAGAGGGAGAGAAGAGTGACAGAGAAAGACAGAGGGAGGGGGAGAGAGGGAGAAAGAGACAGAAGAAGAGACAGAGAAAGAGAGAGGGAGAAAGAGACAGAGCGAGGCAGAGGGAGAGAGAGAGAGACAGAGAGAGAAGGAGAGAGGGAGAAAGAGTGAAAGAGAGAGAAGGAGAAAGACAGAGACAGAGGGAGAGAGGCACTCTCGTGTGACATCCAGCATGAAACTTTTTTTGCACTCCACACAATGGAACTGGAGGAAGAGGGTGTGTTAGTAATTTTCCCCTCCAAAACAAGTGTTGAGAAATTTCCAATCACAACCTCTGTTTCAAATCTCTTTCCATAATTATTTCCTACCAGCGGAGGGGGAATTCAGGAGTAAAACATCTTTTCCATCCATTCTTATTGATGTGAATTTATTTGCATACAACATTACATACAACACATCAAGGTGAAGAGGAAGACATGAAACTATCAGACTCTGAGCACACTAACATATTATTGCTGCTCATTTCAAAAATATGAGTAACACTATCATGTGAAAAGCTTTCCAATTCACCAAGTTCTCAGCTGTGATTCCCAGATCCAGGCAAGCCAATGCCAAACCACAATGGGATTTCCTTACTCACACAACTCTCAAAGGGGAAGCTTTGGCAAGGAAACCACATGTAGAATTATCAACCATGATCCAACTGAATTGCTGTATGTAGAAAAACATTAAGTTCAAATCATTTGCTTAAGACTTTCATCCGATTTTGTTATATGAAAAATCAGGCCAATGAAGCAACCAATGAAGACTATGGCGCTCAGCTCACAACCACAATTTGCATAATCAAACTGAAGCACTGCAGATAACAGGAAAGAATATTAGCGCTGAAGTACATATATGTGGAAAAGTTTTAAATCAAATGTCAGCAAACAGTGTAAAGATTAAAACTACTTTAATGTGTTGTGATATGAGTCAGTGTATGCAGTACGTATTGATGCTGAGAAACCTTAATATCCATGCTGATAACTCTTTACAAGATCTGATCCAAACATGCATGCTTTGTAGTGTATGGCACAGTATCTTTTATCAGAGTCTGTGGCATATTGTGTATCTGATTGATTATTAGGATGCATGGAAAGAGAAATGTTTTATAATACTTTCAAACCCCATAGCTATAAATGTGCTAAGTGGTCCATTAAATTCATCCAAACAATCCATGCATTAGAAAGATTTTCAGTGTTAAATTAAAGAAGACACTATTTTGTTTGCACTAGACACTGTCTGATAAAGGGCAACATTAAAATATAAAGTTTAGTCTAAAAACACTGTAGCTTTAGCCGCCTATCAATCTAGCACTCTTATCTTTCAAGTACAGAAGAAGCACACTATCACTTTAAATTACATTAAAACAGTGTTACAGCAAAGAACTAAAGGAGGTGTGTCATCTCAGCTCTGCCTTGAAACGTACCAACAAGGGGGCTTTTACTAATATAGCTGCTTAATATTGTGTTGGTCTCCTTTTTGCTGCCAAAACAGCCCTGACCCATCATGCACTGTGTATTTTGACACCTTTCTATCAGAACCAACATTAACTTCTTCAGCAATTTGAGCAACAGTAGCTCGTCTGCTGGATCAGACCACAGGGGCCAGTGTTCGCTCCCCACGTGCATCAATGAGCCTTGGCAGCCCATGACCCTGTCGCCGGTTCGCCACTGTTCCTTCCTTGGACCACTTGAGATAGATACTGACCAGTGCAGACCGGGAACACTCCACAAGAGCTGCAGTTTTGGAGATGCTCTGATCCAGTGGTCTAGCCATCACAATTTGGCCCTTCATCAAACTTGCTCAAAATGTTTACTTGCTGAATAATATATCCCACCCACTAACAGGTGAGGAGATAATCAGTGTTATTCACTTCACCTGTCACTGCTCATGTTATGCCTGCTCGTTGTATATCAGTCAAATTATTCTCTGCCTGGTCTGTGTGTGTATCCGCCCATCTTCCCTGTCTTGTTTCTCAGTGTATTGTTTTTAATCCCAATCTTGACTTTTTTCTACACAGGGCAGAATGATTAAAGTGTTCCTCCTGAACTATATTTCTGCAACCAGCTACTTGAGGACTATATAGAAGAAAATCTATGTACACTATTGATCTGACACTAGGGTGCATAAAATATGCATTTGCTTCTCAAGATTTAACCTTTTTTTCAAACCAAAATTGTGATGTTAATACAGTAAGACACCAGGTGACCAAAAACCTTGACAGACACATCAGAAGGATCATCAAGAAGCTAAAACATGGCACTGATCATTTCAAAGGAACTAATAAAACAAAGCACCTAAAAGAATGGTATGGTGATTTATTCACAAAGTGTCAAACAGAGCCGTGAACAGTCCTATTATGCTTGCATGGACTATAAATCAAAATGGTAGCACATAATCAGACTACTGTATATGCTTTTGCTGCTCATGTTATTTAGGATAAAGCTGGAGTTTTCAAACTTATTATTATCTTAAGTATTTTCATCTCATTGCATGACATCGGTGTTGCAAAACATGTTTAAATTATGTGCATCAGACATGCATTTAGGGCTGGAAATATGACAACATAATATTGATATCACAATTAATTATGTCACAATGTGCTTCTGATAATGAAATAGTTTTAGAAACACTATTATATACTACCCTATTGCACATGAAAGGATATTAATGACTTTTAATGAAGCTGGAACAACACGATTAAACATAAGATCAGCATAAAATAAAAATAAATAAAAGTGTTGATAAAGACGTACAAATGGAAATAGCATTTCCAAAAATTATGATGTCAATTTTAATTTGATGTTAATTGCTATCATAGTGAAGAATGAAGATAAAGAGAAAATAATGAGAAACATTTTAAGTGGGAGTGTCAGTTTCAGGAGTCTAACTGACAGGTGAGTTAGAGAGGGCTGAGAGGTTGGGGGATGAAGCAGCAGACCCCATTACAGTCATTATGATGCAAGTGATGACAGACAGAATACAGAGTATGACTGCATATAAAATAGTAAAAGTTTTTTCTAAATAGTCAAAGGATAACATTGCACTTTTTACTACCTCTTTTCCTTTCCTAAAAGTGTGAATCAGTTTCTCCACCACTTCAGTCCATAGGCTACAACATGAGTTAAAATAAAACGCTGCACCAGAATCGTTTCTACAAATAAACACTTACTTCTTATAGGGTCACCATGGGTGGGACGTTCCCTGTTCATGCCCTCCTGCACATCAACACAGCGGTCTGTGGAAGATGGAGTCGTGCTCTTCTCTGTAGTATCAGGCAATCCTTTAGCATCAGTTTGGCATGTGTCTATAAAAACAAACAAAAATATATATATATTACAGAGACTTACAATCCAACTTAAAACACATTAAGCACATATCCACCATTTCTAAGGTAGCCAAGGTAACAAAAAACAGAAGAGTGGTTTGCTTCAGCATAAAAAAAATTGCCAGATAAAATTGCCAGATAAAATAGATTTATTTAATGAACTGTTGCACAACATTGTGGGCAACCAAGTTATAGCCCAAGCCAGACCTCTGGATCTAATTTTCTTAACTTTGCTCCAAGGTATGCGATACCTGCCAAGGTTTTTACAGGCATGAAGACAGTATTCATCTAAACTGGAAAAAAAACAAGCATAAAGTCAGCAAAAACCATGACCGACTATGGTATAAAAGCAAGTGACTTTTACATTTTTATACACTTTTTCACGAATAGCATAGCATTGACATGACTTGGAACCTAGTGGCTTTCTTCTCATCATTAGCATTATCAATAGAACACAAATGAAATGTTTTAATAAAAACATATTGTAATGCTAAAACTAGAAATGTCTGATTATTCAGAATAAACGTTCACTTTCAAAAAAGAAAAGCTCGTACAATAAATCCCACTATTCTGAGAGAACCTCTCTATTACTTGGACTATAAAACTGCATCACATATGCTCTGGATGTGCGCCCGTTTCTCTGGAGGTTGGGATTTTGACCACCTATGTAAGCTCACAGTGAGGAGGAATGCAGTGTGAGTCATCAGGAGCACATGTCTACTTTCCTGGAACATCAACACCTTTTTTTTTTTAGTTTTGTGTTTCCCAGAGTACTGCTTATTATACAAAACAAAGGTAAATGGCTGACATGCTGAAGCAGCTTCATATTCAGAAATGAATATGGTGTTACCAGAGCCCAGGGCTGATTTATGGAAAGCCTTTATTCAGACAATGACTTCATGAATCGATGCACACTTGCAATATGGCCAGCGTGTAATGCATCACAGTATTTAGTGATTACAGTTGAAAATAAATTATTCTATTCTCCACACCTAAAAGGTAAATCCAGTGATAGCTGTGAGGCTTTTAAGGTCCTGTGATTATCCATTATCCGGCAAGTCCTGTGATTGCTTATTTTCTCCTACTTCGCTATTTTTGACAGCAATGTAATGATGCTTTGTATAAATAGGCTGGTTAACGGTTCAGTGCCTAAAAAAAATGAGACAAAGCTTATTTTATATGTGATCATCACACCAGCAACTAGAAAGTTAATTAAAAACTATAATTGGTAGTGGTCCCTGTTAAGAAACACTCCCTCGAGCCTTAAGTTGGAAAATAATGAAAACATTAGCATTCTTAATGGAACTACCTATTAAGTGTATCTATGTAGAGTAACATTTTTCTTTTGCAGTCAACTGTATTTGGGAGTGAATTTCTGGCTTTGCTGCATAACACAAATGTAGCTTAAAAATACTCAACATACTTTGAGTTATCAGTCAGATAAAAAATAATGGACTCTGATCCTTTCCTCAAACTACTAAAACCAGTTCAAGCATAAACACAACAGGAGAATATATTAATGCATGTATTAATCTTATACGCACCTCATCTCCCTATGTAAAGGATCCCAGGGGGTTTCATCAGGAGGAGAAAAACTCTGTCATTATATGGATTATAATCGATATCCGCTTAACAACAAAGTTCAACTAACCTGAGATAACCCTGCCAGCTGTACCATTAATTGGTTAGCACAGCTAAAACTGTTTTAGTGCGGTCGATTATCAGCGTAAAAAAGATATATATCTTCTTAATGAAGCACATTCACAATAGCATTGATGCAACTGGGCTCATATTCAGATTTCAAAATGTCAGCAATTATATAGTGTGTCACATTAGCCTCCTGGTGGGTCCAGCGACGGGATCCCGCGCTCTCATTGCCGTGGCCTGGGTTCAATTCCAGGGCAGGGTGCTAACCCAGCCACTGAAGTATTAACTCTCAGTGCCGGTGCCAAGCCTGGGTTAATTGGGACGGCTGTGACAGTAAGGGTATTCGGCGTAAAACCTGTGCCAAATCGAAACATAGGGACCAAATGATCCGCTGTGGCGACCCCAAACAGGGAGCAGCCAAAAGAACAACAACATATAGTGTGTCACGTTAAATATTATACAAGTATGTGGGTACCTGACCATCACTACCCATATGTGTTTGTTGAACATATTATTGTAGATTCAGGCGACCCTAAAGACTTTGGTTGTGGGGATTTGTAATCATTCATCTACAAAAGCATTTAATGAGGTCAGGCACTGATGTAGGAGGAAAGAGTGTTCCAGTTCATCCATAGCTTGAGGTTAGAGTGTTGTGCAGGACACTGGAATTCTCCCACTGAAACTTTAACAAACCATGTTTTCATGCACAAGGGCACAGTCATGCTGAAACAGGCTTGGAACCCTTACTTCCATTGAAGAGAAATCCTAATGCTACAGCTACAAAGACATTTGCAGAAAAACTATACAACTGTACTTTTTGGCAACAGTTTGGAGAAGAACCAAACACTGACCAGGCATAACATTATGACCACCTGCCTAATATTGTGTTGGTCCACCTTTTGCTGCCAAAACAGCCCTGACCCGTCAGGCACTGTGTATTCTGACATCTTTCTATCAAAACCAGCATTAACTTCTTCAGAAATTTGAGCAACAGTAGCTCGTCTGTTGATTCGGATCACACGGGCCAGTGTTCGCTCCCTACGTGCATCAATGAGCCTTGGCCGTCCATGACCCTGTCTCCGGTTCACCACTGTTCCTTCCTTGGACCACTTTTGATAGATACTGACCACTACAGACCGGGAACACTCCACAAGAGCTGCAGTTTTGCAGATGCTCTGATCCAGTCGTCTAGCCAACACAATTTGGCCCTTGTCAAACCTTACTCTTGCCCATTTTTCCTGCTTCTAACACATCAACTTTGAGGACAAAATGTTCACTTGCTGCCTAATATATCCCACCCACTAACAGGTGCCATGCTGAGGAGATAATCAGTGTTATTCACTTCCCCTGTCAGTGTTCATAATGTTATGCCTGATCGCTGTATATAGCTGTGATGGTTAGGTGCCCAAATACTATTGGCGCCACACACACACAGTTTATATGATATTTACACATTGTAGCATAATTAAATAATTGCAGATGTAGTTTAAAGAAAGAGGACACTTTAGTTGAATGTTCAATCAGTTCATCAGCTGTGCAAACACAACAACTGCTTCCAACTCCTACACTTACATGGCTAAGGAGAGACTTTTCTATGAAATGTCATATCTTTAAGCTTTGTATACTTTTCATAGAGAAAGCTTAACCTTTGCTACATCTATAGACACACAATTGTGCATGCATACAGCCAACGTTTCAGTCCATACTTTTGAAAGGGAGATTTTGAAATGTGCAAAAGTGCATGGTTGAGTGCAGTGATGAGGTTTGATCTCTGTTGTGTAAATAAAAGCTGGTGTTAAAGCTGTCAGTAACAATAAATCAACCATCTCTCACCTTGGGAGTTCGCCAGCAGCAGGCTCGTCTCGTACTGTTGCTTGTCCGGACCTACAGGCCCCTCCGGAGGTAACACTGTCTCCGCGGACATGAGCCAGTCCTCTTGTTGAGATACTGTACACACCCGAAACAAGCACACGGCAACCCTTTTGTATCAGCCGTCGACCCTGTCAGAAAAGACGCAAAAAAGTCGAGAGGGTCCGCCGATGAGACATAGCTGTCGAGCTTCAGCGCCTTGTGCTTTCTGAGGAGAAAAGTGACGTCAGCCAGCAAGATGTCGTTAAACTCAAGTGGAAAGTTTTTGCCCCCCTCCTTCTAGCTAAACATGTAACCAGTTCACTCACTCCAACAGCAGAAACATTTCACTCTGTCACTTCTTAACAACTAATGTGTGCTCCTCTTTTTTTTTTAGGTCAAATATCACCTCTAAATAAAAGAAAAACACAGCACACGGTTCGGTTAACGTTACCTTTCAAACATGTACAAACTCCACCGCTTCATTTCAGGAGTAGCTCCTGTTAATCATCCTCCGCCCAAATAAATCTCGTCCCATTAAAAGTGGCACTGATAACAACGAAGCAAAAGGGGGGGGGAAATCAGCTTCTTTTCAGGATAAAAGAAAATGCAGATGAAAAAAGTTAGCTGCACAGTTTTAAGACGGTCATGTGAGTTAGCTGAAGAAAAGTCGAAGTGTTTTCATCACATCCGGATTCCGCGCGTATTGCCACACACAGAACATGGCGGAGATTTCCCCATTTTATTTTCTTTCCAAATAAAACTAAAAAACAGTTTAGACTTCTTATTGACGAGCATTTATAAAGCAAAAACAAGAAACTATTGTTTGTTCAATTAATTAATGTTTATGGTACTTTTCTTTCCTCACAGCTAGTTCAACTTTTCCCAGGACGCTTGTGGCTCAGCTGTGCCACATCCAGTGCCAGCTCTTCTCAATCATAGAGTAATACATACCAGAATTTAATATAATATATAATTTCCTCTTATTAAAACATCTTCCTTGAAGAAGGAAGACACTTATGAATGAACACGTTTTCTGAGGACACAGAGTTTTATTAGAATAGTACTTAATAGTATATTATATTTTATGTCTTATATAAAAAGTAGCCTGTGATCATTTACTTATATACAGTCCTGTGATCATGGACAAACCATTTACTTATATATTTACAGAATAGATTCATTCATTCATTGTCTACCGCTTATCCGATCTATTCTCAGGTCACAGGGAGCCTGTGCCTATCTCAGGCGTCATTGGGCATCAAGGCAGGATACACCCTGGATGGAGTCCAACCCATCACAGGGCACACACTCTCTCATTCACTCACACAATTTAGAGATGCCAATCAAACTACAATGCAAGTCTTTGGACCAGGGGAGGAAACCGGAGTACCCAGAGGAAACCCCCGAGGCACGGGGAGAACATGCAAACTCCACACACACGGCGGAGGTGGGAATCAAACCCCCAACCCTGGAGGTGTGAGGCAAACGTGCTAACCACCAAGCCACCGTGCCCCCAAGAATAGATTCAATCCAGCTATTTACGTATTTACATAATATTTCTATATAAGAATGCGGACAAAATGAAGTGCTGGTAGAAAATACTGTGGAAAATGGATACGCATGGAATAACTTTATTTTATTATGTGTGTGTATATAAGCAAGAAGAGCATTTAAAAGCAAAGGACAAAAAAAGTGTACAGATGAGAGAAACAATGGTGGTCGGAGATCGGTCGTTAAGAAAATGGATATCACTGATAGGTTGTTGGGAACAATGGTGATCAGGGATTTGTTGTTGGGAATTATACCTGTGGATTATAACTAGCACATGTCAAATAATCATTGTAGTATTGTAGGTATGTTGACCAATCCCCCTGAATTTCAGTATGAAAGATGGAAAGTGGTCGATCAGTTTGCACCAAGATTCAGATATTCTGCAAACGAACCCTCACCCTTTTCATAATTAAACAGCATCACCTCTTAGTATGCTTTTGCCCTACACTTTACTACATTATGTCTAAAAATCTGGACATGCCACTGCACCAGTGCTAGCTCTACTTAGGCTGAAGTCCATAAGCATGGGTGATGTGAAATATGCTCTCTCCATTGACTGGGTGAACTCCATTTTCTGCCCATAATGCAGAAATCACTCTAGGTCTCTGGCATAATGATTTACGATGAATCTGTGTCAATGTTGAACTCACAAACCCCACATAATCCATCTTGCAGCAATGCGCCCTCCTCCATTTATAAGTGTTGAATCTATTACCACACTGATTGGTAATAACTCTTGGCCTCAATGCTCCTTGGACAGTCATTACTTAGATAGCAATATTCCTAGAGACCCTGCACCAGTGGTAAGTGTCAGCATCGACAGGGCTTTATCCTGAACCTTTGGCTTGCAGAGTTATCTGTTATCTAAAATCACCACAGAGCACCGTATTCCACATGATCACATTTACTTGGAGGCAAAAGGGCATCAAATTCCCCCAAGCTGATTTAGTGGCACAGCTTGACACAATGTAAAAAAAAAAAAAAAAGATTCTCATTTGAATATTTTACTTTGTGATTCTTACACAAGAAGACGGTTAGATGATTTGCTGTAAAATTTGACGGTGACACTGCTGACAAACATTTATCATGTGTTAAATCATAAGAATTAGCAGGAGACACAGCATTTGTATCAGGTCATCACATAGTGTCAGTGGGGTGTCAGCAACATGTCAGAAGTGCATATGTCACAGTCCCTTCTCAGACATGACAGGAAATGTCTATGTTAGCTCACATGTATTTGGCAGCATGCCTGATTGCTGAATGAGTGCCAAAGCCTTTGAGATAATCCTCCGTGGTGACATCTTTCCAAACACTGGGGTGCACAGTGCATGCATGCAGGAAAATGCTCTCACTGTTGACAAAAAGCCACCTGCTGTAATTTAGTAAATATTCATTCACAGAAAAGTGTAGAGTACATCGATGTTAATATTGGCTTTCACAAGATCTTTCATGCTCAAAGCTACAGTATGTTGAAGACCTGATTTACATTGCATCTATTCATCAACGTCATATAGTTACTTTATGAGTATAAAAATGTAATAATAGAAGTTGCAGAACTCCTAATACACCCACGAAAGTGAGTAGCTTTTTTAATTGAAATGAAGGAGAAATTTTGAAAACGCCCCTTTTCTCCAGCTACTATGCAACACGCTGATTCAAAATTCTCGCACTCAATTATAGCTGCTATTCTACACTGAGAACAAATTGTCCAAAGTAGACCTGCAAGGGAGTAGGTTTTAAAACCCGAGCTTACAATGTGGGGCAGGGAGCCCTTTGTGGAGCTTGGCTTCTCGCTCTTGGTGTTCCTAGCATTTGGTTTTTGTTATGGAATTAAAATCAGAAGAAAAAGCAGCAGAATAGGAAACCTGTAATTAGTGCTAATGAGCTTATTCTTTGGCCTCTGTGATTGGAATAAAAATGGGAAACTTACCGATTCATTTCACATCTTGACTTTAATGGCCAGTGAAATAAAGGTGCCACTTTGAACCAAGGCACAGCCACAATGCACATCAGCAACTGATCAAGTCTTCAAAGAAAGCTGGCCGAAGTCTCAGCTGAATGAGAAGAACTTAATAAGTCCTGCTTTGAAGCCAGGAACAAGGCCCTCACCCTCCCATGCAGAGCGTGAAAAACAGGATGAATTCTAGTGACCTACATGATTAATGGCTTTAGGGTCATTTTTACATATTTTCAGCACAGCCTCTGATCAATGCGTTCACTCTGTCCTTCCCCTTACAGCTGGGAAAGGCAGAGAGGCTTGGGCTTATCATGGCACTGAGTTTTGAATGAGTTTTGTATATAGCATATATGTAAATAAACTCAATTAGTCTCACATGTGTAAACTTTAGTAACTTTTGACAAAATAGAAAATAAGTGGCATTATGCATGTGGGAGGGCGAAAGAAAGATGAGCGATTTTCTTGCTTTATACAAATATTTTATAACTGAAATATTCAACTACAAATCAATAGTAAATACCTGCATTGACAATGTATCCCATTCATAAACACAGTACATTTTTTGCTACACACACGTGATCAGAACCACACAGTAGTAGTAGAGTAGTAACACATAACCCTCACTAAAGCAAAAGGCTTAGTTTACAGTCATGAAAGTGTTATACATAAACATCTGCATATACATTTGTAAACTTATAAACTCCCTCTACAACAGCCATTAGATAACCATTATACAGCAAGTTTCAAGTAAAGCAGATTTCTCTTCTTTTCTTATTACAGAAAAAAAAGTGATAAAATCAGTCAGTTGTAATTTTCCATAATCTACAAATGCACTGTGAGAGGAACAATTAAAAAGCATAGGCTACACGTGGAAAAACGGGGGGTGGGCAGGGGCGTGGGGGGGGGGGGGGGGGTTGTTATATGTAGCTCAGCACTCTTTGTGAGTCTCAGCAAAAAAGGATAACAGGTACTGAATAGAGAAAGCAGCGATCAAAGTGCTGACCTGTATGTGCTGCCAATGTGAATTGTTGATCTTTCACAAAAATCACAAAGACATGTCATTTTATCCAGTCTGTTGCAGCTCTGTAGCTTTTCTATCAAGGCTGTGAGTTCTCAGAGCAGAGAGAGAGCGAGAGAGAGAGAGAGAGAGAGAGAGAGAGAGGGAGAAAGAGAGAGAGAGATGGGTTGAGAGGTAAAGTGTGGATTTTTCACATATCAGGATTCTACATTCAGATCTACCTACCATATGGAGTGGTGGTAGCTTAAGAGTGGTTAAGGCTCTGGGTCGTTGACTGGAAGATCAGGGTTCAAGCCCCAGCACAACCAAGCTGCCACCGTTGGGCCCTTGAGCAAGGCCCCCAACCCACCCTGCTTCAGGGATGCGGCATCATGGCTGACCCTGTCCTCTGTCCCCAACCCCCAAGGATGGGATATGTGAAGAAAGAATTTCACTGTGCAGTAATGTGTATGTGACAAATAAATTCAATTCAATTCAATTCAATTCAATTTTATTTGTATAGCGCTTTTAACAAAGAGCATTGTCTCAAAGCAGCTTTACAGAACATAAGAAACAATAAACAGACAAACAAACAGTCCTAGATGTTAGACAAAATTTTCCCTAGTGAGCAAGCCTGAGGTGACTCAGGCAACTGTGGCAAGGAAAAACTCCCTCAGATGGTATTAGGAAGAAACCTTGAGAGGAACCAGACTCAAAAGGGAACCCATCCTCATCTGGGTGACACCGGAGAGTGTGATATGAACAATGTCCTTTCTGCATTAGTTGTGTGATGCAGATACAGCATGTGTTATGTGTAAAATGTCCACATAGGGTTGGCAGTGCTGCTTTGATTACTCCAGTCCTCAGAAAGCAGAACCCGGCTGGAGCTGGTCCATCTCTGGATGCCACCGGAAAAAATAAAGACAACTTAACTTACCCACCCTGAGAAGTACCACCCCTCAGAAAATTTGACTTCATAATTTCCATTAAACCATTACAGTTGAATGTTTTTATAGTTTTCAAGAGTCACTTTTTAATTCAGCTACAGATAAAGAATATCATTGCATTTACAATAAATCAAATTATACCACAGTGATGTTGAATGCTCAGTTATGATTAGTCAGAAGGATAAAACCATAACAGTTGGGAAAGTAGTTGTAGCTGCATGGGTTATATAATATAATGCACTCATTCTAATTCTCTATCATTTCGAGAGAAACAATATATATAAGGAACTTGTATGGTGGATGCTGCTCTTAAACAGATTTTTTAAACATGTGTAATTGTAATTGATATAGTGAAGTTTTCTAGTAGGTGATGTTTATCTAACATTTTTAACACAGTCTCAGTGGTCAGTGATTTGTAATTTGTAACAGTCAGAGATTAACTTCAAGTTAAATCAACTTCTGGCAAATAGTATAAGAGGAACTGGGGTTGGTATTGGAAAAACAAGAAAGAGTAAGAATACACACACACACACATTTTTTGATTATTTCTTATAATTGAACTGCTGCTGTTCTTTTCCTACTTGTAATAAATTGTATAAACTGCTGTGTAGAAGTATGAATGTTCCATATGTTTATATGCTTTTTTCTTTTTCTGTAGGCAGGTTTCAAGATCTTCAAACGTTCACATGATATTCAGGATCATTACACATACAAACATCACAGAAGGTCCGTTGAATCACAGTATATTAACACACAGTTAACATTAGAGACAACCAGCCTTTGAATTCAATTAGAAATCTATCTAAATTTCTAGATTTAATCCTATGTTACCTGCTAAACCATTCCTTTTTAGCTTTACCGATTTGGGAAATACAAAATACGATTACAAATCAGCCAGGAACCAACAGAAGCTGTAATGGTCACTCCTGGGTAAATATGGATCAGTGTGCATGCATACACACACACACACACACTGGTGAGCAACCTTCATGCATTATTGAAATATAACAAGAGAATACTAACGTTTTGGCCCTCTCTGATTAATTCAATGCTCTGCCTTAAAGTCCAAGATTAGGCTTCAGCCAACAGTAGGTTGTAATTAAATATTGAAAAAATGGAAATGCAGTAATATTTAATTCTTCTTTTAACCAAATCTGAGTTTTAATTTACCTCATGCCGTGTGCACCTGCAGTGTAGGAATCAACATGGCATCGGTTAACACGGGAAGCCAGGCTTAGCCACGGACCATGCGCCTCTAAAATGAGCCCTCTTCCAATTTCTGCAATGGCAGTCAAATATTTATCTAGTTGATGAAGCAAAGTCAGTGCGCTGCACTGACAATAATTAAAGTCCAGCCCATACAATGGTGAATACCAAGATCATTTCTAATAAGCTGTATTCTGCTGGTCAAGCCTGGTGCATTGGCTTTCAGGAGCTATCTCAGAGCAGTGAGCAGCTCTGTTTGTGAGGAGTTTACTTAAGGAATGATAAATAGAGTTACTGAATGCTGACATTTAACATGAGAGCTTATTTCCTGCCGGAATGCTTATATGTGGGATGATTAAAGCAGTGAAAGCACAGTTTACCAAACACGTCATGCTGGACAGAGGCTTGGACAGGCCCTACCATGGGAATGAATCTGTGCACTCATTACTTTCACTCTCTGCAGCCTGTCAAACACTTGCACACACTTAGCGTTTCAAGTTTCTTTTATTTGTCGGTTTAGAACCATATTAATAATTTCAACTAAGCTATTTAGATTATTAATGATTTAATAAATCACTGCATGTTAATAGTTTTCATTATTATAACTAAAGAACAATATAAAACCATATACCATTTTGCATAAAAAAAAGGTTTCCAGAGAAGCTTGACTATGGTAATGACTTATTGACTATGGTGGCTGTGGAAGTGGAAGTGAGGAGATTTTTTACACCCAGTGCTATGTCCTTCCTCTCTTTACTCAGCTTTGTTGGTATCTTTAAAAATGCACAAAGACACAAAACAAAGATTTCCTCTGATTTATCCTAAACATTGAAACTGTGCAAAAGCAGAGGAGAAGATACAGAAAACCCCAGAAATGAAAACACAAGAACTTGAATTTCCTTAAAAGTTTGATGGGATCTCAGATATTTTTAAACTGTACAATTTTGCACATTGACCTACTAACCTTCTGGCTGTCTCTTTACCTGAGAAGTGGTTTGACTGGTTTGAGTTATTTTCAAGATGGTGTGTATTGATATAGCAAAGAATGACAGAACCTGAGGACGACGAGTTGCTAAAATGGTTTGTGTGTATATATATCCACATATATATATATTCATTCATTGTCTACCGCTTATCCGAACTATTCTCGGGTCACGGGGAGCCTGTGCCTATCTCAGGCGTCATTGGGCATCAATGCCCCCCACCCCCACCCCCCACCCCACACACACACACACACACACACACACACACATCTATCTCTTCTTCTTCTTCCGGCTTTTCCCTTCAGGGGTCGCCATAGCGAATCATCTCTCTCCACCTATCCCTATCTTCTGCATCCTCAACACTTGCACCCACTAGCTTCATATCCTCATTAATTCCATCCATATACCTCCTCTTTGGCCTTCCTCTTTGCCTCCTGCCTGGCAGCCCCATGTCCAACATTCTCCTACCAATATACTCACTGTCCCTCCTCTGAACATGTCCAAACCATCTTAATCTGGCCTCCCTAACTTTGTCCCCCAAACGTCCAACATGAGCTGTCCCTCTGATGTACTCGTTCCTAATCCTGTCCAATCTTGTCACTCCCAAAGAAAACCTCAACATCTTCAGCTCTGCTACCTCTAGCTCTGACTCCTGTCTCTTCCTCAGTGACACTGTCTCTAAACCATACAGCATGGCCAGTCTCACTACTGTCCTGTACACCTTCCCCTTGATTCTCGCTGATATTTTCTGATCACACAGAACTCCCGACACCTTTCTCCACCCATTCCAACCTGCCTGCTCTCGCTTCTTTACCTCTTCTTTACTGTTCCACTTCCCTCCCTTTCATTCACACACATGTACTCAGTCTTACTACGACTGACCTTCATTCCTCTTCTCTCCAGCGCAAACCTCCACCTCTCCAGGTTTTCCTCCACCTGCTCCCTGCTCTCACTACAGATCACAATGTCATCTGCAAACATCATTGTCCAAGGAAACTCCTGTCTGACCTCCTCTGACAACTGGTCCATCACTATAGCAAACAGGAAGGGGCTCAGAGCCGATCCCTGATGCAGTCCCACCTCCACATTGAACTCCTCTGTCTGACCTACAGCACACCTCACCACTGTCCTGTTCCTCTAATACATGTCCTGCACCACTCTGACATACTTCTCCGCTACTCCTGACTTCCTCATACAGTACCACAGCTCTTCTCTTGGCACCCTGTCATACGCTTTCTCCAAGTCTACAAACACACAGTGCAACTCCCTCTGACCATCCCTATACTTCTCCATCAAAATTCTCAGAGCAAAAATTGCATCCGTTGTGCTCTTTCTGGGCATGAAGCCATACTGCTGCTCACAAATGTCCACTACCTTCCTTAACCTAGCTTCCACTACTCTTTCCCATACCTTCATTGTATGGCTCATCAACTTTATCCCCCTATAGTTACTGCAACTCTGCACGTCACCCTTATTCTTAAAGATCGGCACTAACACACTTCTTCTCCATTCCTCAGGCATCCTCTCACTCTCTAAAACCCTGTTGAAAAAATTAGCTAAAAATTCCACTGCTGCCTCTCCCAGACACTTCCAGACCTCCACCGGGATGTCATCAGGACCAACTGCCTTCCCACTTTTCATCCTCTTCAAAGCCTTCCTGACTTCATCCTTTCTAATCTTATCTACTTTCTGTTCCACAGAGTTCACCCCTTCTACTCTTTTTTCCCTCTCATTTTCCTCATTCATCAGCTCCTCAAAGTATTCCTTCCATCTCCACTGTACACTCTCCTCACTTGTGAGCACCCTTCCATCTCTATCCTTAATAACTCTAACTTGCTGCACATCCTTCCCATCTCGATCCCTCTGCCTAGCTAACCTGTACAAGTCCTTCTCTCCTTCTCTAGTGTCTAACCTAGTGTACAACTCGTCATATGCTTTCTGCTTGGCCTTAGACACCTCCCTCTTCACTCTGCGCTGTAACTCCTTGTATTCCTGTCTATTCTCTTCAGTCCTGTCCATGTCCCACTTCTTCTTGGCTAACCTCTTCCTCTGGATACTATCCTGAACTTCCTCATTCCACCACCAAGTCTCCTTATCTTCTTTCCTCCTTCCAGATGACACACCCAGCACCTTTCTCCCTGTCTCCCTGATCACTTCTGCTGTAGTTTCCCAGTCATCTGGCAGCACTACCTGACCACCCAGAGCCTGCCTCAACTTCTGTCTAAATTCCTCACAACATTCCTCCTTTTTCAGCTTCCACCACTTGGTTTTCTTCTCTATCTTTGACCTCTTCGTCTTACAGACCATCAAAGTCATCCTACACACCACCATCCTATGCTGTCTGGCTACACTCTCTCCCACTACCACTTTACAGTCACTAATCTCTTTCAGATTGCCTCTTCTACATAGGATGTAGTCTACCTGTGTTCTCCTACCTCCACTCTTGTAAGTCACTCTATGCTCCTCCCTCTTCTGAAAATAAGTGTTAACCACACCCATGTCCATCCTCTTAGCAAAGTCCACTACCATCTGTCCTTCTAGGTTCCTTTCCTTAACTCCAAACTTGCCCATCACCTCCTCATCACCTGTGTTCCCCTCGCCAACATGTCCATTAAAATCCGCTCCTATCACCACTCTCTCACCCGTGGGAATACTCTCCATCACCTCATCTAATTCACTCCAGAATCTCTCTTTCTCCTCTACCTCACAACCTACCTGTGGGGCATAACCACTAACAACATTCAACATCACCCCTTCTAACTTCACCATCTCTAACTTCAGACTCATCACCCTGTCTGACACTCTCTTCACCTCCAGAACATTCCTCACAAACTCCTCCTTCAGGACCACACCTACCCCATTTCTCTTACTATACACACCATAATAAAACAGCTTGAATCCTGCTCCTATACTACGAGCCTTGCTACCCTTCCACCTGGTCTCCTGTACACACAGTATATCCACCTTCCTTCTCTCCATCATATCAGCCAGCTCTTTACCTTTCCCGGTCATAGTACCAACATTCAGAGTTCCTATTCTCAGTCCTACACTCTTACCTTTCCTCTTCTCTCTCTGTCTGCGCACTCTCCTCCCTCCTCTACTTCTTCGACCAACAGTAGCCCAATTTCCACCGGCGCCCTGTAGGTCAACGGCGCCGATGGCGGTCGTTGTTAACCCGGGCCTCGACTGATCCGGTATGAAATTCGTACTGACGATTCGCATGGTTAAATTTGGCAATGTTTTACGCCGGATGCCCTTCCTGACGCAACCCTCTCTATTTATCCGGGCTTGGGACCGGCACAGAAGTCACTGGACTGTGACCCCCATGGCTAGATTATATATATATATATATATATATATATATATATATATATATATATATATATATATATATATATATATATATATATATACATACACATACACACATACATATATATATATATGATGGATAGATATCAGATAGATAGATATGTGTGTGTGTATGTGTGTGTGTATGATATTTTTCAAATGCTTTTCCCCCTATGCATTTGAACATGCTGTTGTAAATGTCAGCTCCGTGTTTTTACAGAGTATTACTGCAGTGACTGCAAGCTGTGTGTGGGAACAAGTCATCACTGCCGAAAGAGAGGATTTCACAAATCACTGATCAAAGTTGTCTAATTATGTAAATCAAGAACTCTCCAAATGTCAGCATCAGCTCAGCAGATTTGCAGAGGTAAACGATAACTTGCCAATCAAGTAGACATATCAACAGATGTGAAAATTTATACAGATCTCTATAAATACTTTTCCTAAAATGTATATTTATTTTATATAAAATGTTAAGTATTTCTTATAAAACGCTTCATATAATGAAAAGTATGCAATAATATGAGTGCAAGACAATGTTATCAGCCATGAGGAGGTTTCACAAGAGATATTCAGTCCAGCTACAGACTGATGTTATCTGAATGTGTTGTGATAACGAACAGTGTGTGTGTGTGTGGGGGTGTGTGCTTGGTTGTTGGGGGGTGGCTTTCATTTGGCTTTTGGTCAAATGTCACCACAATGATGTGAGCAGGTAGAGCTAGTTCCCATTAAGTGTTTTTTTTTATTTTGTTTTGATTAGCTTTGTTGTTGTTTTTTATTACAATACAGATGGGATAGACAGAGGCACAATATTACAGTAATAAATTTCACATACGCAAATAGAAAAACACATTAAAAAGAATATTTAAGCTTTAGTGTGAGATGCTTCATTTGGAATTTATCTCATCTGGCCTTATGTGTAAATCTGGCACATGATTAACTTTTTTTTTCAGACCACACAACTAGCAGTCACAAAGCTCTGGGCTTAAGAGACTTGCCTGCATGTTCATTGATCTCCCATATTGATCACCAATCCTTAACAAATAATATCCAGTCAAATAACACAATAAAGAGTGTTTACCACTGACACAGGGTAGTGTGTAAAATCTATAGCCGGGGCTTAGGCACCCCTGCTGGCTGTGTGTACATAATGGATGTATCCACAGAGTCATTTTCAGGGTAATGAAATATGGTGCTTATCAGTGGGCAGGGTATTCCCTGACTTAATATAATGCAGTCAAACTCATCTGAAAGCAGAATTCCCCATGGTATGATATTGGGAGAGATGCAAATGTATGAACCTTCCAGATGCCCTGGGCACCACTGCAATCATTACCTTTGAATAAGTGCTGTTTACCCACCAAACACAAATTGTGCTAAACACACCTGAAGACCAGTTCAGATTTTTCAATGCAATACTGGACTTGCGGTGATTAAAAAGTTCTTTTTTAAAAATAAAATACCTTCAGAAACTGTCTGTAGTTATTACTAACATTTCAATCCATAAACAGTATCATTTCTGATTAAATAAAAATCAAGTTGCATATTTGGCTCTTTAAGTTGTTTGCCAGGAAGCAAATCAGCTTGTGGTGTGTGGTTGCTCGTTGTCCATCTTAGTGTGTAGATCTCTGGGTGTATCATGAATAAAAGATCAGAATACTGTTTTTTTAGCAGACCATTCTGTTCCTCAAACACAGCCTCCATGAAACACACTGGAATAAACTTGAGACAGGACAAAACATTAGGTATTACACTCCATTTACATATCATTAGCAAGACAGGGACCACCACCTCTATGGGTTATTCCCTTATAAATATATTTAAATATATAAATATCATGAATACATTAATTGATATTGCCCTCACATCCTCACTATAAGCGTCTCCACACCATCTCCTCATCATTGTATATCTAGCTCTCTCGGGACACAGAAACACACACACATATACATATGGACATGTATTGTAGAGGTTGTTTCTCAAGTCTATTTCGTGCCTAAATCTGTGAAAGTTCTCCCTTTATTCTCTGGTTCATTGCGAATACCGTCTGTAGGCCTGAAGACGTGAGCATTGCTCAGAGCAAACACCTGGCTGTGGTTACGACAGACAACAAGAGGCATAGGTCACACACGACATGGTGTGTGTGCACTGAGAGAGGCAAAAATCTTTTTTTTTGTGTACACTCCTGCCTCAAACAAGCCTTCAGTGTCAGCTCAGTCAGCTTAGGCCTCAGTCACTGGCCTGCTCGCTCAATGCATTTTCACTAACAATGTCAGTGTGCTTGAGCTGGTGCTTAATCTTTTCAAGTCCAGGCACCACAAGGAAAAATTGTGATTTTGCTTTCAATTTTTATATTCATTCATCTTCACTAAGTGCTATATCCTGGTCAGGGTTGTGGTGGAAACACAGACTATCCAGGGTAGATGGAGACCAAGGCAGCAATACATCCTGGATAGGACACCAGTTCATTCGAAGGCTCTATGCACATGCGCGCACACACACACACACACACACACACACACACACACACACACACACACACACACACATACACACATACACACATACACACACACACACACACACACATACACACACACACACATACACATACACATACACACACACACACACATACACATACACATACACACACACACACACACACACACACACACACACACACACACATTGGAGGGACTTTAGGCAATTTAGGGAATAGGCATGCTCTTAGTCACAGGAAGAAACCCAGAAAAAACCACACAGAGCAAAATTATTGAAATGTATATATATTTTTTTAATTATGCAAATTAGCACATAATTAATTAGCCCCTCCCTAATTTGCATACTGTAATATATTTCAAAAAGAATGCTATATAAATTGTCATCACTACTCTCAGGTCATCAGTCACTCACATTGGTTATAACTATACAACTGCTAAGTATGTAAAATACACACTTGTACACAATTTCACATACACTAATAGTGGCACAAAGCTGACTCTTAACCAGTATTACTGAATATTCTTTGGATTTCTGACGATGCTGCACCTACTGACAACTGCATGACCTTTCTTCCTCTTACTGTCCATGTGACCATGGTGGAACTAATCCCACGCCACCTCGCAGCATCACTTGTTGCTGGCAGAATGCCGCCGCATGCCGCTTAGCCAATTAACGGCAGAATAAAGCCAAACAGATTTCAACTGATAAATCTTTAATGATATGAGGGATTTTACACAAACGCACACTTGACAGTGCTAAATTAAAGTAAATAGTGTGCATGATTAAAATTCCCCTGGCTGGGGGAAGATAAATGTTTGAATAATTTATCAGATTTAATTGACATGACTGTGATGTTGTAAACAGAAATGTTTTGATGTTCATAATACATTTTGACAAGAAGAGGTTTTTTTTCTTTTCTTTTCTTTTTTTTGGGTTGGATCCAAGAAAGCTGCAACCTAAAATCTGACAGATGTGTGTGTACATGTTTGTGTGTGTGCGAGTGTGTTTTATATCTCAGAGGAGACCAAATAGATAGACATTTCTGATAGTTTTATACTTGTGGGACATTTGGCTGGTCACTATGAGAAAAACTGCTTTTCGCTTATTTCCCCCTTATTTACAAGAAATACAGCTTTAATTAAAAATACAGTGCATCCGGAAAGTATTCACAGCGCTTCACTTTTTCCACATTTTTTTATATTACAGCCCTATTCCAAAATGGATTAAATTCATTATTTTCCTTAAAACTCTACAAACAATACCCCATAACATGAAACAACGTGACAACAAACAACAAGTTTGAGATCTTTGCAAATTTATTAAAAATAAAAACAAAAGAAAATCACATGTACATAAGTATTGACAGCCTTTGCTTAATACTTTGTTGAAGCACCTTTGGCACCAGTTACAGCCTCAAGTCTTTTTGAGTATGATGCTACAAGCTTGGCACACCTATTTTTGGGTAGTTCCTCCCATTCTTCTTTGCAGGACCTCTCAAGCTCCATCAGGTTTGATGGGGAGCGTCTGAGCACAGCCATTTTCAGATCTCTCGAGAGATGTTCAATTGAGTTCAAGTCTGGGCTCTGGCTGGGCCATTCAAGAACATTCACAGAGTTGTCCCGTAGCCACACCTTTATTATCTTGGCTGTGTGCTTAGGGGCTTTGACCTGTTGGAAGACGAACTGTCGCCAACTGAGGTCCAGAGCGCTCTGGAGCAGGTTTTCATCAAGAATGTCTCTGTATATCGATGCATTCATCTTTCCCTCGATCCTGACTAGTCTCCCAGTTCCTGCCGCTGAAAAACATCCCCACAGCATGATGCTGCCACCACCATGCTTCACTGTTCATGATATTGGCCAGGTGATGAGTGGTGCCTGGTTTCCTCCAGACATGACGCTTGTCATTCAGGCCAAAGTGGTCAATCTTTGTTGCATCAGACCAGAGAATTTTGTTTCTCATGGTCTGAGAGTGCTTCAGGTGCCTTTTGACAAACTCCAGGTGGGCTGTCTTGTGCCTTTTACGGAGGAGTGGCTTCCGTCTGGCCACTCTACCATATAGGCCTGATTAGTGGAGTGCTGCAGAGATGGTTGTTCTTCTGGAAGGTTCTCCTCTCTCCACAGAGAAATGCTGGAGCTCTTTCAGAGTGACCATCGGGTTCTTGGTCACCTCCCTGACTAAGGCCCTTCTTCCCTGATTGCTCGGTTTGGCCGGGCAGCCCACTCTAGGAAGAGTCCTGGTGGTTCCAAACTTCTTCCATTTACGGATGATGAAGGCCACTGTGCTCATTGGGACCTTCAATGCTGCAGAATTTTTTCTGTACCCTTCCCCAGATCGGTGCCTTGATACAATCCTGTCTCAGAGGTGTACAGACAATTCCTTGGACTTCATGGCTTGCTTTGGTCTCTGGCATGCACTGTTAACTGTGGGACTTTATATAGACACGTGTGTGCCTTTCCAAATCATGTCCAATCAACTGAATGTACCACAGGTGGACTCCAATCAAGTTGTAGAAACATCTCAAGGATGATCAGTGGAAACAGGATGCACCTCAGCTCAATTTTTGAGTGTAATGGCTGTGAATACTTATGTACATGTGATTTTTTTTTCATTTTTTATTTTTAGTAAATTTACAATGATTTCAAACAAACTTCTTTCATGTTGTCATTATGGAGTATTGTTTGTAGAATTTTGAGGAAAATAATGAATTTAATCCATTTTGGAATAAGGCTGTAACATAACTTAATATTTTCCAGATGCACTGTAAAAAAAAAAAAATTATCAATTATGTCTTTATAATTAATTATTTAGCTAATTAATTAAATAAATTAATAATAATGTTAACTGAAGGTTAATTATGACAAAAGTGTGTGTGTGTGTGTGTATTTGTTTGTAACAGAGGTGCAGTAACTAATTTAAACTCCAGCCGTGAGTTCTGTAAATGAACTTCCAGTGCTCTGTATTTACATTTACCCGCAGCTCAGACATGGTGAAATGGGTAAAGCCACCGGGTATTTTATAATAAGTAATTAAAAAAAGGGAATGTGAGAAGGGAGGAAAGGAGATGAGGGAGGTGAGAGAAGCAAGAGTTGAGGAGCGTTCTGCAAACACACTGGTACACAAAGCTCAGAGCCAGCCCCAGGCTAAAGCACTTTAGTTTAACCCTGGGAAGGAAATACTAAACAAGGGTGTAAATACAGCTGGAGAGTGATTATGACAGCGGGGACATGGCAAATGCTCACCACACACACACACACACACACACACACACACACACACACACACACACACACACACACACACACACACACACACACACACACACACACACATAACCCTAATACACAAAATAAAGCATCACTTAGACTAAGAGCATGGGGAGAATATGAATTGCATGAAATTTCTAAGGCACAATTTGAAATTTCTCAGGTGCCAGAGGCATGGTGTCCAGCTCCTTTCTCAGATAAGCAACGTTCTCCTGTCGCTCTTCACCTGCCCTCTTCCTGCCCGCTAAACTTCAGCATGCTATCTGTAAACAACAGGCTCACTCACCACCATGAATGAATACATCAAATTTTGATGGAATGGCCTTGTCATGCCTCTGTGGCCCTCAGTAGCATGCGCCATGATACAATGTACACCTGCATACATGAATAGAAAAGAAGGAGGCTGCTGTTTGCCAGGCTCTGTTGACTGAATTTTTAAAGCTGTAACTCCGATTTGATGCTAGACCACAGCTCTGTGGATACACACAACAGAGGCACAAGAAAAGAGAAAAGGCCTTCTGCTGCATTGGTGGCTCGAGTATTCTCCTATGATGTGATACCACTTTGAACCAAATCACAGAGTTGAACAGAGGAACAAAGAGACTGATGGCATCCTGGGTCCTGAGAAAAATGCCCGAAATAGAACAGGGGTCATCGACTGGCAGACTACAGTGTGGATTAAGACCACTCATAGTATGTCAGTGGTTTAAACCGATCACGCAGACAATATATAGGAACTGATCAATGTGTGAAAAAATACTCCAGTTGTTGAATCAGACATCTCCCCTGTTGAAAAATCCAATCCAGTCTGACCGACCATGCTGCATGTCACTAAATTAATAAATCAATATATATATATATATATATATATATATATATATATATATATAGTCACAAACTGCTGAGCTGACGGAGCACGCTGGTTGTGCTGGTGTAGAGAAATCAGACCCAACGCGGAGTTAGACGGCAGACAGGGGTTTTATTTAACAAAAGAAACACAGAATCACAAAGACGCAACACAAAGACGAGAACTGGCAAACTAATGCTGACAGACGGCCACTATAAATAAGGAACATAATCACAGACACATTAGGAACAGGTGAACACAAGCATGAACACATTAGGGATAGGCGTGGCTAAAACAAACACATGACTAAATACACAAAACCCCTGCTGAAGGCCCCCTAGTGGTCCATCGGGGGTATAGATATAGATATATATAGTAAAGCGATAGCACAGATTTAAAAATTGTAAATAAATAAAAATTAAAGCAAAATGTTTAAAGATGATTAAAAGCAGAAGTTTGCACTTCAGGTTCAGAAAGATATATCATCTGTTTAAAGTTTGTGGCAGTAGTCAAAAGTGGATATGCAACAGCAATGAAAAACAAAACACAACCACTGAAAACTGATGCTTCCTATTTAAGGCAATAAACCAATCACTAATGTTTAAGAAAGAAAAAGAACCGTCGACTTTATAGAAGACACAGAAATGATCATAAGTTTAACATGTTATTACGCAGCTCACATGTGAAAAACACGTGGCGTGATGTTGTGCTCAAAAAATTGCACGTGAACTTAAGTGTACACACACGTGACATCATGTGAATAATATGTGGTGACGTGAAAATAATCAATCATGTGTAAAAATTCGCATGTGAAAATAAATGAATCATCATGTGAAAATAAACCACATGGCCGACATGTTTTAAGTCCAATACATGTGAAAAAAATGTGTGAAAAAAAGCCTACATATGAATTGTGTAAAAACCACATGTGAATATCTGAAAGGGTCAGGCATGATTGTTCTCAGCTTTGAAAATTTTTTATAGCTGGAAACATAGAGGAACTACAGCATATATCTAGAGTAAGATGTCTAACACACACACACACACAGAGAGAGAGAGAGAGAGAGAGAGAGAGAGAGAGAGAGAGAGAGAGAGAGAGAGAGAGAGAGAGAGAAAAACAAAACATAGAGACATACTTCAAATACTGAACGTCTTTTGCTAAATGAAGGCATTCATGTGGTGGCGCGCTTTATTAACTTTCAATCAATAAACATGCAGTCGAGGCGAGAAGTAATCAGGAAATGCAGCCAAATGGGCTGACAGCGTATCAAAGCACTGCGCTCGAAGGCAACAGCGAAGCCCTAACAAGCAGTTTATTACCGGTAGCTGTTACTGACATTAGTCAACACTGAGAAAGATAAAATGGAATAAGGAATGATGCGCCAGAGAAAGGCCCACAGGCGATGAGTTCCTTACTTTCTCTTGATAACGGCATGTCTCCTCTTTGATATGATAACAAATATATGTTGCTGAAACACATCAAATCATAGAGAGCTCTGGCCATGGCATCGTGTATAAGTGCAGCCTACTCTGTAGGATCAAGTCATTTAGCAGTGCAGGCCCTCTGGATGCTCCCGAATGAGATTAGCTGATCCTGGATCTGTTGCTCTAAGCCACACTGGTGAATCACTAATGCAGGGATATTTACTATATGTCTTTCTATTAGACCTTGATGACTTTACTATGGAAACTTTTAGGTGGTTTTCACGCCCGACACGTTTGCTGTGGTCCAAATCCGGGTGCGATTGCTCTGAATCCGAGCGCATTTGGTTTGGTTTCAGACTCAGCCCTAGTGCATTTGTGTTCATCTTACATCATTACAAACACACATGGAGAACTCAACGCAACTAAGCACATTTTTTTGTTTATTTATTATTTTGACACAATTATGCATCTCACCTCTGCTGTGTCATGCTGCTGTGTGCTGTAGAAAATAGTAAAGTCATCATCAGCTTAAACACATGTGCAGGTTACTGAACTTCCCCAACAACTGTGGACCCGAGTAGCGTTCACATTCACAGGAATTGAGGCACAGATCAGGTACAACCAAACTCACACCACCTCCTACAGGTAGCCCAGGGTTCAGTAGCATGGTGCACTTCCTGGTCCACATGACAACTTTCACGTTACCAATTTTTCATTGAAACCCTCCTCTGTTTCAGACTGAACTGCCAAGTGTAAAAATCTCCCTTAATGATTGCTGGCTCTCTTATATTAGACATTTCTGGAGTTTTCCATAAGACAGACTGATTGTTTGAGTTATGTAACTGTGTAATCTTATTTAGAGCTGAACACACACCTGCACAGCGCAACAAGCTGTTTCTCTATATTCAGACCCCATCAAACCATGCTGATCACACACACTCTCAGATGGCCCCAACTGCAGCAGAGGTTAAAGTACAGAGAAGAGGGCAGATTAAACTTCGCTCTACTCATGTTCAAAGGTCAGTTTGTTTAAAGTTTATATATATATAAAACTGACCTGTGCTTTAATGGTCTCATCCAATCAGATTATTTGGTAGTACCACAAGTAGCAAAGGCTACAGCAAGTGACGGAGCTTTTTCTTAGAAAGCCCCACAGTTATGGAACTGCCTTCCAGTTAGTGTTTGGGATTCAGACACACTCTCAGTGTTTAAGTCCATGATGAAAACACATTTGTTCAGTCAAACTTTATATGTATAGTTTTTCTTAGGCACGGGAACAGATCTGGAAGGTTAATGAGCATAGAATGTTTGGTGTACTGGGATGTTTGGATACTGTTGCCTTACTCACAAGTCGCTCAGGCTTGCTAACTGTGAAGTGGTTAGATGCTTTATGTTCCAGGAAGCCCTCATGTCTGTCACCTTCTGGCTCTCCATTTTAGTTATTCTGTTAAAGCTAGTGTTGCTGGAGTCCCTGCCTGCACTGTGCACATAATTTACATTGTCTTTTGGTTAGGGTTAGGACTCTTTATTCATTCATTCTCTCTCTCTCTCTCTCTCTCTCTCTCTCTCTCTCTCTCTCTCTCTCTCTCTCTCTGTCGAGCTATGATAGCTCTGCCTGCCTGATCCATCCAGATGCTGTACCCCTGGTTGGAGTCTTGTCGCTTGGTGGTGCTCACTGCTGCTGGGGAAAGATCTGCGTGGACGGCCCGTGACCCAGGGGACTGTTGTGGATAGAACCACTTGGAGACCATCATGTCATCTTTGAACTGCTGTTGCATCAGTCAGCCTTCATCAGGAAGGAATTAGTGCAAAGTCTATAATGAACACAGAAAGTACATTGACCTCTTGGTTGCACAACTTCATGTGAATATAAACTGTTAAAGAAAGAACATTATTTACATTTATATCATTTACTGTCCGGTGTCACCCAAATGAGGATGGGTTCCCTTTTGAGCCTGGTTCCTCTCAAAGTTTCTTCCTCATATCATGCTCATTATGGATAAATGTTAGGGATTAATAGTAACTTAACTTTAAACTTTATCATTTTTATTCTTTGTTTCAGTATACTTCTGTAAAGTTGCTTTGAGACAATGTCCATCGTTAATGCGCTATACAAATACGAATTGAATTGAACTAAGTGACTGCTTCAGTCATTTCATTCTGCTGCAGTTCAAATGCTGGCAATAGCAGAGCAAAGTTACTCTCTGGTCACTCTGGGTCACTCTCCCTACAGTTATTAATAAGTCTAAGGCTCATTCAATATTAATAGAAGTAGCACGTAAATAGCCTAACACTTCACAATGTTCAATAGTTTCCCTTTAAACAACACATTAACTTATTATTCATTCATTCATTGTCTACCGCTTATCCCAACTATTCTCGGGTCACGGGGAGCCTGTGTCTATCTCAGGCGTCATTGGGCATCAAGGCAGGATACACCCTGGACAGAGTGCCAACCCATCGCAGGGCACACACACACACATTCTCATTCCCTCACGCAATCACACACTACGGACAATTTAGAGATGCCAATCAACCTACCATGCATGTCTTTGGATTGGGGGAGGAAACCGGAGTACCCGGAGAAAACCCCCGAGGCACGGGGAGACATACAAACTCCACACACATGGCGGAGGCGGGAATCAAACCCCCAACCCTGGAGGTGTGAGGCAAACGTGCTAACCATTAAGCCACCGTGCCCCCCACATTATCTTATTAAATTATTTAATCTCTCAGAAAGCCATTAAAATATATATCCTTTGTATCAGTCTTGCCCTTATCCTCACCCTCAGAACTAACTAACTGGTGTATATTGATGATGTGACTGCTGATAGAAGTCAAGTCAAAGTCAATGAAGCTTTATTGTCACTTCAGCCATATATAGCTGATGCAGTACATGGCGAAATGAAACAACGTTCCTCCTGGACCAGAGGTGCTAAACATAACAAAAAAACAAAATACAGGGTCACGCGGACAAACATGAAGCTAAACTAAGGTGCAGAATTTTTAAACTAAACACACAACATAAGTGCAGGGAATGACGAGACAGTGCAGACAAACAAGAACGACGTAATGTAGAAGAAGCAGGATGAATTCTGGTGGATAGAGCTTTATTTTCAGCTTAGATTCAGTTGAACTTTGCAAAGCTCACAGGACAGCACTTCATCATGCAGACTGATAATAACCCAAAACATACAGCAAAAACAAATCAAGAAATCAAGAGCTTCTTAATATAAAGAATGTTCTTTAATGGCAGAGTCAGTCAGTAACTCTAACCCAAACCCTCTACCCTAACCCAGTCTATCCCTAACCCTAACCCAGCCTAACCCTAACCCAGTCTATCCTTAACCCTCTACCCTAACCCAGTCTATCCCTAACCCAAACCCAGTCTAACCCTAACCCAGTCTATCCCTAACCCTCTACCCTAACCCTAACCCAGTCTATCCCTAACTTAGTCTATCCCTAACCCTAACCCAGTCTAACCCTAACCCAGTCTATCCCTAACCCTCTACCCTAACCCAGTCTATCCCTAACCCTAACCCAGTCTATCCCTAACCCAGTCTAACCCTATCCCAGTCTATCCCTAAACTGGTCTATCTCTAAAACCTAACTTGAACCAAACTGAGCATGCTTTTCACTTACTCAAGACAAAACTCACAGAAAAACCCACAAACAAGCAGCAACTGAAGGCTGCTACAAGAAATACTACAAGAACTATTAAATATTAAATACATTAAATATATAATAAATAAACTAAATATATAATAAAGGCCTAGTAAAGCATCTCAAGAGAGAAAAGTCACTGCAAAAGATTTGTGTTCAGGTATTGAAAATAATCGTTATATTTATAATTGTTATTTTGTCCAATTACTTTTGAGCCTGTGCTACATAAAGGGACTATTTAACAATGGCTGTAAATCCTAAACATTTTTGTTAAGCCCCTTGAATTCCACTGTTCTGTAATGTATGTGTGGTGAAAATAAAGCCTTCTTCTTCTTTTTTTTCAAAAAGACTAGAATTTCTAGGTGAAAGTCTTCACTTTAGTCACATCTTGATATTTTCATTTCAGAACCATTGTAGCGGTGACAAAATGATGAAAACTGTGTCGCTTGCCAAGTACTTTTGGACCCAACTATCTATTTTGGTTACTAAAAAAAAAATATAATAAAACATCATTCTACTATTATTAATAGCACTAATACTAATAACTGTTCTTCTTCTTCTTCTTCTTATTATTATTATTAGTAGTAGTAATAGTAGTAGTCTCCTTAAAGAGTTTAGCTCTTTAAGGAGGCCATGAGATGCCATGTAGTACATGATAATTTTGACATTGTAAATGGAGTGTGTGTGTGTGTGTGTGTCAGGGGAAACATGACTTCATCACCCCTCAGGTATATTGAGAAGATGCCATAGAGGGAGAGAGAGGGAAAAAAAATCTCATCTAAATAATTTTCTTGCCTTGTGGGCAGTTACATGCAAATAGAAGATCAAACACATATTGGGTGGTAAATGTGAGATTGGTGTGAATATCATCAAGCTTGCGAAGTGGCTGGTGAACTACACAGGTGGAAAAAAGGACAGGATGCTGATCACCGCTGAGCATTCAGTGAGGAGAGATAGAGAAAGTGTGAAAGAGAGAGAGAGTGATGGGACTAAATGGGCTGGATGGTAATGAAACAAAACAGCTTAATTAACACCTCTGGTGCGAATGCATGGGAGAAAACAGCATGGTTTTGGTTTTATTAACATTGTGTTGGAATGAAATATGCAGTGTACATTGACACACATCCTTGTGTATCAATCTAAAGCATTTCATCTGCTGATCAAGTCTTGTAAACTAACATACAAAAATTCAATAAAAAATCTTTTCAATTTCAAGCTTAAGCCTATAATTCAAGCCTCAAATCACAAATAAGATACAGTGGTGTGAAAAAGTGTTGGCCCCCTTCCTGATTTCTTATTTTTTTAGATTAAATTCAATTAAAAATTGTGCCAGATTAAAATTCAGGTCAATTTAACTCAAACCTCCTACACTGCTGTCAACAAATGCTAAAAAGCTAAACTCATCTGGTCGAATTTCTTCAAACATCAAACATTTATTTGTAGAAGAAAGGGCTCTCAGTACCTACTCTGTCTTTAACATCGCTTAATCAATTTAAATGCTGTAAAAGGGGTTTTTTTTTGCTAATTGAAAGATTTACATAGTGATAATTGAATAAGAAATACTCTCTATTTGAAATCTCATTAAGTGACATTGAAAGGCAGAGCAGAACTTGTGTTCTGAGAAAAAAAAAAAAAAGCGAGTCCATTCCTGTAAATGTCATTTGCTTTAATCTCTGAGGAGTTGTGCCATTTGAAGCTGAGCAGTCATGAGAGCAGAGAGCAGGGGGAGTCACTGGACAGCAGGAGGACAGAGCAAAGCGGCTTCATCTGCACTCGTTCACTCATTCACACCTTCAGGCTGAGAGACAAAAACCCCTTAATCCTCTGCTTCTTTTATTCTGGATCTCTGCCTATCCATCTGAGACTCTCTCTCTCTCTCTCTCTCTCTCTCTCTCTCTCTCTCTCTAGCTGTCTGTCCACCTTTCCACGCCTCATTATTGCCAATCATTTGAATGCTGAGTGCCCAATGCCCACCTGCTCTATATTCTGATTACTTCATGCAGGAATTAGTATGTATATTTAATGCGGGGTTTTTTCCCTTTCTTTTCTTCTTCATCTTGATGAGTGCAGCGAGGAGAGGAGGAAAGGTTGGGCTCGCCTGTCTGGCAAATATGCCAGTATGGGCCCCTAATAAATGACAGCGGATTTATGCATCTGTATTCTTTTATTTAAAAAAAAAAAAAATAGCAAGCCGGACGATACTCTGATATTAATAATACAAGTGGATCCACTTTGATTAGGCCTGCGCAGAGAACCGCACATATTCAGCATTACAATTAAATCTTGTGATGTGAAATGGGAATGACACGCTAATGAAGCGAGCCAGCGAGCCTGAACCGAGACTGTCCAACATCATTAGGGGATATCTTAGATGAAGAGTAATTATACGAGGAACACTAAAAATGTCATTAAAAATCTTCAGTAAGTGATTTAACCCACTATTCCTCTGTAATGCCATCTCTCTCTTTTTCCCTCTCTCTCTCTCTCTCTCTCTCTCTCTCTCTCTCCCCTCTCCCCTCCCCTCTCTCTCTCTCTCTCTCTCTCTCTCGCTCTCTCTCTAGGACAGAAAAGTTCCTCTTCAGAAGTTCCAACAGAAAATTGTAGCCCTTAAAAACACTCCGGGTTTTTTCCCAGACAGACACAATCAAGTGCCCCTAACTTAATTTGGCACATCAGAACTCAGTGGGGGCTTGATGTAATTGAAACTGTTCTTTAATAATTTCAGATGAATTGCCAATTAGATCCTGATCTGAGACCTAAGTACTAGATTGAACTGAGAGTCGTATCACTCCAGAGATTTTAAAATATGTATTTAATAGATGTTCATTTATGAGATTTCTCACTACTGCAGCTATATTTAAGACGAATATATTAACTTTCAGTAAGATTATTATTCTAATAATAAGACAACACATCTGTACAGCGTATCATGTTGATATGTGAGCAGTGTTTGTGTGTGTGTGAAAGAGAGAGAGAGAGAGGAAAAGAAGAGGTGTGTGAATCATGGCATGTGTGAGTGTGAGGACCAAAAATACCAAATGTTTACATATAGAATACTAAATGTCACCCAGTCCAATCACCCGGTCCTCACAAAAATCTTTTCTAGGTGCAGCATATCATTAATAATCACAAAGATAAAAGGGTGTGTGTGTGTGTGTGTGTGTGTGCAAATCTCCACATATAGTTAGGGATATGCCAGTTTTGACCTTGTGGGTTGTTTTTGTTTGAACAAAAACTGGGAGAGAAGGAAAAGACAAGTAAAACTTGTCAGCATGTTCCACACTTTCACACCACAAATCCATACTGATAGTTTTCCAAACACATTCAGTTTTATGCTCCATATGTATCATTTTTCCTAAGCAGGTTCATCTCTTTTTTTTCCCCCAGCGACTACAGTTTCACAGACTTTTACACACCCTAAAACATTTTTAATACATTATGGCAATAATAAAATATAATCTACTTGCACATCCTGCATAATAAGCACTTGTGCTGCTTTTTTGTATTGGAAAAAAATAAATAAAAATGTTCTCAAGTGTGTGAGCGGGTGCAGTGATCCCACATGAAAGCCTGGGTCTCTGTGGCTGTGCTGAGGAGCACATCAGTAACATGACCAGCAATACAGGAGGAGAGATAGTGTGCATTGGTGTCCCTGGGGGGGGGGGGGGGGGGAGAGAGAGAGAGAGAGAGAGAGAGAGAGAGAGAGAGAGAGAGAGAGAGAGAGAGAGAGAGAGAGAGAGAGAGAGAGAGAGAGAGAGAGAAGAAGAAGAAGAAGAAGACAAAGAGAGTAAGCTATCCAACCCAAACGTGCCTTGCAGCCATGCAATTATTTTTTGCACTGCATTCCAATATCAGCTCGGGAGCAATGCAAATTATTTAAGACATACTTTTTTTCTGGAACTGCAATTATAATAATGATGATCTCAATTAGCGTTGCCATCCCCCCTTGGACTATTTAGTGGCCGATTGCGCTGCCCGAGGGTGCGTTCTGCTGCAGACATGCTGTCAGAGTCGAGAGGAGAGGGACTGTTCCGGGCAATGAACCCAGAACCTAAAATATACCATGATTCTCATCTGCAATCATACAGTATCATGAGAGCCAATCAAAAGGGGCATACTGGGCAATGTGTAAAGTTATGTGCCTTAGAACCTTTGAATATTTACATTATTTGGCCTATAAAATTTAGCATTGCTTAGGTATATGAAGGTAACAATCTCAGTAAATGACTGATGGTGTAAAATTGACCTTCACTTATTAGCAGGGTTGCCAGATCTGTGATTTTCTTCCTAAAACTTTCTTGCATGAGTTCATGCAGGTAAACCCGGGGTGGATTGGGGTGGGTGGAGGTGACTGACAGTGTAGTTTTCCTCACAGTTTCAGGGTCTCTTGTTCAGTCCTCAGGCTGAGATACTGTCTGTGCAGAATTTCACATGTCTGTTTGGCTGTTTGTGTATCCTCAGTTTTCTCACTAGAACATGTATCTGGATTGGTGAATTTTGGGTGTAAAGGGAGTTTCTAAGGTTTGTGTGTTTGTATGCATGTTGTTTTATCCAGTGTGCATTCCTGCCAAATCCCCAGTGTTCCCAGTATAGGCTCTGAATGAACGAAACTGACTAGTATAAAGTGCTTGCTGAAGACAACTGAATGAATGTCTCAGAAAATGAATAATGGCACAATGTGAGCCTAGACTTATCACCAGGGTTGCCAGGTTTGTAGTTTTCTAATAAAATTTAAATATTTACCCAAATATTTTTTTTGAGTTGAATTTGACATTTTGCATGCATTAAATTTTTCATAACAATAACATTACTTTGTAAGACTGCAGATTGATACAGTGTTTTTGGGCTGGTTTTATTGACCCAAGCATCAAAACCCCGCTTTTAATCTGGCTCAAATGCAGCGATGAACTCATCTGAATATGGCTGCCAGAAACAAAACACACACACACACACACACACACACACACACACCCCACACACACACACACACACACCCCACACACACCTTTCAACCCTGATTAGACCATATCTCAGGAATGATATGGAGCAGAACTTACAGTTAAGCCACTTTTGGTGTGAAATTGAAATGCCACACAAGCATTAGATGTGGTTTGTTGCATTTGGGCCCTTTTTAGCCCAGACTCCAAACATCACAAAAATCTTAAATGTTGTTATTTATAGCTGAGACACTCATGGCACAAAGTTCACTTGGCTTTGCTTCAGCTGGTTATCCGTATAGGTTTTTTTTTTTTGGGTTTTTTTTTCATGTACTGCATGTATTTTTTTTTTTTGGTTGTAATTTTTATTATTGTAATTCATTTATTTTGATATTATGATCAATTTGTACATTATTCACATGTAATAAATGAGTGTAATCGTGTTTTGTTAATTTTCACTCAACTTGCTTTTATGCGATCTTTTTTTTATAATGTGTGTGATTTTTACAAATGATTTATTTTCAGATATTTGTGATTCATGCACAAATCATTTTTTTTATCTAATTACTTGATTTTCAAGTCATTTTCACGTGATTTAAATTTTTACATTAAAAATACACTATGACTTCTTTCTTTCTCATGCAGAGCATTTGGCTTCATGTTTTTAGATGTGATTGTCTCATGAATATATATATATATATTTTTCTTTTCACAGGTGATCACACTGTTCACATGATATCACATACTGAGTCCCCAAATATGCAATTTAAAGTTATAACATAGTGAAATGCACTTTCACATGATTTTTTAACATGTAATTGCTTATGTGAAATTCATGTGCCTTTTTAAAAACCCCTTTCGTACCTAATTGTCCAGCACAGAAAGCTAGGTGAAATTTGATCGAATGAACCAAAGTCTATTTCTTCACGAGTAAAATGCACATTGACCCATTTCAGCATTCTCTCTCTCTCTCTCTCTTCTCTCCCCTCTTCTCTCTCTCTCTCTGTGTATGTCTTCTTCCTGTGCTGTTTAAAGTGCCTTCCTCTTCAGTGTGTGGTACAGAAGCCTCGCACCACTACCCCCCTTTTTTTTATTCATTGCACTGTAAATAACTCCACTTTATGAAAAGCAGCCAGTGTGACTCACGGCTAGCGCTAACCACAACACATTATTATTTCATGGCCTTTGAAAGAGGGGGCTGTAGTGTTGCTCACACTTTAATGTCTGCACTCTCTCTGATGTTGTGTAGTACACAGCGCCCCTTGTTGCGTGCCGTATGCCATCCCTCACTTGAATTCACAAACACTTCCAAGTGCATAAATAGCACAGAAGAAGAAAAAGCTAAAGAAGAAGACGAATGCCCCAAGAGCTAGTGTACTGGAACTCTGTCTAACAGCCTCAGAAAAACTACCAGCTGTTGCCACTGGGGTGAGGGGTGAGGGGTAAGAGGGGACAGGGGTAGGAGGAGGTGGGGGATGACACTGCTTCTGATTTTAAGCAGAAGAGAAACTAAGCACAGCAATTCAAGATGTATAGGGTTCTTCGGGACCTGTTAGAGCAGCCGTTGAGGAAAAGTCAACTCCCTTTAGACTAATGGAAGGGCCAGTGAGAGAGGGGGGCTATTAGTTATGGAGGGACTGGTGTGAATGGTAATGTGACCCCTTACACCAGAGACTAAAACTGGTTTTAGACTACACTCTCAGCTGAATTCTGGAACAGTTTGCGCAAGAACGTGTTCTCCATTTCAGAGTATATGATGAGGATCTTCTACTGATAGACCTGTGAGTATAAATACAATCCTGCTCACGTCCTCAGTCTTCAAGATCAGTCTTCACGTCTTCATGAGACTCGGGAAGAAAACAGTTCAGAACAGACAAATTCTTTAAAGTCAGATTGAGGTAATCCTGGTGTTTCACATGATTTTAAAAAAAAAGGACCTGGGGAAAATTTGGTGAGAAAACGTTATATATAATATTTTTTTTGCGTAGTTTTTTTCCCTTTGCCTTCACAAATAATAATTCCAATAAAAATTTCAAATATTATTACTTTTGCAGCTATTTTATTCATTCATTGTCTACCGCTTATCTGATCTATTCCCAGGTCACAGGGAGCCTGTGCCTATCTCAGGCGTCATTGGGCATCAAGGCAGGATACACCCTGGACGGAGTGCCAACCCATCGCAGGGCACACACACTCTCATTCACTCACGTAATCACACACTACAGACAATTTAGAGATGCCAATCAACCTACCATGCATGTCTTTGGACTGGGGGAGGAAACCAGAGTACCCGGAGGAAACCCCCAAGGCATGGGGAGAACATGCAAACTCCACACACACGGCGGAGGCGGGAATCGAACCCCCAACCCTGGAGGTGTGAAGCAAAAGTGCTAACCACTAAGCCACTAAGCCACCGTGCCCCCCACAGCTATTTTTTTCTATTTTTATTTTATTTTATTTTTTTTAAAACTTTTTTTTTAAATTTTTGCCTCTTGGTGGGCTAGCGACAGGATCCTGCGCTGTCATGGCCCGGGTTCGATCCACGGGCAGGGCGCTAACCCCGACACTGAAGAGTTAACCCCTCAGTGCTGGTCCCAAGCCCGGATTAAATGGGAGGGTTGTGTCAGGAAGGGCATCTGGCATAAAACCTGTGCCAAATCGAAACATGTGGGCCAAGTGATGCGCTGTGGCGACCCTGAACAGGGATCAGCCAAAAGAACAACAACAACTGTCCAGTGTCACCCAAATGAGGATGGTTTCCCTTCTGAGCCTGGTTCCTCTCAAGGTTTCTTCCTCATATCATGTCAGGGAGTTTTTTCCCTTTCCACTGTCGCCTCAGGGTTGCTCATTAGGGGTAAAATAGGGATAAAATATTAAATTAACTTTAAACTTTATAATTTTTTTTTTTTTCCATGTTTCTGTACTTCTGTAAAGCTGCTTTGAGACAATGTCCATTGTTAAAAGTGTTATACAAATACACTGAATTGTAAATTGAATTGAAAATATAGCTTCAAAAGCATTTCATTACATGCTTATTTGTGTATGGCCATGTATGTGACAAATAAAATCTGAATTTAAATGTAAACAGTACAAAACTGTACAAATTACTGAACTACACTGAACAGATAATATGCAATTAAATCTTACCCTCTGCTGAACTCAAAACATCTGGCCTCACTGTGTAAATATAACATTTTTATAAAGGAATAAAATGCAGTGTAGAATTGCTGCCATTCTGAGCACAGAAAAGTGGACTGACTGCACTAACGACATTTTTTTCATTTACTGTGCTGTTGCTCGCAATAACCATGAAGGAAGTGAGGGATTAATGTTTTATTTTACCCGAATAATAATCGCATTGTCCCCATAAAAAAAAGGGACCACCGGGCCCCAGCAGAACACTACTGACTGTGTAATGACTGAAACAATTCAGGTCAGGTCACGCTGCTAGCTAGGCTAACACATCAAGTTACTGCTGCGTTATAGCTAGAATTGGGAGCTGCGAAAAACAAGAAGTTAATCTCTCAATCATCTTTCATATAGCATTTTTTTTTCATTCAGCCATTTAATACATACAATTTCACCCAGCTTTGTTAGCTAGTTAGTTATGTTATAGGACAGCTGAATTGTTTATCCCAACAGAAAGTTTTGCTAACGTTAGGAAAGGTTTGTTTTGTTAGCTGATATTAACTTGCCATTGCTATAGTTTTTCTCCTCTTAATGAAACACTCTGGGGGTCTGGATGTGCTTTTAAAATCCTTTGAGTCACTCTACAGAATAAGGACAGGAGATCGATACATCTATCAGTTTGCTAAGTTTTCTGGATATGAACTAGGCTCAGGAATTCAGGGGAAAGTACACAAGCATCAGCCGATTTCTTTCCACTTTATTTGATGTATTGTTTATTCTCTGAAGCTTGTTGCGTTATATTAGTCACACATTGTAAAGTTAGCTGTAGGATCACTCATATCCGAACATAATGTATGCTGGTGATATATTTAGACAACTTTTATGCTTCAATTTATGGTCAGTGAATTGGAATGTGGGTTAGAATTCAACGAAGTCTTTATACATGAAGCTTAACCTGAAGAGCTCTTCACACTGACTTGCCAGTTTATAAGGCAGGCCTTGTATCTAAGTGTATTTGTTCCTGCACACCCTGACCATTTTCTCAGGTCATGTTGTAGTCATCAGTGCTAGCTAATGTGCTGCTGTGTAGGCGATAGATCACACTCAGCACACTGATGTGGTCATGGCTTTCTGTGAGTGGATCAGATAAACTTTATTACAGACACTTATTTTGTTGATGCAGCATGTGGGGTGTACAGTTGGTACTACAGTAATTTTTGTTTCCCATGAGCAATGTGTTAATCATCCTTTAGTTCGTCCTTCAGTTTTTGAGCAGAGTATCACTGTCAGGATATTTTTGGTCTTAGACTAATGCAGTGACGTAGCGGTATGCTTAATGCACTCATAGCCCCACACACACACACACACACACCCCACCTTCCTACTACCATGTCAGTGTTTAAATCTGGTCAGTTATCTCCATGACAGATTTGTCTAGTAACAGTCAAAGGATTTCATTATGCTGGTACTTGGTGCTATTGCTCGTTATAATAGCACACCAAAAATGCATAAAGTCCTACACTGCTGCATCCTGCTGTTTTTTAAATCAGCTGGCAGTCATATAGAAAAACAGCATGCAGTGTATCAACTGGCCAAACTCCCCTGGTCTCTTCAGCCATCTCAAATGCACTGTTAAACACACACCACAGGGTCAGAGACAAAAAGAAATGAATGAAAGATGTGCTGCTTTCCCAGGGAGGCCACACTCTGGCTCTTAAGTAAGCAGCGTTAGGCGTGTTCTCCACAGATCAAAGTGCTGGACTGGAGAACACGGGCTGAACCCATTAGACTGAGCAAAGCCTGCGCTGGCCACGCTCTGTTCCTCAGTTCGGCTCGTCTAAACAATACTCTAGGTGCTGGAAGCTCCAACAAAGATGTGTAACACAGCTATTAAACATTAATTGTTTTTTTCCTCCCTCTCTCTCTCCCTGTTGCCCTTCTTATTCGCACTACGACTTTTACAACTAATTTTTCAACATTGCATAAAAGCAGAATGCAGGCCTGATTTCCATGCGGTGCTGTTGAAGGGAAAAAAAGGGTATACGGTATGTCTAAAAAAAAGCGGGAACTCCCTGTTGTTGGCGGTAGACAGCGTTTCAAATCCTAGTTTTGGTCCTTTATTTTATTCAGCAGTGGAAAGCCATGAATACAGAAAATAATAATAATAATAATAATAATAATAATAATAATAATAATAATAATAATAATAATAATGCCTGTTACAATTCTCCATCATGATCTCTACTCTGAAAGTATGGACACAGTACACGGTAATGAAAAGTATAAAAAAATGAGTCCAAAGAAAAAAAAGAAAAAAAAAAGAAAGAAAAACAAGTATTCACCAATTACATAAACATTTTTTTTGCTACTGTCCCAATTTACCGTATACACAGAGGATCATATTCCCCATCATCAAAGAATGATAGTAATAGAAAGGATACATGACTCAACGGCCAGACATAATGTTCCATAACGTATGCACAGAGGTACAAGCAATAAATACACACATTAGGTAAAGCCTTACAGCTACGCAACGCAGATGCAGGAAAAAAGCAGGTTTGCTATTCTCAGCAAGCAAGGTGACAACAGTAAAAAGTCATGAAAGTCCCGAAAAAAGAAACACTGATCTTTTAGCTTAGAAAAAAAATGTCTGGTAAATTCATGAATCCACCAACATTTTTTAAATCTTTTTACATAATATGCACAATTATCAAAAAACAGACAAAATCATCCCCGAAAAAATCCAGACAATCCTAAATCTAGTGGAGGAGCAGATTGCAGATCTGGAGGTCTTTCTGGTATTATGTGCAAGCAACAATTTTAGACATTTTTAAATTTTTTTTTTTTTTTTTTTTTTCAAAACCCATGCAAAATCTACAGGTAATATGCATTCTGTGGTTGAAAGTTCTTTTTTTTCCATCCTTCCCGAAAACAGTAGGGCTGAGGTATGCATATTTTATGCATTGTACACTTAGGCCATCATCCTGATCTTTTTTTTTTTTTATTATATGCTTTTATTAAATCATATTTCCAGTCCACCACATGAGTTTAGACATGCATTTAAAAAAACAAACCAAAAACACAATATCCCCTTACAGGTATATGTTTACATAATCATTCTACAAATGTTCCAGGACAACCTGTGACAATGCAAACCTTTCATCTCTGGCATTGGGAATGTAAACTGTATTGGCAACGTCTTATGGAGCAAGTGGAGGAGAACGTAACTGCTCCTGGAGCTTTCTAGCAACTCATGCAATCTGCCTTTTTTTGTTCTGAAATCGAGGTGAAGAGGTAGAACCTTTTAGAAAGCCTTTTGGATAAGTGGGAGAACCCTTTTTTTTCTTTTTTTTTTTTTCAAAGAAGCTGCACCCTTATATTTGGTGTGAGAAAATTAATATGAACGTCATCGTCAAGTCAATTTCCAGCGAAGGATGAGGGATAAGCTTTGTTCCTGGATCCAACTTCTTCTTTGAGCTGAACTGGTGTAAGTATGTGTATCTGCACTAAGCTAAAACAACACCGGGGAGCAACAAACTGCACGTTTTCTTATGCACAAAACATACTGTGACTTTTCAGGGACAATATTTGTCATGTTTTTAGATTTCAGATTTGGTACGTGACCTGAACAAGGACTGGAAAAGTGAGCGGAGTGAAAAACGCTGCACATTAGTGAACCTTACAACAGCTTTGTGTGCTAGCATCTCTATTCCCCAAAAGAGGAGGCAGAATTTTGTGTAACTTTGGTTTGACTGAAAACAGAAATGACTGTTAAAGCAACAACCCCTTTTCTAGATGACATTAGCTGTGATTAAATGGAACACGAAAAATATGGGTTATCTCTACAGAGGACACACACATCGCCTCTCTTAAGGACCAACTGTATCTGGATAGACATGGATTATACTATGAGCTCTATGAAAAAAACAAATATCACCTAGAAAAGGTTCTTGACATCGATCTCCTCTTTTATAATGGCTATATTATTTGCTTTTAAAACATAACCAAGCCACATCATTTCAGCTTGAAATCATGACGTTTTTTGGCTTTACTAGATATTTTAAAGTTTGGTTCCTTTGTTTTTAGTTTCGGAATTGACACGGCTCTGAGAAGAAAAACCCTACAGATAGAAGACATGACAGATCAGACAGTCCCCCTGTACAATACATTTCACTATTTAAGAAAAAAAAATGAGAAAATGGGAGACAAACAATGAAGAACATAAAACCATCACATATATATATATATATATATATATATATATATATATATATATATATATACATATATATATATATATATATATATATATATATTTTGTGTGTGTGTGTGTGTGTGTGTGTTTGTGTGTGGGTGATGGCACATATATAGTATTATATATACGTATATAGAACAAACACAATTTTTTCTGCACTTTCACAGACACACAAATGGTTGTTTTGGTCATGATCCATGTCTAGCTGCTCTCTACCGCTAGCCAGGCCACATCCTCTTTCTAGACCAAGTAAGTGGTCAATGGGAACTCTCCAACTGGAATTAAATGAAACTTCAATATCACTGTCTTCTTTCAAATCTTTGTACAGGGCTAAATGATGTGATCCCCGAGGTTATTCGAAGGTAGTTAGCGGAACTAAAAAAAAAAACAAAAGAAAGAAAAAAAGCTTCTCTTTGTACTAGTTAAAGTCACAGAAGGATGACCAAAGAGTCTGGTGGCTTCTGTCTAAGCTATTGGCCATTGCTAGTGTTGGCTTTGGTTTCTAGCTGTTGCCTGTGACTCTTTGCAGGTAGACAAAGCTTTAGAACAAGGAGGTAAAGAGACTAGAGAAGAGAATATGCAGAAATGCACATTTTTTTTTTTCCTCAGCATGATGCTTACACAAACATTTACATTTCAACTCAGTTATCACATTTCACTTTTCAGCACAAACAGAGATAGAGACACTGGAGACTTTTTTGGACAGCTGCAACAGTCTTGATACCGCAGGTCTGTTATTGGTGTGACTTTAAAAATGGCATTTACAGTTGGTGGTGTTGTAAACATAACAGAAAAAAAAGGTTTGTAAAAGGAAAAAAAAAGAAAAAAAAGAAAGAAAATACTGTTGTTTAAAGCGTTTTGCAACATACAGGCAGTGACACTAATTTCTGGTACTACTCCTGTGCAAATAATAACATAGCAACAACTTGAATTGAACCAGCAATTGTATCTAACATCAGAGACTACTGTGGGTCAGATATTCACAATTTCAACTTTTTGGCAGTATATGTGGCCATCAACGTTTCTACAGAAAAGACTCAAGTTTTTCACTTTGTTCTTGTCCATGAGTCTGCTGTGCATGGTATGAAGTGGCCAAGCAATCTGAATGAAATCTTGTCCTATTTTCATTATCATTTAAAAGGCAGACATCTGATGCCTGTTCTCAAACGGTCCTCAAAGGGCTGTGAGTGTTTCTTTGGGACAGTCTCCTGGACACTTTCTAAATAAATATTCCTCGCTTCCGTCTGCTGCCTATCTGTGGTTGTGGAGTGGTTAGAGGGGCTGGCTGCTCAGGGTGGGCGGAGTCCCAGCAAATGAGGGCGGAGAGAATCATCACTCCAAGTCCTCTGATAGATTTCCCTCCTCGAGCTCTCGTTCCTCATCCAGCTCTGGACTGTGATCGGCTGTCGTCACCAGTGACATTGGACAGTCATCATCGTCCATGTTTAGTGGCTCCTCCTTGACGTGAATTGGGGGCCTGAAACAAGTGGCAAAACAGTAAACATTTAATATACTTAGTTGTTTGATTTGCAGCTATAAACAAATGAAAAGCATAATGTTTCCTTCTTTGATGAATAAAAATGGCTGGTGAATTGTAATGGTGTACGCAGAACGTGGTGACATGGAGTGTACTAGTGTAGTGAGAGTGAAGAAGTAAGTGAGTGACAAATCTCTTCCCAACACACTCAAAAACTGATTGCAAATTCAACACACCTTAAGGAAATTTCCAAATCAGGTATGTTTTTTTTTTTTTAAATATTTGGTATAAATGTAAATAGCACCGGTCATAAAAAATGAAGAGCAAAGTGTTTGATACTTCAAGTTTACTGATGGCACCTGGCTGGAAAAAAAAGAGAAGCAGCAACCCCATTATAAATAATGGAGAATTTCTCATCCCCTCAGCCCCTGGAGCAAAGGGGGAGTGAAGCTTTTTTATCTTGTTAATAGAAAGCGCAGGCCTTCGTTAATATGCAGAGGCTGCAGTGGCACTTCTTGAGAGGAGAGAGAACCTGCAGCTAGGCTCTTCCATTAATCAACTCCAGGCCGTCAGTTCGCTCGGACACTATGATCCATGTTTTTAACTCCAAATGGATGAATATCTTTACTGACTGTCAATAATTGGAGTGGGGTGGAAAAAACCCACTGTGATGCTGTTAGCGAGCACCTTCTTCCTCCTGCAGAACAGTGGAGAGGAGAGGGTGGAAGTGGGGCTACTAACAAGAATAATAACGCTGTCACACACAAACAAGGCTTAACATGATCCTGGGCCCTTGGCAGGGAAAGGGGTTTGTGCTACCATGATAAATCTGACAAAACCTAATTATTTCTGACACGTTGGATGCATCGGGAAATCCCGCTAGACTATGAGAGAGCGAGAGCGAGAGCGTGAGAGCAAAAGAGGGAAAACCTTATCAACTAGTCTCAGTATTAGAACATGTCTGGCAGACATCTCTTGGGCAGCACTCATCAATGACCGGGGGAACTTTGAATTTGAAAAGGTACAGATTGCTTTAATATTCATAGCTAAATAAATAAATATTCAGATGATGGGTACTTCTGACTGGAGAGATGTTGTCTAGTGAAACCAGTGGGTTAGAGAAGTAACTAGGTTAAAACCTAATCTTCCGAAGTCCCCCCCAGGCCACTTGACTCATTTATAGAAACTGAATCTAATATATACAATATATTAAGTGTACTACCCAAAGTTTTCAGAGAAACAGGATGTTTTGGACATTCTGGACAGAAGCAATGTGTTTCTGAGGCTATAGCAGGTGAAATATCCATCAATGGAAAGGGATCATCAAGTGACCACTGAGCAGGTGTGATTTAAGATACAGCACTATTTTCACTGATATTATCTAGAATAAACATAACAAGTCACTCACTTAAGTGTCACTGCTGAGATAAACACAGGTCCCATCATGACTACTTATTTTATAGTAGATTACTCAGTTCCAAACAAGGATACTGCTTCCACCTGTCTCTTTCATTAAGCAGCATCTCATTTTTATAGTGCATTTGTGGCTCATTTCTAATTACACCTATGACTACTTCTACCCACACAGCAACATGTGTGCTGTTAGCATGTCTGTAAACATGCATTATAGCGATATAATGTGAAATGGGGCCATAAAAACTCCAATTGACCTGCACCTCAGCTCTTCGCTTGGCTCTTTAAAGCCACCGAGCTCACATTTATCATGCCATAACAAACAGGGCTGTAGATATGGGCCTAAAGATATTACCTGGAGACAAATGATCCCAGGCCAGGGCAGCGCTGCACTGGCCATTAAGCCCGACACAGGCCTTTAGCCTGCATGTGAAGAAGCATGGCTTACAGCTTTCATTTGCATTTATTAGATATCAGAGGCACACTTGTGTTCTTGGAGGAGGGAAGAAAACGATTAGTCCCGTCTCCACTGTATTAAGACATCAGGACGAGTCATTTAGTGGTTAATGAGAAGCTCGCATTAGCAAGCCATGAGCTGGCACCAGATCTGGATGTGTCTGTTTGTTTTTTTAGGACATGACTGCTACATCTGGGTATTTTACGTAAAAGAAATGCTCAAATTTCTTTAATTTAATTGGGATAATATACTGTTACAAAGTCATGTCTAATTCAAACATTGGCCTTGTTCCATTTTTTTTTAAATTCTCTCTCTTTAATGCACGCTTTAAGATATTACACACCTGATGTAACGTGGTCAGTGTGTTTGTAACTTTATTCTCAGGGGAAAGGCCTCTTCATTATTAAATACATCAGAACAAAGCCACTTAGAAAACACAATTCTTCCATTTTGTAGGGGTCATGTAAAGGAGGTACTGCCACCTTTACTGTCCATTCTCAGACCAGAGAGAGAGAGAGAGAGAGAGAGAGAGAGGAGAGAGAGAGAGAGAGAGAGAGAGAGAGAGAGAGAGAGAGAGAGAGAGAGAGAGAGAGAGAGAGAGAGAGAGAGAGAGAGAAAAACTCAACTGTCCATTATTAAAGATTAAATAGCCGGAGAGACTGAATATACTGGGATTCCTTCTGGCTTTCAGATTTCCCCCCACTTAATGCTCCTGCCCCACTTCTTAACCTAGTGTGCACGCACACACACACACACACACACACACACACCCACACCTACATTTAAGCATTTAAGCCCCATTCAGATACATTTCTAAGAGAAAAAAAAGATATCTATATACTGAGCAGTTTGCTAATACACTAGGCTTAGTAACATCATCCACAGCTGTGGTGGAATCCTGTATTCTGACGGTGCTAAGCATCCTATCTTTGTCTTGGTAAACATGCTGCAGTGACATGCATGACATCACTGATTAGTAGGAAGCACATTCTCTACATCCACATTCCTCAAACTCACACCACATGAATGTTTAATCAGCCTGCTCTCTCTCTCTTTGTCTCTGCACCATTAAAAAAGATGGAAAGGCAAAGATTTTAAAGTAATTAATGATACAGTTAGCTGCTAAATATTAATAGGAACAGTCGTGCATAAAATATAACATCTAAACCTCTACGATGCAGACTTTGGAGTAATTAAAACAGAATCTGTAATAAGGATGGTCTCTATAAATAGGTGTGGGGTGAAATTGGAGAATTTAAAGCAAACTTGACTTGGGGTATGATATTCACAAAACCAAATGAAACATCCGCTTATGCATTACACAGGGCCAGACTTGAATTCTTAGCCCAGTCTCGCTTACTCAGAGCAGAGGGAACACTAGTTTTAACATTAATAGGCTTGACCGAAGTGAATCTACAGTATTAACTCTATATTTGAGCTGAGAATGAAAAAGGAGTGTGAGAATATCCTTCCAAGTGTGAATTTCATGTGTGGCTGTGTGTTCTGTATTGTGGCCTATCAAAAATAGTTGCAAAGAATCTGAAAACCATAGTGAAATTTAAATACAAGTACAAATATAACTTTTTTTGATATTTTATTATTATCTTTTATTAAGTCGAATGTCAAATGTCATTGACTGGAGTCAATCAACCTTTGACTAAGCAAGATATGAAGAATAAATATATTGAATCTGTATAAATGTCTTTTACTTATAGAATAACTCAGTAGCAACAGTTGATTTAGCTAGCCTTAGATTAACTGTGTCAGTTGGAAACAAATTTCTTATTTTTGTGTTGTTCACCAGACAAATTTTTCACATTCAGTCTGTCCACTGCTGCATCTGCAAAATGCAATAGATGTAATTGTAGTAACTCACATGTGGATGTGTGGGGAGTAGGCGGGGCTGCTGTGACCGTTGGTGTCGAGGTGCTCCAGGGAGCCATTGAGCTCGTCATGGGTGCTCTGTAAAAGGCTAGGTGGGCTTCCACTATGCAAACCTGGAGGACTGGCACCCATCAGACCTGACGCGCTGCTGTTCATCAAACCTGTGTTACCCAGCAAGGGCAAAGAGGTCTCTGCCAGAGCCGCCTGACAGAACATTCACATACGCCTGGGTTAGACTTTAATATCACATCACTACCCTTATTCAGTTTAGTGGTCCACATTTAATTTTTGAGCATCACAGAAATGCAGAAAACCTCTCCTGTAAAGATTCTTCGAGGGTCTCTTTGAATTCCATAAACAACTTCTTTAACAAGGCAGACAGGCATCGAACGTGCAGTGAGGAAGAAAACATCACGCATCCGCATTACTATACAACTGCCTGAAACTTTACCTGAAACTAGTAAAAAAACTCCTGACATTTTCGCCTCCTGCACATTAAAGTTATATATAGTAATTAAAATTTAAAATTTTTGCCATGAGCGCCTCACTGCGCCAACATTATGAAGCCAAATCATTTATGACAGCTGGGATAAATATTAATGCTTATGCCCTTGCATTTGCACAGGCTGCTATCAATCTGAAGCACAGGTGCAGAAAACCAGACTGGCAGAGAAGCTACCTGCCTTTGCCACATGGTGTCCTTCTAGACTCTCACTGCTTTCCTTATGCCAGCCTGGTTCTTACACACACACACACACATATGCACAAACTCTGAAGAATTAATACTCCTGCTGTAATTATTAGAACAGGGAGAAGCATACACAAACTATGTACTGAGGCAGACACTGAATGCACACTCTCTGAGCTCAGTCACAGACTGCCACTTCATGCTCTGAGTGTGTGAGTGTGTAACACGTCTGATAGCTGGCTGCTCACCTGCAGGCTTGCATTAAGAGCTGCTCCATAACCCAGACTGGGCGGCAGGTTCTTCACCAGTGTCGGGCTCCTGACCAGGACAAAACACAGAGTCAGTTAAAATCGTCTTAAAAGCTTCGATAACCAACACTATGCAGTCTTTATTGCGTTACAAATGTGAGAAATGATTTCCAGGCATTTTTAAACTGAGAAAAAAATCAAGACGATGATAAAAGACGCACATTGAAAAGCTCCAGTGTGCATTTGAGTTTAATTACCACGACAGTACAGAGTCCAGGTGGACCGCAAGTGTTAATTCAACACAAGGGATTTCAATTTATAGGTAAGCATATCTCATCACATCCACTGATTTTGCTGTTTTTGTGTCAGACATAGAAGAAAAAAGAGAGATAGGGAATGGGTTGTACCCTGTTATCTTCTGAGATCTGCGCTTCTGGTACTCCATCTCATCCACCGTCCACACGGCCCCCTTCACATTCTCCACCCGCACAAAACACTTATGCAGACTGAGGTTGTGGCGCACTGCATTCTACAACACAAACAAATATGCTAATAATATTACAAATATGCTACAAACAAACAAAATTTGTTATCAGTCAATTAATTCTTACTATTAATTTTACAAATTTAAAATCTATTACAGTTTAAATATCAATCTAATCTAATCAATTTAATCTCAATTTAATCTCTCAATATCAAAAATTTAAATATCTCTGTCATTATATATAGTATGTGCAGTATATGATGAGATGGTCACTATTAATATCCAGAAGGTCTCTGAATTAGCCATGAACCTCACATGGTACTTCTGACATCTATTTGTGATAACATACCTGTATTTAAATAACCAGGATTATGAAAATGACCCCAAAACACATCCAAATGCATAATTAAGATGGGTGTTTGAAAAGAGGGGTCTCCTATATCATAAAAGAATCATATCTAATTAAAACGTGAGGCAATGGTGGCCAAATAATAACCTTGCTTTAATATTACAATTTTTTCCCATGTTTTATTTCAGGCATGGGTTTTAGTGATTTTGCTCTAAGAAAGGGATTCTATAAGAGAGGAGACAGAAAAAAAACTCATAAGCAGATCTCGCATCTGACCTGAAAATCCAAGGATTTGATTGATCTTAATGCCCATGGCTCTGAATATGATAATTTTAATATTAATGAGCAAATGAGCAGTTTTATTATGCATGCTATATAGTTATAACTAATAAGCTGCCGGGCTGAGAGCTGGATCCCCAAGCTGAGCTGATGAGACCAAGCGGAGATATTAAATCACCTTTCATTCCTTTTTAAAAATTCTCTCAGTTAATCAAATGACAAGCCCATCACAGACTAGCCTTGTAGAGGCAGCACAAAGGAACAGCCAGGCTCAAAATGTAAATATCTCAGCACTGCTATTGTAAAAGGAGGGGTCCAAATACTCCTAATGCCAATCCATGGCTTTTTTTGTTCCACCCATGGCCAGATTTAAATATTTTGTGATAAGGAGGGAGAATCTGTGAGTCTGTTTATCGGTGTGAGTAAAGGATATGAGCACATTGAGAAACTGTGCTTTATATCATCTATATCAGACTAACTAGTGGCTTATCTTCAGGATCAGAGAGTCAAGCAGTAAGCAGCTGTTCTTGATCGTTTCTGCGCAAGACCACATACAGTAAAAGAGTCGCTGCACTGTGCGCTGATGTACAGGGAGCTATTGCACACCCTTGTGGAGCTGTAATCATATGCCAGCATCATTAGCAACCCAAATCCAAATTAATTCACTTTGCTAAATCTAGAGCTGGGAGATGCTTAGCATGCTGATGAGAGAGCTCGCAGAATTCTCTGAGAAAGAGCTTTTTTTTTTTTTATTCAGGCAAATTCTATAAAATAAAATAAATGAACACCATGCCAGCTATCTTATCGTCACAAACACCAACCCTGTCCAAAAAAAATAAAACAAAACAAAGAAAAATCTCCAGCAAGGCCAAGACGATTTTTAAACCTCTTGTCTCCTTTTCTTGTCTTCCCTGAGACAGAAAAGGCAGACATTGTAGTTGTTGGGACAGGGATACAAATGAGAGCTTTTGTCCTGGTAAATAAAGAACGCTCCCATAGTGACAGCAGCATTTACTTAGTGTCGGACAGGCCCTAACCTCTCTTTCTCGCTGTATATACATGAGATATGGCGTGTACAAAGAATCACCCAACAACGGCGCGAAAAGAAAAAAACACAGACTGCATCTGAAAGGCAAACAGCCATCTTTCAAACTAATTAACCAATAATATGCCAGGGAGGGGGGGAGAGGGTTGAGAAAGAGCATGCAAGAGAGAGAGAGAGAGAGAGAGAGAGAGAGAGGAGAGAGAGAGAGAGAGAGAGAGAGGGAGGGAGGGAGGAAGAGAGTGAGCAAGGAGTTATACACTGCATCTAACAAAAGGTGCTGATGATTGAGTGTCTGGGTAGTAATTAGCGTGTCAGAATGCACACCTCCCCGCCAAGTCTCAGCTATTAATTGCACCAAATTAGAAAACGATATCAGAGGCCGAATTATTCTTTCACTTGTCATTTTTTTTTAGAGCATAGAGAGAGCGAGTGAGGAAATTTGCCATTTTCAATAGCCAGGTTAAAAAGAAGGGAGGGCAATACTAATGTATCCATGTCAAGTAAATAAATGCCCATTCTGGACCTCTGTCTCTATGCAGTGGACAGGCTAAGGAGGAGGGAAAAAAGCTGAGGGGAAAAAGAAAAAAAAGAAAAGAAAAGAAAAGGAGGAAAGCGTTACCTTCCAAGTGGCAGCATTGCGTCTAAAGTAGGCAAAGGTGCGCGTAAACCAGCTGTAGATTTCATTAAGTGTTAACTGCATGTCTTTCGAATCCATGATAGCCTGCAACAAGACGCCATCAAAGAGCATTAGCTCGCTTAGCCACTCTCACCCTGGCCTAGTGTTAATTCAGGCAGCAATTAATTCTAATCTAATCAGGCAAAAGCTAATTTATTTCTCCACTCACCTGCCTGATGAGCGTTGCATACGTGAACGGTGGTCTGACATCAGCGTTCTTATAAAACTCATAGTTTGGGGCTATTTCTGAAATAAAAAATAAATAAATAAAAGTCAAGGATAAATAAATATACTATCAACATTAAGAAAAATTGCTAACTGACTCCTCAAGGGAGCAAATTCACCTAGGATTCATTTATATTAAAATGTGAGGAAGAGAAAGGGGGGTGCACATCAAATCATCGTTTTACATGTCCAACAAAATGCATTTTAATTAATCCCTCTCAGGAGAAATCTTAAACATTAACACACGCATGAAATTAGAGCTGGTGTAGCTATTTTGTATGTATCTGAATATTTCATGCCTCCTCCATGTGAGGCCAGTAAATATAAACATCAAAAAGAGTGGATTTTTTTTTACACACACACACAGCATAATACACAACTCATCTAAAATGTGATGAATTTTGTATCATTTCTCTATTTGACTGTAATTAACATTCATAAAATATTGAGGAACTGTACAGCATGATATTTGTCTCATTTGCACAGAGGGAAAAAAAATGAAATAAAGAGCTTCATCTGGATGCTGGCTCTTATTGGAGCAAACAGCACACCAGGAGGAATGAGTGTGTACCCAAACAGAAGATAAACGTACAGTGTTGCTGCAGATGCTTATTGTATTTACCTGAGGATAGTGGCATGGAGTACTTGTCAGAGTGGCGTCTGCGCATGGCGCCCATGCTTGGCACACTGGCGGGGCTCAGGACGGACGGCACCTGGGGCATCTGGCTCAGTGGTGTGATTGGAGTGGTAGGGGTGGTTGGGGTCTGGGGGAGGTTTGGGGGTGACACCGATGGCAAGTTCTTTGACATGGTCATGCTTGACACTAGATTCAACTGATGAGGAGAGAGAGAGAGAGAGAGAGAGAGAGAGAGAGAGAGAGAGAGAGAGAGAGAGAGAGAGAGAGAGAGAGATTTTCAGTTTTGAAGCACTCAGACAAATAAGAACAGATTCCGCTGTACAGCTGTGTTCACACTAATAAGCTGCAGAGAAAACAGCCAATCTCCACTAATTACAGGATGAAACTGTATCATAAGAATTCTAATTAGAGCACGCTGTTAAAGATTATCTAATGATGATCCTTTGTGTTATCTCAACCCATCTCTATCCCACAAGAGCTTCTTGCCTGTGTGTGAGAATGAATGTTTTCTGATAGTGAGTTGCCACCTGTTATACTGTCTTAACCTAGCTCTCTTGAAAACACCTGGATTACGAACCCACATTGAAAACCCTCACACTTTTCTTCAGGATCTAACTCTTTGAATAAACTCACCCTGACCATTATTTTTTATGTTTAATCTGTCCGAACAATAGCATTACACACTCAGAATTTCCTGAAGTGTAAATGTGTTATGGTGTAAGAGTGAATTCTGGAGTGGTTTCAGTGGAGAGGAACTGGAAATGATGGTGGAAAAATGAGCTAGGCATCAACAATCATTTATAGCAGGTGTTGATAAATAAAAGGAAATGTCATGTTGCCTGTTCGCTTTACGCCTAGGTGTTTACATAGTTGATCATTACGACGCCACTTAATGATAATGAGATGATGACAACCGAAAGAGCACTATATAGTGATAAAGAATAAATAAATTACTCCACTAGAGAAACACTGCTCCTCAGCGAAGTGGCTGCATCTACATCAATACAACATTAATGATAAACATGCATTATTGCTGACAGATGGATTTTTTTTTCTCTACCATTTGACAAGCCTCTGTGTAGTATATACTAATTCTACTGTGACTCATGCTTTCCATACCATCCCATTTTTTTTCTCTTAGTAATGTGACACTCTGATAATGGTTGACTCTACTGGCATCATTTTCTCACTAGATCACTCTTCTGTATATAATGCAGAAATCTCCATATAATTCAGTTGAGGTCAGGTCACGGCAATGGGTTGGTGCTCTAAAGAGCCTCCCTCTTAATCCCCCATTCACTGCTGTACACTGCATGCCGCAAAAACCACAATATCAACCAGTAATTATGTGCTACTTGTTCTACACCGGGACCAACAAAGGCTTCTGATACACCATCAAACTGAGCAAAAAAAGAGCACTTCATAATAAATCCTATTAAGAGTGAGTGTGTGCGGGGCATGTATATTTATAGTGTTAAGACAAGATTTTCTTCCCCTCTCTCTTCACCTGGTTACAGCAACAAGCGTAACATGTTTGCAGGCACACAATCCCGTATTTGCCAAATGGAATTTATTAAAGCCTAACTGAGCAGGAGTGAATGAGAGGCAGGAATAAGCACTTCGCCACCTCCACTCATCTGAATATATATTCAAGGTTGGCTGAGAGAGAGAGAGAGAGAAAAAAGAGAGAGAGAGAGAGAGAGAGAGAGAGAGAGAGAGAGAGAGGGAAAAACCCTCATTATTCAGGACTTGCAACCTTGGTAACTTTGATTTTCAGCCATCCGTGGCATGGCCAAAAGGTAACATTTAATGAAGTGCCATTCAGGGCATAAATGGGGTCATATAATAGACAGCATGCCTGCACCTTGTGTTGGGCTACTGATAGCTGTTAAGGGTGCGGTGATGAACCAACAGGGCTCATTTTGCCCTGCTAATAAATTCATGCTATTAATATTTATCAAACATGTTGGCTGCCTCTCTCGCAGTCCTATGCATGCAAGGGATAGGAATCTGTGCCAAACCATCTAATACCTTCCTCTTTTATGCTGTACATACATTGTTGTACATAAAAGTTGGATACACATGTTCCCTTTACATCAGTTACACTGGACATATCCATATTCAAATGCACAAAGAGTTGCCTGGACACAGTGACATGCAGGATACACACACACACACACACACATACACACAGACAAAAAAAGAAAAGGAAAAAAAACTGGGAAAAACTGAGACTGCTCGTTTAAAAATCAGCCATTAATTGCTCGCCATCAAATGCAATTAGCAGCCTTTTCATGTGTGGTTTATGTAATGTAATACTTCATTAATAGCATTCATTCATATGCAGTCTTGGATTACAGGCTGAAATTCTTTATTAGTGTAGATGTAACCAAGCTGCTGGAATTCTGAAGATTAAAAAAGGGAGAGTGAATAATAAATTGGCAGAGGGGAGCAGACGATTCCTGGAGGATCTACAGGATAATTATTCTATCTTGTGATTATCTATTTTATATGATGGGAGGTGATGAGCAAAATTATGCCATTCAAATTAGACACGTACTAAATGGTAGAAACACACTATATATTTCTGTACAAAATATTGAACACTGAATAAATAATTTGAACAATAATATTTATTTTTGCTCTGATATTTGCTCTATATGAAAATACTTTCAATAAACCAGGGTTACACCTAAATTTCATGTATTTGTTTGACATATAAGTGAAATAACTTTTTCCACAAAAAATAATCCATATTTCAGAGACAGTATTCGGCCTAAATTTCCTGCTATCTTTCAGATTGTTTACAGATTGCCGGTAATTTCATTTCACATCTTGTTCAGTGCGCTCCATCTACCATTAGAGCTGTTTGTTTTCTGAATGAAAGGTCCTCAGTGGCCTGTGGCTCCTTCGAGTGCTCCTCCGGTCACAGAGCTTAACAGCTTCTGCCGCCCAACAGGTTGTTTGCAGTATTAAAGCCATCAGGCCATAATGGCTGGGCCTTTTTGGCTCAGATTGGGGCTATGATTTAATGCACTCCCCGTTGTCACATTCTACCCCTTCTTGCGTCTGATGGGGAGTAGTGAAACCTGGCATTACAAATCCCATTCGCTCCTCATCCTCTCCCTTTTCGTCTCTCAGCGCCGTTAAACGGTGGTGTTTAGAGAGCTCATCTGATGGTCTGCCGCCCTGTTTACTGAATGTAGAGCAATATGCACTCACCGGTTTAGGAGATGGCTTGGGCTCCGAGGGCCGCATGTGCAAGTGGGCCATCATTGCCTGAAGACGCTCACGTTCTTTAGAAAGCTGTTAACAAAAAGAGGTGGAGAGAGGAAGGGGGGGAAAAAGAAAATAGAGCGGTTTTAGAAATGAGTGATCTTCCCCAGACTACCATACTCATACATCTTGTTATTGAGCTTGTCTGAGTATAATGAATCCTGCATATGACCAGTTTTGATTTTTAAAACTCACAGACACAGGTCTTAAACAAACAGTGAGAGTTAAAATGGAAAAAAAGAAGAGAAGAAATATAAAGAAGAGAAGAGAACCACTCCTTTTGTCAGTGGTGGGAAGATGTGTGGTGCAGAGAGGTCAGAGGAAAACAAATAGCACTTCATCTTTTTGTCAATAGCAGAATTTAGGTCAGCAATGCTCTGACAGTAACAAGCTAGTTGGGCCATAAATTAGAGGGTCCTGAGCGTCTAGGCAAAGTCCTGTGGACTCAGTTAAGGCTGGACTGGAGCCAGCAGCTGCCAAGAGGTGAAGGGGTCCCACAAACAGAGTGCCAGGCGAACCCCGCCTCCATGCCTAGCTGCTTCGGCCCACTCCCTCTGAGCTCCAGTTAATGCCCTGGCCATCCACTATCATCAATCTAGCTCACTGCGAGTGACAGAGACCAGCCCGCGACCATGCACAGCATGCTGAACTCTGCCACGGAGCCTGTATCCTCACTGTGATCCGCACCTCATTACCACTGACGGAGGGATAAAAAAAAAAAAAAGAAACAGGAAAAGAGGAGGACAAAAAAGCACGATGGAAAACAGAAACACTGCTGTAATTGGTCACAGTGTAAGCACAGGAGGTCGTGCATCTTTGGTCTTGTGGTGCTTTCAGAGGGAAAAAATGAAGGTGGTGGACTTTTGTCATTTTAAATATAAACAAGAATTATTCATTGTTCCAGATTCATATAAATAGGGAGGAATTTGCGGAGCATAAAAACCTTTAAAGGTTAAGAGCAACACTTGGCAAACACTTCGGTTTAGGCCTCTAGTCACAGACTAAAGAATACTGTGATATTAAGTAAAACCAGAGGTTTTCTTAACAGCTGTTGTACTTAAACAAAACTCTTCTTTCAATCTTTAACCAACCTATCATGACTTTTAACTTAGACATTATTAATTACTATTAAAAGAAAACCTGTTGTTTTACATCTCTTCTTATTCAGTGTCACTCCCATAGTGCATCACGGCTGACGAGGGTGTGAAGAAAAAGATGGTGTTTTGCTGGCAAGAGAGCTGGCCACAGCTCTGAGAAATAACGTCGTTCAATCACTGCACTCATTATCTTGCCAGCATGACTTCTTAATAAGGTCACGCTCCACCTCCTGAAAATAGTGGCCCACTTTAGAGCTTCCGTCAGGTGCAAAGTGCATTTAATTAACACCGACCGGCCTGAGATGCGTGCATATTAATTGAACAGCATAGAAAATAGGCACAAATCCTAATTCAATTAAAAAATGCCAGTGACAAGTTTCTCTCAAGATTCACTCATGATGTCCTCTAATCAATAGCACATTATTTTTAGTTTTTGGGGAAAAAAAAGTAACAAAGGAAAAGCACTAAAAGATGGTTTCATTGTTGATTCAACTTGATTGGAAAATGAAGAGCGTTCTTGTATTTTGCTAAATCCTCTAGTATATGTAGGTGTAGGTGATGGCAAAGGTTGATGAAGGTACCTGTATCTCTAGTTGCTGTACCACCTGCATTTGGACCCGGCACTGTGCTGTGCTCCTGTCGTCTAAAGCGTGCTCACTGTTAAGGTGCCTAAAATCAAAAGGAAACAGGTCAACAAAACCCATCACACATATTCACTCATTCACTCACTCATTCATTCATTACACTCTAGCAAAATAATGCAGGCTATAATGCTGTGTGTTAGAAATTTTAGTGTACTTTTTTCCTTATGTGCGATCCTGCATAGATATTTTTTTAAATTTTTTTTACTAAAAAAAGGATCTCCATCTCTGAGTGTTCACCATAAAAAAAGTGAAAACTACAATTTAAAAATTACAATAGGGGCACTGTCATCTAAATGCAGAGCAGCACTGCTTACAAGGGATGTTGGCGTACAAAAGGCATTACAGAGTGGTTTTGTCCTCTTCATTTATGGAAAACAATAAATGCAATTTAACTTGAGTAACATTTAAAAAGCGCCTCCTACGAAGGGTGCATTATTCAGCCGACGTATTAAATGTATCTACTCATCCCTTCATTAGAATAAAGGGGGGAAAAAACGGCAGACTGCAAAAGCAGTCAATGACGGTTTTCCTTGATTGGATTTTGTCTGCAGGACACAAAAGAAGCTCGCCATTAAAATAGACCTTTATTCCCGGCGAACGCACGGAGGCGAAAAGGTTTTTAAAAGTGTTGTGATGTTCGGTAATGAGCCTCTATCTAAATTATCATTGGTGACAAACCCACAAAGCGCTCTTTGAGGAGACATGGTTATGAAATGCCAAAGCTGCCACTTTCTTTCCTGTAATTATAGGTTAGCTTGCAGACCCTTCAATGATCATTTACAGTACAGCCTCCAGTGCATTAGTGTGAGCTTAAATCACACCGACACCGACCCAAAAACACACACACACACACACAAAATACTATGCATTTCCTCTATTCATTCTGAGCAGGCCATTGTTTATGTGCAATATGCAAAATAACAATGCATTCATAACCCTCCCAAAACACACCAATCAAAGTGGAGGGCATATGAGAGCACAATAGCTCCACTACCTTTCAATTACAGCCATGCCTCATTTTAAATCATTTCATTTCATCATGGTCATTTCTGCTTTTGTAACTATTTCAGGTCGAATGCCCAGATATTCTCCATTATAAATCAAAAATGAGATGGCTTTAAAACAGAGAGGGGCTGGGAAAGCTGGTGGCTCCCTCCAGCCCATGCCTAATTGCTGTTTCAGAATGCGCATGCAAAGGGGCATTTCATTAATCATTTAATCATGTCCCTCGCAGGGAAGAGGGGAACTAATGTTGCAAATACCCTTTTCATTTCAATGCTCATAATGCTATCTTACGCACTTGATGTATGGCGGATGTCATAAATTACAGCTGCTTCAAAAGGGCCAAGCGCCTTGCCTGCTTTCCCCTAAAGACACTTACTCCTTTCTCCTTACCATCAGCATTCTGAATTTATCTCCTTTTTGTGTGTATGTTTTTAAAGTAGGGGTTTGGCACAAGGTCAATAGTTAGCAATATTACCTACAGGTTAACACATGCAAATAAGAGAGATACATGCATATAAGAGAAAAAACAAAGAAATGGAGAGAAAATGTGGGTGTGCATATATATGTGTGTGTGTGTGTGTGTGTTTTATGTGAGAGAGAGAGAGACAGAGAGAGAGAGAGAGAGAGAGAGAGAGAGAGAGAGAGAGAGAGAGAGAGAGAGATTGGGGTTAGATGGAGTCACCAATACCTCTTAATGAGGCAGAGGCGGTGGGCTCAGTTCAAACAGAAAGGTGAGGAGAGGATGAGAGAGGCCATCTGCACAAAGACAGCTCTGAGCAAACATCTCTGGAGCTGTCTGTAATTTATGGGTCACTTTATAGGCATATTGATTTTTGTTTTGAGAGTGGGAATAAGAGCTCTGATGGCACTGGGCTCTGTGAAAAAGACTGACAGGAGCAAGTCACACTGACACTGACTGCGTTTAGCATTCTGGCCTACAGAATTACTGCCATGATACTTCTAACAATACCTCAGATGGAGGGAATGACAATCGAATCTTAAAAGAACAGATAAGTCTACAGATAAGTAACGTACACAGCATTGTTGCCTCAGGAAGCCACCTAAAAAAACCTAGCACACTTTATGAGTGATATTATAACACAGTCTAAAAATATCATGGTATTATAGTATCATGGTATTAAACAACCATTTATGTCATTAAAAAATGTATCATAAATTCTTTGTCCAAAAGTCTTTTTTATATGTATAATAAAAAACAAATAGAAACAAAAGATTAAATCATCCCTAATTATTCTTTCATATAAGTATATTTTTGAGATTTTTTTCTCATAACAGCTTTTACATTATTTATCACATTGTTGTTATAAGCTGAGACAGACACAGAGAGAGAGAGGCTATAAGGAAAGGTGGTGTAATGAGCCAAAAGACATATAATCTAACTAGCATGGCAGTGTGCTCTGCTGCTCTGCCAAAAATAGCATTTTTTTTAATGGTTTAATGAAACATGGCAATGCTGTTTTCTTCTGTTGATCTGATAGGTGTTGTGATAAACTTGCTAGGAGTGGTAGTATAGGAAAGGGTGTTTACAGCATTATGCAGCCAAAGAGTTTTCAATGCAGTCCACATCCTCTGCGAGAGACTACTGTATCATGGTTTAGGGGCCATCCAAAGTAAACGGGATGCAAATTATTTAGGAAGTCAGAGCCAGACAAAAGAAATGAGAGCCACTGCAGTACAGGGTAACTGACGGGAATTTCTAAAGAGTATTAAAGTTAAGAGTGAGGTAACTGCCTAATCGTACATCATGACTAACCATAAAACTGTGGCACTGTTACAAGCCTACAACCTGGTCAGCACAGGGGCTAGAGAGGGGCAAACTTAGGTAACTGTTTCTGTGTTACACTTCTAATGTTATATTACACATATATCAGGTAATTTGGTATATTATTCTATATTAGGTAAGTTTGAGAAAAATGGTTACAGATTACTTGAAGACGTAACAGCCATTTGTAGGACATTTACTGTAAATGTCCAGTAAAAACACACTGAACTGCATCATCCGTTTTCCCTTTTGCCCTTCGCATACACGTGAAAAAAAAAAGAAAAGGAAATGAGAAAAAAAAAAAACGCAATATGAGAAGTAGGGCAGCAATCTGTAGCTTATATAATAATAAACTTGCCAGCACTCGAAGAGCAGAACTTGGGTGGCATGAATTTATTATGCAGTTCTTTTAATTTGACATACTCCCCAAATAAGTTGCCCTGAATCACACCACAAGCACAAGAAGCTCTCAGAATAATGCAGTCTCTGTTGCATAAATATACATATCTTGAGGAAACACACCCAAACACACACACACAAAGTAATATTCCATTTGAATTTCAGAGCTAATGTAAGGTGCCAGGCACCTCTAGGCTACCTCTCCAGGTGAGAACCACTTAAAAGAACACTGAACAGCTATTAAATGCTGATCTTGACAAGTTTCTTAAACGCACGGTGCAAATTCTTCACCAGCAGCTACAACCCCAAGCCGCACGCCACCCCTTCAAAGGCACCACTTGATTCTGACACCTGTTTTATGTAAACCGTTTTAGGCATGTGTACCGGGATGATGCGTGCCAGTGACTGCCATCTCCTAAAACATTAAAAGCCTCTTCCTGACACAGACAATAGCTCCTCCAAAGCACAGTGACACCCGCCATCTCGATGGCTCAGATCACACTGGCTTTGTGGATGGGGTTTCAGGTGAGGCTTACTGTACTCTAGATTCTGAGTCAGAGAATGATCAGGGGAGCGTCGTGCGTATTTCGGCACTACATACTTGAAACACATGCCGCTTCACACGCTGACTGTTGTGGCAATGTCCTACTATGCAACATGTCACACTGAGCTTTTTTAAAAATATGTCTCTCTGCTTCATTTAACAGTGAATGGAGTTGATGATCATAATTTACAATGTGCGTGATATCAGGGAGAATATTGAAGATATATAGAAAATATAGAAGCCTGTAAGCACTTATTTAAGCTCTGTCTGACAGTCAATCAATCAATAAAATGAAAACGTAAATAAGTTTTTAATATAGTTTCATCACTCTCTTCACTCCATGGTGTTAACTCTCATATGTCTAATGCCTATGCAAATCTACAAAAAAAGAAGAGATGAACCCCCACTTTCAGATGCTGTTTATGTGAACAGACGTGGACATTTGTGCCTGCCATAACGCGTGCAAGATCATTATTTCACAGTTAATTAACACACCTGATTAGAATATTCAAATGAACACTTCTTCTTTCTTTTGACGTTGAGGCACTTGTCTCCGAGTGGCAATGTGATAACCTATAATCTCCGGCACGGCAAACACCTTCTCCTTTGATGGCCCTCACTAACATCCCAGCAACAAAGCAGACCAATTACAAATGAGCTAATTAACTAAATTGTTGATGGAGCATGAAGAATTCATTTCACTCCATTGGCTGCACCATAACAACACTAAATGTATCCTGTTGTGAGCGGATAACATAGCTACACAAGCTGCCATTAGCTGCTGGCATTCTCACCATCCTGTCATGCTTTCCTCATGGCTGGCACAGGAATCTCACGGTCATTCCAAAGCTCTGGATCTAACAGACTGACTGGTAACATTGAAAGGCAGTCAGAAGTATCACTACACAAATTTTACACTTTTCAACTGGCTGTGAAATCTTTCAGCGCCTTCAGTGCTGGTGTTAAAAACACATTCTGTCTGCATTTTGCAGGTTAAAAAAAAAAATCACTATTTTAATGAACAGTCATTGAACCAACCACAGGAAATGTCTGTGATAATATGATTTGTTATGAACACATGAATTTGGAAAATGAAAGCACTAGATATTATTAGGAACCTCACATTTAACCATGATAAATAACAAACTACAAGCGGATAGCTTTTAGCACAGAGCCAAACTTTTATATAATCAAAGATACCTACTTCAAAAACTGTCCAAAGTCCTCGCAGATGCTTTCACAGCCTGGCCATTTGCACACTCCGTGACCATAGAGAGAATGTGAGTGTAACGCTCCAGTCTCTTCATGTAACGAGCTAAGAGGTTGAGAGACAGATACAGAGAGAGAGAGAGCGACAGAAGAGAGAGAGAGAGAGAGAGAGAGAGAGAGAGAGAGAGAGAGAGAGAGCGACAGAAGAGAGAGAGAGCGACAGAAGAGAGAGAGAGAGAGAGACAGAGAGAGAGAGAGAGTGAGAGAGAGAGAGAGAGAGAGAGAGAGAGAGAGAGAGATTCTTTATAAGAGACACAATAGCTGGAGGCCACTTGGACCTGTCAGGTCCAATCAGTGACAATCGGGTCAAAACAGGTCAATTCGGATTCAGCTCTGTCCTTCAGAAAGGTCTGGCTGGCAGTAAAGGAAGGGAAAATAATTAGAGAAAAAGAACAAATGCTGCAGCCTGTTAAGAAAAGCTTCAAAATCAGCCACACAACCTTTTCATGGTGCTACTGTCTATTTACTGATTTTTATATCGTACAGCTGAGAACTAAACAAAGCCTTTTTGGAACCAAGGATTTTCAGACAGTGGAAAATGGCAACAATACCATGTGATCCAACCTTTCTTGTCTTAACCTGTGATTTGAATTTGACTTATGCCTATAACCTTCTGCTGTTATAATAAATTATATAAATTAACACCTTCTAACCAGTCACATTTGAGAATACAACCATGCTGTGGTATAATTACAAATAAATGTGGATATTTATCAGCAGGGAGAGCAAACATATTTTCATTTGGATTCTTGGTATTGATAATAAAATCATTTGGTTACACTTTTATGATTTATGATCCTATTAAGACTGTGTGGGGATGAAAAACAGAACGCTATGCTAAAATCTCATCAGCAGATAAATTAATAGCTTAAGAGGCACATTTAAGACTGCTGTAACATTAATCAGGCAGTTACAAACACACTTCAGACATGTCAGAGCTGAAGAAGCTTTGAGCACACAGGAAGCTCAACAGGTCTGGTGTGTGTGTGTGTGTGTGAGAGAGAGAGAGTGAGAGAGAGAGAGAGAGAGAGAGAGAGAGAGAGAGAGAGAGAGAGAGAGAGAGAGAGAGAGAGATGTTAGAGCATGTTAGAATGACCTCATTGGCTATCTGGCACTCAGCTTTGCCTACATCGATCAGCTCCTGTTAGTAAGCAGCCAGCTTTGACAATTCTCCACGCTCGATCATTACGAGAGGCCTTGGGCCCTTAAGACATTCTGGACTATTAAAATAGTGTTTTCTTTTTTTGTTTTTAGTGTAATTTCCCTAAGTTTAATCTTATTTTTCAGTATTCAAGGAGAAGACTGCTTCTAGAGATATTTTTTTTCTCTGAGCAGGGCTTAAGTAGCTGCTCAGATGCTATCTACTTTACCCTAATTACACAACACCTGCACTAACAGTAAAGTCGACGGCTGGGGCTCTGCATGTCTCGCGTGGCAGCAGGAGCCTGAATAATGTATGGAGCAGGTAGGCAGAAATGCAAAATGCTGTTTCACACTGGCAGAGCAGCAAACAAAAGGACCATCACATGGATAAACAGCAAGGAAATGTCACACTTGCATCTAGTATTCTGTTTACATGACAGCCTGAGCTGCCGAGGTAATTCCAAAAGAGAAAGCGGGTGCGAAATGCTTCATGTACAATGAGGTTTGTTTGGTGCATGTTCCTGCGAGATGCACCTCCTTGCTTTTGACATAATTTGATAACAGTCTATATAGCAACACACAGTCCCTATGTCACCAGGGAGCTTTTGGCTGGTTTTGACTGTTATTATTGCATGCTCACATGCTTTAATAAAGTATTGATGAGCAAATAAACAAGATAATATTATGCTCTTCCTTTAAGAATAAATTCTCTCTCTTGTTCTAAATGGGGACAAATACTACAGCACTTTTTTCATTTTTTTTTCAGACGATGTGTTACATGTGAAAAAGGAGTTTAGGCAGACGCCTGTGGCTTGTGTCTGGTGCACGTGTTGCATTTGTACATGCATTAGATGCTCTGTTTATGTATGTATGCCCAGAAGGAAGCTGTAAGAAAATATAACTATGTAGGCTTGAAAGCATGAACGTATATGTCATAGGCAAAGTGAAATATCATATAAGGACACTTGAAGAGGTTTTCCCAATATAGGATGCGATCTTGATATTTTGGCAGAATACAGCAGCAAATCTATGATTCCAAAAATGACAAAAATCTATTCTATAACCAATAAAAGGAAAGGAATTATGCAACTGATAAAAGTAGGTTTAAGGTAAGATTGTAGTTATATATTTGTGTCCAGAAGTGATGAAACTGAAAAGTATACAGCATTTTTTGCTAAAAGGCTTATCACCAGATTAACCATCTCTGCATGTATGCATGTGTTTGATCCTGTGTTTATATGCGTGGAGGTACCTCTCTCTGCGACTGTTGATGACTGGGGACTGGCCGTTGGAGATGGGGTGATGGGTGATTGGCGGAGAAGCTTTGGAGGTGGTGGAGGAGGTAGTGGAGGAAGAGTTGGTGGTGCTGAGGTCCAGGCCGCTGTGTTTCAGGCCATTATCCTCCATGGTGTGGCCACTGGTCACGTCCTTCCACAACTGCTGGAGCTCGGCCGGGCTCAGGCCTGCTGTAATACACACATGTATACAATCAAGTTCAGTCCAGTCTGTTTGACCACTTACTACTCCTTCCTATCCAGAAAGGGGTTGACAGCAGTGGAGCTGGATGTAAAGAATGTAAAGTATCCAGACTAACATTTAAGCTTGTAACTGAGGCTTAAAAGCAGTCTGGCTTTACTGCACTTTAACATGTTTAACAGCCAGCTTCTCACTGTAGACAGCTAGAGACAAGAGAGATATAAACCACATATCTTGGTTATGAGCCAAGATAAAGCCTTATGTTTCATTTTTATTTGTCTTCTCGCTGACAGGTTAAAAACAAAACGTTAAAAACCTTGTTTTTATAACCATGTTATCATTTTTGCTGTATGCGTTATACTCGGTTAGCATCATCGCTGTCTACAGCATGACTACGCTATCTTTTTTACTCTGTTATGATTATTATATTTGCTGTCTACGTTATATTTTGTTATCTTGTCTGCTGTCTGTGTTATGTGTACCATTTTGTTATCTATTAAGGTTAGATCACAAAACATGCTGCTAATTTTTGACTGTTCATCTTTCACTCTAATTTTTCAATCCGGTTTGATGGCATCATTCAACCATACAATCTTCAATTAGTCCCATCTATCACTTTCCAGCCATAATTGTCCTTACAAATTCTAAGCACAAAAAGACATAAGCAAGACTGACATACGCAGAATATTATAAAAAGTGCACCTGTACTGTCCTTCTGAGTCACACGCTCTTCATCCATACTTTCCAAGTCTCCACTGTGTCTTTTAAGCATTTGAAGATAGACAGGAAAAAGATCCACTTGCACCTTCATCTCTTTGCTCTGAATGCAAAATCCAAAAGTGCTCGACTGCCAGCGGTGTGGAACTCATCTAGTCATGATTATAGCCTCACAAACAAGCTTCTGTCTGCAAAGTCATATCATCATGTAATCCCTCAGCTGAGACAACAACAGTCCTACGCCACAACGTTCCAACCAGTCTGCACTTAAGACCCGTTTGCCACTGTTGTTATCTACTAATGCGGCACCCGGTGCTCGTTCCAGCCAAAGCAAATGGCAGCTCTTCATTTTCTGGGCTCGCAGTGCGAGGCAGTAAACAACAACAACAATAACAACACCAAGCGGCGAGGGAGGAGGGGGAGAGAGAGAGAGAGAGAGAGAGAGAAAGAGAGAGAGACAGAGCGAGAACAACAAGCATGCAAACACAGGCAACAGCCCTGGAAAAGAAGACAAAGACAGCGAAAAAAACAGACAGAAGAAAAGAGGTGAGGAAAGAGCAACAGACAGATAGCAAGAGATCAACAAGGAAGAGAAAACATAAGGAGAGACAGGGAGCGAGAACAGAAGGCTCAGGCAGAAGGAAGCGAGAGCCGTGCACAGACAGCCAGAGCATGTGAGTGTGAGTCACATGATGGTGGTGGGTTTACCTGGCGGGAGAGTCTGCGCAGGGAGGGCGCTCTGTCCTGGGCCTGGGGGCAAAGAAAGCAGGCCCTGCCGTTGCATGCTGAGCAAGTGTTGCTGCTGCTGGAGCTGCTGCATCTGCAGGAGCTGCTGCTGAAAGACCAGCTGCTGTGCCGCTAACTGCTGCTGATGCTGCTGCTGCTGTTGCTATAGTGAGAGTGTGATACACACAGCACACACACACATACACACAAATCACACACATTAACAAGCAAGTGGGAGCTCAACATACATATGACTCTACTGCTCTTCCGCTTCTTTTCATCCCTCTCTCTCCCTCCTCCTCATGATCTCTCTCTCTCCTCTCTCTCTCTTCTCTACCTCTCTCTGGGGTGCTAGGAGGATTGTACAGTGTATGGTATGATTGCGGGTGGGGCAAGGGGTAAATCCCCTCCCCCCCTTTGCTGATAGTTAATTATCTTGCATTTCAAATGGTCTATTAGTGCTTATGAGAGAGAGAAAGAGAACGAAAGAGCAAGAGAGAGGGGAGAGAGAGAGAGAGAGAGAGAGAGAGAGAGAGAGAGAGAGAGAGTGAGAGTGAGAGACAGCCAGCCCACAGCTCCTCCTCCCTCTGCCTTGTTTACTGCCAGCTTAGGCTGCTTCTTACATAAGGCAGAGCAAAACAACAACAACATCCAAAACAACAACAAGCAACATCAGAAAAACAGGGCAGCTTACTGTGAGCAAAGCATAGGCACACTAATTTTCCACTGCCCAAAGTCAGGAATCCATGATTAAAGGAATACAACATTTTCAAGCTTAATTTATATTCACTAAATCAATAGTGTATGGGTGATTACAAGAATTTTGATGTTTCCCTGTACTGAGACTAGCACAGTAAACATGTTTGTTTGATACACAGTTAGAATGGAAGCCTAAGGGCGGTTGTTGTCAATAAATGTGGATTCAAAGCTACGACTGTCTCAGAATCACACAGATATGAGAGAAAGTATTATCAAAGCTGTTGCTATGCAGTTTTAGCCAACTTTCATACACTGAACCTATGCAATATTCCTTAGACTAGAGGTCTCGTGGTAATGACGCATGTTCAGACAAAACCTGAGGTGTTCATGAATTCTTCCCTTCGAAAAAGGTGGCATTTTGGAATTAGCAGATGCTGTATGTTTGATAAGGCAGTATGTTGGTGTAGAGGTGCAGTTCCTGGGCTGCAGATCTAGCACTACCCACATTAGGACTTAGAGATAAAGCACTTAGTGAAGATGAATAAATAAGTGAATGTATGTTTGACTGAAGAAAGTGTTATATGTTTGTCGCATGCAACTGCCCTTAGGATTCCATTTTAAAGGAAATTGAAGCAAGTGAGTTTTTCATTTACTAGTGCAGGGAAACATGCGGCAAATCATGTCTGTGTTAACAGTCTTATGCTATAGATAGGATTAGACAGAGATTGGACTGAAATACACCAGTATTTTTCTTTAAAAGCAGAAAGAGTTTAACTTGAAAAAGCACATAAGTGAGAGTGAAAAGCTTACATATAATTTTATACTACATATCATGTGACTGACACTTCTGTATCGTGTTTGTATTAAAGTCTTGTATCTGTCAAAGTCCTACCATTCTATGGTATTTATATGCCCTATGAACTGAATTCATTACCAAGATTTAGGCGGCAGTTTTAAAAATGTCTGAGCTTTGGTTCTCGGTGGACTCTGCCTATGGTCTCCAGAGGTCTATTAGTAAACTAGGATCTCTAGCAAAGGGCTTCCACAGACACTCTGAAGGCTTCAGCACTTACTCTCTTCTCTTGTCAGAATACATTACAACCTGGTATTCAAGTCTGAGGAAGAAAACTTCCCATTTTTGCCTGGAATTACAAGAGCGAGCAGAGTAGAGCAGGCCCCGGAGGAGCTCTTCAACACATCACACTTCAGCCTCAGACACGTTCTCGGCTGTGGAAGACCTTCCTGTTTTAGTTTAGGGTGGGGGGGTGGGGGTTATAGAGAAAGCACAACTTGTGATGCGCTCACTGGAAAACAGGCTGCATAATGGAGCGAGCCGTGTGGATTGGCCTCTGTGTCTCGAGAGAAATAAGGGAGCAATTTCTATTCCATATTTGATGGTGGAGGCCTGAAGAAATTCTATTCACAAATCCAAACAGAAACAAAGCCTTCGGGAGGTCATGCCTGCTTCCTCTACGCTCTGCATAATGGGACACGGGAAGAAAGAGATGAAGAGACAGGGTGTGTGTGTCTGTGTGTGGGATCTGCCATATACCTGATCAATTTAACCGCTTCAACACATTCTGTTTGGATTTGGGCCCCCCACGTGCTGTGTTTTGTTTTTGAAGCCTGTCGCCCCGTGTGTCTCTCCCCCCCCCCCCCCCCCCCCCCCTTTTTCCCTCTCTGTCTGTAAACTGACTGTCAGCGTGATTTATGAGCGTGTTGTGGACAAACTTTTCAGTTCGTCGGCCCGGACCGGGAGCGTTGCTTCATTAATCAGCGGACCCTGTGTACGTCTGTCCCATCCTGTGTGATACACTGGGCCTTTAACAGCACTCTCACTTTGCATCCTCTAGCAGCCTGACACCTGCCAAAGCCTGCGTCTGTCTGCCTGCCATACTACACTGTCAGCACAGAGCTCTCCTAGCAGCCATTAGAAGTTTCCTTTAATGTAAAAGCAAGACTCCTCCCAGAGTCTTTGCACCGAGTCAGCAGAACCAGCTTTAATGCTGAGACTGACTGTAGTGCAACTTCCTGCTGTCACTGAAGTCACAAAAATCTGTGAGCGTGTGTATCATTATGCTGTACCTCCTTTGCTTGTTTGCTGGGGTGCTGTTGCTGCAAAAGCTGGAGGTGAAGCTGCTCCTGCTGCTTCTTGTAGAACTCCTGCAAGTGTTGCTGTGGATAAACAGGCACATACTAAGTGAAAACACTCCAGCGGCTGCTCTAAGCTATAAAACGGCAGCATTAATAACAGAGGCTAGGACAGCAGTCTAATCAGCGCATATCCAACGGAATTGACAGTGCAGTTTGCAAAAATCTTTTGGGAGCTTTAGCTTTTATTACCACAAACATAAAACTTTTTACCAGACAGCTGAAATACAAGTAGATAAACAAATCCGCAGCCCGTCCCACATAAATACTCTGATCGAATGCTCCAGCAGTTCTCCATATGGGCCTTAAACGCTCCTGCATGATATTCCAGCAGGAACAATTCATCACATGCACTATATATTTTTGCTCTGATACCCTGACAGGCAGTGAAATGCTGAGAAGCACTCTGAGGAGAAGATTCATCACTGTGAATTAATGCATTTAACACACTTCTACTCAGCACCATGAAGAGCAAATGTGTTCAATGTGGACTACACCTCTTTCAGATGAAACACACCAAGCCACTCGGGACTCTTAATGAAGATTTTATTAAGAGCAAAGATAAGGAAGCGGCACTATGAGGAGAACTTTAAAGGAGGTCTAAATTTGAGTGTCAAGTTCTACATAGCCTAGTGAGTGAAGCCAGGGCATACTGAGGTCTCTCCTGTCAGCCTCACTTATGTCTTTACTGCATCAGTCCTTGAAAGATGTCCCTACTGAAAACACCTAATTATACGCCTGTCCATTATTGTTTCCCTCATCTATTGTCAAGAATAGCAGCATTTGGAGGACGGGTGCATATACGTACGTATGTCTAAACCTAGTGACGGCTGATATCGGTTTGACAATGCACTAATGTCAGAGCATGATTTACTGAGAGGAAATGTAAAAGTGTAAGTGTTGATAGTTACACAACAATGATCAACTTCAATGCTATATGCAGTAACAAGCAACTGAGAAAAATGTTTTTTTCTAACTAGAGTTTTTTTTTCTAACCAGTTAATTAACTTAATTAACTTCATTTAATAACTTAATTTTATTTCCTATCCCAATCGAACGCTTCTCCCCCATCAAATATTTTAGTTTTTTTTTACTTCTTTCCCAGATTACAGTATGTATCATGGAAATATACTAAAGCTTCATAATATGTTTTTTGAAATATTGTCCAGTCCTATGTGTTTTAAAAAAAAAAAAAAAATAATGAACTTATTCTTGTACATAAATATTAGTGATGCTTTTTTGGGTAATTTTGTAGCTGAGCCCAATAAATTGATTAGTCAATATTTAAAATAAATAGTCTTGACAAGTACAAAAAATTACTTAGCTTTGCTGAAAAGCTCCAATTTAATAACAGAAAACCAACATTTCCCATTTTAGACAAAGTGGCAAAACATTGGCAGCCAATTTAATTCATTTACTATTCGAATGCACTTGAATATTAAAGAGCCCATAATTTTACACTGGCTTACAGAGTGAACATTAGCAGGAGTGCTATGGTGCCTGTTCATATTGCATAAACGGCAGTCAAAAACTGTGTTCCTTTTGGAAGCCAAAAATAAATAAATAAATAAATAAAAATTATATATATATATATATATATAATGAAGTATGATAATTTTTCCATGGACTTTAAGCAAATAAAAACAAATAAAACAAAAACAAATAAATAAAAAAATAAATCTGAAACATCGGAAACAAACTACACACTTCGTAATAAGTAAGTAATAATAATAATAATAATAAGTAATATTTAGGCAGACTGGCATCTTACTGACTATATACACTCCTTACATAGAATATGAAAACATTCAGATTTTAATATTAATAATGTAAAATAACTTTGAATTAGTATTTTAGTAATTACGTGGTAACTAATTCGATTAGCTAAACAGTGTACTAAGAATTAAGTAGTTCTTGGTTGTTCTCTCTCTCTCTCTGTGTGTGTGTGTGTGTATGCAAATGCAGGTGTGTACCTGCTGCAGCATGACTGCCTGCTGTTGCTGTAGAAGCGCCTGGAGCTGCTGAGGCGAGAGGACCTGCTGCTGGAGAATCTGCTGCATCTGCTGGGGAGTGATGACCTGTGGACTCATCATGGCCACTGACACTGGCACCTACACAAAGAGAGGAAAGGAAAGAGATCAGTCCTATCCCTGTTTCTGATCACTACTATATATGAGAGATTAAAGCACCACTGTCTCTTTTAGCTTGAGTTCCCTCAATGAGATTAGCACAAGCATTTCTATACATCAAATAGATATAGATACTGTATATATTTTTATATAGATTAATCACATGAAAATAAGACTCAGATTTAGACTTGGCTCAATGCACTGATCTGAGACACATTTAGGCACTTTAGATATACAAGTATAAAAGCATCTATAAAATCACACTGTTGAAGACAATCCAAAACTCCTTCTTAATACATAAACTGCCTTTATAGTAACATGGTGCATAAATGCCTTTATCTAAATTAAATATGAAAGCAAAACAGATGTTAATATGGCAATACACCTGCAAATGAGCAACAACAGGGTCGGTCAGTTATTATAATATGATGACCAAATCTCCTGATTCTTCTGTTTACAAGATGAGTTAAATTTACCTATACATTTTACGTTGAAAATCTTTCAACTTTTTACACTGAAAAGTTTCAAGCATCCAGGTGCATAAATCCAGACACTGTTTGAATCGTTGGAATAATTTAGAAACTTGCTGTCAAACTGTGCAGAAAACATAATTAAAAAAAAATAAAAAATTGTATCCAGACAGCAGTGCTTTCAGAAACAAACAGATCAATGGAGCAAGCTGAGTCAACTTTTTTTAAATGTAAAACTCAAAAAGCAAGGCAAAATTATTAACCGGGGAATACAACGACTGTGCGTGTTAATTCATGTCAGTTCTTCTTTTCCGTGGATAAAACACAAATATTGAAAAAAAAAAGAGTAAAACTGCTTGCATTATTATTAGCAGTATATACTTATATTATAACGCTCAAGGCTGCCTTATGTGAGTTTGAAATACGGTGTGTGTCAGTGTTGGTCAGTTAGAGGAGTGAGTGGTGGACCATGGGCTGTGAGAGTGGTGCGTGGTATGTCGAGGGCTGTAGAGACACGGGTGCTCCTCACGACGGCTAATCAAGCTGCTTGATTGCTTTCCATACATCCGAGCTCTCGGGGCCTTGACACGTCCTTGTTTTGCTCTCCTCGCTTGCCCTGGCTCAGGTTCCCCTCTTTGATTAGCAGAGACATTTGCATGGTCACTACACATTTTTCATTTTAGAAGTCATTATGCATTAGCGCTCCTGATCGCCCAGCTTGACTAATCCTGATGAACTGAGTCGCAGAGATGAAGGTCACACTCTATCCTCACTGCACATTCATATTCATATTCAAACAAATCCAAGCAACATTCTTCATTAGACTGGCCCCAAAACTCAACAAGCTCTGCCATGGAGGAGTTGAAACACACACACACACACACACACACACACACACACACACAATCTACACAATATCACCTGCACTAACACTCTTGGGGATGTGTAAGTGATAGGAGAGAAAGAAGAAAAGGAAGAAGAAGAAGAATAAAAAAATCAACGAATAAAGCCACAAAGTCACAAATTAAACAGCTGAATGTAATTATGCAAATGTATGCTTACACCTTCAATGTTATTAAACCTTAAGACACATTTGTGATGTGTAATTACCCCCAGGTTCAACTGGGGTTTTGCGTCGGACTAAACGACAATACAAAGACCAAAGCATAGAAGTGCGAGAGATGTTCTCATTACGCTCATTATTTGTCTATTTAAATGAGCTTTTGCTGAACAACAAAAGAACCCTCAGTGCTTCTACAGTCCACTGAATGCAATAAACATGTAAATTTCACAACAATGAGGTATTAGTTTATTTATCTATCCGGTACGATTATGTGCAGTAAAACAGGCAGCGAGTGGAAAACGTGATTCTTAATCATTTCAGAGGCACTGAGCAAGAAGCCCACCCTCACAAAGGGAGACAGAAAACAGCAAACAAATGAAGTCAGGAAGCGCCTTTCAGCCTTTCATTAGCTTTTTAGTGGAGAGATGGATGATAATCATCTTCATTTCATCGCTCTTCCAAACAAAAAGAGGCGAGAGGAAAAAGGCAAAGTGGAAGGCCCCGACCCATTCACTGGGAGCCCTGCACAATGCTAATTCCTGCATTTAACGGCGTGCTTTTCTGCCTGGCGTATCAGAGCTTGAAAGATGAAAGCAGATAAGTAATTGCTCTCCTGGTTCTTATTCTTCACTGACAACCCATAAATTTAATTTTACACACACGTTCATTTACATTTTCGAGTATATGACATGATAATTGGTGGAATATAACACCTCCATTCTGCTGGATACTGCACCGGGGGATGATTGACAAGTCGGGTGAATTGAAAGGAACAGAGGCTGAATTGCCTCTACTGGAAATGATTTTGCAGAGAAGGGACGAAATTAATGAGCATTTACAGGAGGGGTCGTGCGATAAACATGCACACACAATAGGCAGCTCTCTCGCACGGATGCCACACCAAAAACACAGCCATCATGGCGAAGAACAAACCCCCAGTACAGCGGCCAAAAATCTATTACTACACACTCTTCTGAATCTTCTGAAATCAGTCCCACTTGAGACATTAACTGGGAACACTGATTAGAGTGTATTTTCATTGGGAACGTAATAAAGGCCAGGATCCAGATGCAGGTTTGCTTTACTTTCTATTTGGACTTGCAGCCTTTCTGAACTGCTATTGACAGAAATGTGATTAAAATAAAAATTAAGATGGCTTAGATTATATTACCTGACGAAAGAATAAATAATATAAAAAGTGAGAGAAATGATTTCTGTTGACCTGCTCTTAGCAAATTGGCAATCTCAAATTGGAGATTGATGACAAAGCAACACTAGCCTTCCTAAAGAAGGACATTACAAAGCTCTGCTTAATTCTTGTTCTTCTCATGAGCGGCAGACCCGATTCAAGATGTCAAGGCAAGCTTTATTGTGGCTATGGATTAGAAGAATACTTAGAGCAAACTTACAGCATGAGCTGCTAAAGCTAGCCGAAGAGATTATTGTTATTGTTATTAAAATACACTTTAAAATGATGAAAACCAGACAGACCTCAATGTTTCAAATCATAAATAAATAACACTGTGCAATGTGGGTTCTCTTTTCATGCACTGTGTGGTCTTTATAAAGATTTAATAGTAAGTGAAAAGTGCATGAATTTTCTGAGCAATCGGAAATTAGCTCTGTCACAGTGCTGTGATACAAAAAGGGACCAACTTGAGGTGAAACTAGATGAAACTCTCAGGTCTACATGTAATATTTTCTCTATTCTGTATACAGTTGAGAATAAGGCACAATCCCACAGCCTCTTATTAAGAGCTGGGAAGTGCTTTACACATTCCAAAGCACTGTTCACTTCCCTCCAGCTAGTCTGACAAAGTGCTATTAGCACTGCTTGTTTATCCCCATTACAACAGCCTGGAGTGCTGTGTTTCGATTATCACCAGCCCAGATACACAGGCAGGGTTAGAGCAGAAACAGTTAGCAAGAGCCAATTCAATACACCATTTCTGCACCGCTGATAGGCTACGTAAAGGAAGGCTCATATTAGATGTGTGGAAAAAGGCAGACTGGCTGCTGAATAGGGTGAATAATGTGGCCACTTCAAAGGTTGGAATGATGGCGGCGCTCGCTACAGATACTGTTAAGATAAACAAAATGAGAAATGGAGGGGCAGGTGGTGGTAATTACTTCAGCTGCTTGGCAGTGAGAGGTGCTGTGTTAATTAAGGTGTAAAGCTCAGTTTGATCAGAGCATGAGGGCAGAGATACAGTGGAAGGGGGAGAGTGTGATTCCACAGAATCGGTCCCACTATAGTTCATCTCATTTGAAGACTCCTGGGGTGTGAGGTCTTAAAGTCCTGACTTCCCTTAAATAACTTCTGCAGACTTGACACTGCTACTTTACACCAATTATTAGCTACTGATGTTCAACAAGGAGAGGCAGTGGCCAACGTGCATAGCCAGGAACACACCTAATCACATACCTTTATGAAGATTCTCAGTTAGTTTCACATACCACACGCAAAAAACCCCCCCCACACACACACACACACACACACAGCCAAAAAAAAAGGGAGAGAAAAAGAGAGAAAGGCCGTTTGGATTAGGGGATCAATGCGAGTGATCCTAACTACCAGAGTTAAGTAGATTACAGGAATGATTTCCCAAATCAATTTATTTTGCAGTTCAGCAACACAGATGGGAAGTAATGCATTTAAAGCGATGATAACATGGATGTAGCACTCTGTTAGCAGCACCAGAGGGGTAATGGTGATACAATAGACCCTCCACGCAGATTTATCTCCATGTAGATAATCATGCATTCATTTCCATCAATACAGGGAAGTATCAGTACAGATGTGTACTACAGATGGAAGCTTCTGTGCTGAGCCTGTCGGTGCTTTCCAGGAAACTGTAATGAGTCTTAAAAACCTTGGAAGAAGGCAGAGATAAAGAACTGAAGAAAGACCTTTCAAATATGAATGAACCCCAGCCAGCTGAACAAGTGCTCTTGATCTTGAACCACAGAAGATGAAGCAAGGTCTGAGCATGCTTGTGAGTTCTTATACGATTTTTTTTATGGACTTTAAATTTTGATTTTTAAAAACTCATGTCTACACTACCACAATTAAAGAGGTGTATTGTGTGGCATTTCATGAGGAAATCTGCTTCTCTAGTCTTTTAAATCTCATGGAAAGCTTTCTCTCTCTCTCTCCGATGTCACAGGTAATAGGGAGCCCATCGAATCCAACACCTCATCAAATGACATGCAGTAAATTACATGAGCTTCAAGCAGCTAGGCGAATTTCTGTTCATCATTTGGAAAGACTTCTCTTCACCAGGCTACACATATCAGATCTGCCAGTTAGGATCCAATTAACACCCTGGCCAGAGTAATCAGATTGCATGTGTAAAGGCTGCTAGAACTCGTTTATTGCTCCCATGAATCTTCTGTCAGAAGGTAAATTTGTTGCTACTACATCAAAGCGTGCACACTGTGGCACACTTTTTTCCCCCTTCCTCTCCCTACATCTAGCCGTAGGGTTATACTCCAACTTCTTTTGCATCACAATGACAAACTCTGCACGCTGTCCTCTGCAATTTATCCAGGCAGAAAAAAAACCTTGTTTTCTAGTTATAAAAGCAATAACTGCTGGTGTCCAGGAGAAATATGCGCACACATACTTGTAACCCTCCAAAGTTCCTCATGCATGTCTTTTCTTTCCATAAGAATAGCTGTTTCTACATAGCTACATTTCTCCTTTTGGACCCACCAGGGGAAGCGGAGTTAATAATAAATGTTAATGTGGGAGCATATGTCTCTGTATAAATTCAGCTGTCTTTTCGCATGGTTCCAGATGGAGGGCTAAGTAGATGAACATGGCACAGGAATGCGGTGCTTTGATGAGATGTGTGTGGTGGTGACCTTTAAAATGGCGACACCCTGAAGATGGCCCAGTGCTCACAGCGTGATTGGGTGGGATATCTCGAAATCCTGGGCTCTCCTCTCATCCAGAAAAATGTGCCAGCTCTCTCAGCCTCCAACTAGGCCAATGCATAAGAAGGAAGCCAGGCAGAAAGTTGAGAGCGAGCACAGAGAGTAGGTTTTGAAAAGTTGCATTTGCTTATAGACCTCAGGCCTTGAGCTAACGAAAGGTCAAGACATCCAGAGGCGGTTCCTTTCGTCCATAGAAACGTGATCTGTTGCTGGTTTGTGGCTGTTTGCGCTGTGCTAGAGGCATGGCTATGAGCGCAGAGGCTCAAAGTGCTTTTGTTCACTCTTTCATTGTATGCCTTTCCCTCTCGTTAATGCCTGTCCAGCAGCCTGGGCAGCACTCAAAAGGCCTACTGTGACCACAGGCCAGGGGTTAGCTCTCCCTCTTCATTCACGTTTCTGACATCCGGGAGGATATGCTCCATCACACATCCCCCAATACACACAAATGCACACACACACACAATTGTACAGAGTGCTATACGAGTGTTTGCTCAGTATGTGACTCCTTGCCATTCGTATTCAGAGCACCTTACATGTGTCAGTTTCAGGTTCTGGCAGATGCTCCCACTCTGTTAAATGCCCATTCCGCCCAACAGGATGAGACAATTATATGGCCTCAGTGCATCCGCGGGGAAGTGGTGAGCAAACAAACAAACCTACATGCAGATTAGACATATGCAGGCTGACAACTGAGCTGATCTGGAGGGAAGGGATGGGGACAATTCTCAGGCACATGGGCTCCCTGTAATCCGTCTTCCCTTTCATCCTCGCCACTCCTTTATTTGTGTTTTAAATGTCAGTGTATAAAATGCGGAAGAGATATTGCCATGCAGTGGGAGAACTGCGGAGATGCGAGAGGGCTGTTGTATGCCTTGGGAAATCCTTGTAAGCAGTGTGGCAACGGCACAGGGATTTACGGGAGAGAAATAGGTGTTTATTGAGTGCTCCCGTGGGCTTACTGGGTAATAATAGACCTGTCACATTACGCAAATGTGGAAAAGCAGGTTGTGTGCACGTCAACAGCCTCAGATGCAGGAGCAGCTAGAATTAGTCAAAGAGCCTTTAGACACTAATACGAGTAATTAAAACTGCACACTGCAGCACTTAGATGCTAACGTGGTAAATAATTTATATGACGTGATATATGGACGGTTTTCCTTCCTCCTGAGAAGAAAGCGGTGGGATTTGTCAGTGTCGCGTGTACGCAAGCTTTTGCTTACTTAATGAGGGGCTGTTCAAGCCATTACTTGCATGCTGCAAAGCAAGTGGTGGCTCTTATGTGAGTATTTACAACATTACTGTCTAAAACAGGCAATGCTCAGTGAGCTGAAAACAATGAAAGGAACATAAAAACTGACCTGGAGACCAGATCCTAATTTAAAAGTTTACCTTTCACAATGTTTTTGGTCCTTAGAAGGTGTTAATAAAGAGTGGTCCAACAGCACTGATTAAATACAGCTTGTAAACATGACTCGACAAGCCCCCGATTCATATTGATTCATATGGCTAACATGAGGCAAGGAAGGAATAAGCAAATGTAAATATTCAATATTTACTATCCTCTGGTGTTATTAGAGTCAGAGCCTCTGTCCTGGCCCAACAGTTGTCACAGACTTTCCTCAGCCAATATCACTCTGCCTCATCTAAGTATTGTGCTGTACAAATGGTAATTTGCAGTCACACAGTGTGCCTGGAATCCATTCTCTAAGTATACACAGAGCTGGGGAAATTCAATAGGCTGAGCATCTTCAATACCTGCTAGACTTTTGTTTTACAACTAATGTCGGTGCTCTGGGGGAAAAAACTACAGCAAGTTATGAATTCTCTAATGCAAAATGCATATTTGTACTGATAAGTCTGAGTGAAATAACATTGAGAGTACAACTGATTTGACTGACTCTGGTGAGATGTGATGGCACCCCATTGCAAGGCTTATCTCTTGCCACCACATAATTAGACAGACTGGGGTGTGACTCCAATTGAAGGTGTCGCCATTGTCATACTTGGTGAAAATATTAACAATGAGGGTTAACTGCAATTTTTTCCTTTTATTTAATTAAATGTACAGAGTACTAATGAGGTAAACCACTAATCCCTCATAGCACTTATTAGCAGCAAAAAGAGCACACGCTCTCACACTTCGGTTTGAACCTAAAAATACAGAGCTCGGCAGATGTCAAGTGCTTACATAATGTTAAGAAGGAAATGAAGGCATTTGTATTGTAGTGATGTGAGAGAAATGGCCTAATATGTTCTCTGACAGCAATGAAGTAAACAGCTCTGGTGGGAGGGAATGCACTGTGCACAAAGCTAGCATATGACCTTTACCAAATCACTGACAACAGAAATAGAGCGCAACTAGAATCAATATGGCAAATTATCTTGGAGGGGTTCAAATGGCAGCTAGTTAGAATACACTACATTATAGGAAAGTCTGCAGATGGCTGTCTTTCATATAAGGAATTTGTTTTCTACAAGTAAATTGTCTGTTGGTTTTATGTAAGGGATGGGTTATCCTGGAAAGCATGCATATTAATGTAATCATGTCCAACTGCAAATAACACACTGTGTTTGTGACATGCATAATGCCAGAATGAGCATTATTATTCATTCTTTGTTAGCAAGTAAATTTGCTGACTACCTTCTCCACTCAGTGCTATACTCACATAGTAGGACAAGCCTGAGGTGAAATCCTCCATCTCACAAAACCTGACAGAAGCAGAAAGTTCACTAGAGAAACTATAGAAAAGGTTGTGTGTGTGTGCACACTCCTGTGTCTGTTTGTCTCTTTGTGTGTGTGTGCACACTGCTGTGTCTGTTTGTCTCTTTGTGTGTGTGTGTGTGTGTGTGTGTGTGTATTTCCTCACATAACGGCAGTCCTGACAGGTTTAGAATTTCAGTGACAAGTCCAGAATTACATTGCCAAATCAAACAGACTAGTGGAACAGAGGAAATCTTTTCCAGAGCACCATGTATTATGGATGGACTTAAGAGATTAACAAGGAGCTGCTCACCTGCAGTGGACGCTGTTTGTCGTTGTTCTTTGGAGACTTCAGGCCAGTGCCTGGTTGCTGTAAGAGTAATTGCCTTGCTGCTTGAAGGGCCTGCGAAGAGAGTAGGAAGAGAGTGGCAAAATTAGATTTTTATGTCTTTCTTCCTCTCGACACACACTTACACGGAACAAAAAGCGCATAATCCAATAGCAATCCCACAAGTCCTACCTGCCTTTGGCTTTAAAACGGAGCCTGGAACATCGGGCAAATATTATACATTTTTCATGATGAGCCACGAAGCCGTGATGAAGAATAAATACAGTTTGTCTAAAGCACCCATGAAGTGTGGGTGAAAAAACCACAGAGCGCGTCAGTAGAATTGACCTGTCTAGTGTGTGCTCAACTGAAATACCCACTTCTCTGCAAATTACCAGGCCATTTGCATATTCATAATATCAATTTGAAGTAGAGGCAGGCAATGTGAAGTGTTCCTACAAGCTGTAATTAAAGTTGACAAAATCAACATCAGATTACCTTAGGAGTGAATTAACAAGGAGCTGGGGTTTTACACTGTGCATTAGCCGTGCTTATGAGCACAGAAGGGGAAAATGGGCTTTCTAGGCCTAATCATACTGACTGCCTACTGTGCCTTCTTAGAGGGGAAGACTGCTACCCAAAGGTACACATGCAGCAACGGCAGAGAAACCAGAGGGAAAAATCTTGTTTTATTTGGTGAGTAAAAGTAAAATGATGACAATCACGACATAGCAATGAAATGATGCAATGCGTTATCCTAAAACTGTATCTACAGCCACATCTAGTGAGGTGACTCTTCACAACTACACCTCCCAAAAACTATAATAGATAATAAATAAATAAACAACACAATACAGTCACAGGTGTTACTTCAAGTGGAGACAGAGCCGAGGTGAGGACTGAGTGCGGGGGGAAAAAAGTCTTCAGATAAAGAGTGACACTACTTCTTGCACATTCAAGGGGTTGTTTTATTTTCTGGTGCTTGCCTGTATCCATGACAACAGCTGCCTTGACAAGATGTGCATATGGCACTGCTCTGCCAGCTGGTGAGAACAATGTTTGAACTAGTGCATTGAGATGCTGAGCAAACAGGGAGAGGGAGAAAGAGAAAGAGAAGGAGAATGGAGAGAGAGAGAGAGAGAGAGAGAGAGAGAGAGAGAGAGAGAGACAGAGAGAGAGAACGAACAAGAGATTGAGGAGGAGAGAGAAAAAAGTTGCCACATCTTAACCCTCTGGGAAGGCAGCCATCCCCCTGATCAATTATGAAAAGAGAGAGCAAGGAGCTGCCACTGTCTGTCTGGCTGTGACTCTGAGGAGCCAGGCTCTCGGAGCCCCCCGGTAAACAAACACAACAGAGTGGCGCTAGGTCCTAACAGCATCGATCTGTCTCCTCAGACACATGCACATGATGCAGCGTGCTGATGTGGCCTTATGCTTCAGGGGACACTGGTGTGGCAGAGTCTGCTGGTGTACTTTACATCTCCTCCACTGCAGCCTGAAGCATGTGGACCCACAGTCTACAAGTTCCAAACAAATAACAAACAAGGCATGCCTAACAAATAGCCAGTTTCTGGCTTTTTCCGAAGCCTGGAAATATCACTGCCCCATGGATTCATAATGCCTTACTGGTCTCTCCATTTTAATGTTGAATTGATTGATTAGTTACGGTGCTCGTGATGCTCCTGGACGCATGAGTGACTTAGAAGCCACAGCCAAACTTGCTCCAGGTCTCAGGTCATTACTGGCTTAGATTTGAGGTTGAGATTGTAAATTGTGCAAGATTTCACGCCCATCCAAGCGTTGATTGTGATTGTGGAGCTTTATCTGCTGCCTAATGGGCTTAGCACAACAATTAGCAGAGGGAAAATGTTTATCTGAGCTAGGATCAATACAGACTCGCTGTCCTTGGGTGAAGGCGGACAAAGTCAAAGAAGTTATTCAATAAGGTACAGGTACAGGATTGTGCCACACTTTAATGGCTTCTTCAGTAGAAACAGTGAAAGTGCTGAGTGCAGGAGAACGCAATCAGCTTCCTCCAGCCAATCATGCTAGCTTTTTTGTCAGCAAAACTTTGCAAGCAGAACTGTGTTTATTTTAATGGAATTTATATCATATCCTGCGTCAAGTTCAATTTTGGAGAACACGAACATGTAAATCACTGACCAATAGCGCATTTGCTTTGGCTACGTTGACCTCACACCAATTTATTGCAGTGCAAAAGATGCAAAACAGAGAGAATTCTTTCCAGCATGATAACATGGGTATGTTGAAATGTAAATAATGCTGCCTACTCATATAACACTGCCTTCTGAGCTCATAAGCTCAGGATTATCTCATAATCCTGTACATCAGCTCCAATAACAGCCAGTATGGACAAAAATGGTGTAAAATATGGAACTGTGTTTTATTCCTAGTGAGAAATGGTTGGTATAGTCACTGAATATGTGTTCTATCATCATCTGTGATACTTTATTCCATTTAAACTTAAGTTTTATTGCAGCTGTTAGTCAATCTTGCAGAAGTTCTATCATATCACTCCATACAAATACCTTTTCTTTTCTTTTAACAAACTGACAAACTCTGCATTAGATGCTATTGCTAACATTCGCTTGTGCCGTTTATTGTTTATCCTTAAGCTATTTTTTTTTTTTTAAAAATCACGACTTACAAGCATCAAAACAAAGGACTTTTGTTCACTGCATCTTCCAGTTATTATGTTTTCAGTTCTAAGAAATTCACAGAAAACATTTGTAGCTCTGAGGTCCATTCCAGGTGACCTTGACGCAAAAGCCCTTGTTAGGTTCATACTGAACCCTGCACAAAGCCACATCAGCTGCTATCGAACTTTAACTTTGATGCATAAAGTATGCCAGCCATGAAAACTTTACTGAAAGCCCAAGCCTCCAGAATGTGTTGCTGTGTGAGAGAAATGCCAGCTCCCATCCATTAATGCACACATTGTATAAACAGCACAATGTGCTGCATTCCTCAGAGCTAGGAGCTCAAGATCCCTGGCTCGAACATAAATAACAAGGCACTCAGGAACATATTTGATGTTGATATCCATCTCTGAGGACCAAGAGAAAAAGAAACACACACATATTCTGTGCACAAACACACACAGACACACACACACACCAGGACACAAGCACCCAGCTCAGGATCCTTATGAAAATAAGTTTCAGCCAAATGGATATGCTATAATTGGTTTCAGATAGCGAGGTCAGGAGAAAGCCGATATGGGTAACTATTATGCGAAACAGAGGGAGAAACACGAATGTTTACACAGGCACTCCCCGGCTACATTAATAGCCGAGCAGAGCTCACCGGAGAGGGAGTAAGAGACAGACGAAAGAAACATATGTCAGCTATCGCCCCCCTCCACGTATGGTCTATGTTTAGACTTAATACATCAGTAATAAAAAAACACATCACAATGCACCTTTGTGAGAACCATTCCCTGATCTAAAACAAGCATGAAATACATTAGCAGCCAGACGCAGTTTGGCACATCATTACAAACATGTCGCCATTCCTGCAGACCACCACATGAACCATGCTTTAATAGCACGATCCAGACTCCATAGCTGTGACTAAAGGTATTAAAAGAAAATACAAACAAGGATGAGATAGCATGCAAGATGAATTACCTCCCGAGGGTCAGAGCTAGTTGATTTGTTTGAAAACGGAAATATATCCAAAGTGATGTAGGTTCTTGGGAATGCAAGGCCCAGTGAGGCAATGATGTGCAATATACAGTGTTTAGTGGGATATTAAAGTTTCCCTAATCAAAATTTTTGAAAGAACAATTTAGTTGAACTGAATTTAGACCCTGATAGTCATCACTAAAATAGATAGATAAAGCACTAACATGATGGAGTAGGAGATAAGTCTTGGATTACAGAATAACTATCCATACAGCTTGTTCAAACAATGGCAAAGGAGCTCAATGTTCAACCAAAAGTTCCAAAAAACAATAGACAGAGTAAGACAGAGGACTGAATATTGATGTGGCTTTTTAGAACTGGAGATACCTGAGAGACTTAAGAGACTGGAAACTGACACCAAACTGGCTTTGCTTCTAAAGAGTGGAATTATCTTTTATTTCATGGGAACAAAACAAGAACCATCTGAACCATCAGAAACTACAGAACTTCATTTTCCACCAATTTAATTTCCACCAAATAATCTGAAGAGATTATTATTTTGACACAACTACAGTATAGACACAGCAGTTACATCTGATATGGAAGACGTGTTTGGAATAACATTGATCCTTTGTCTGAGTTATCATTTTTGTTTATATTTGCTGGAATAAAATTATTGAAGAAAAGGCACGTGCCTTTTTAAAGTTCATTAGGGCTAATAACATAATCAGAAAACAAAAAAAAAGGTTTGTTCATGCTGCGTTTGGGAAGCAACAACACTGTACTGTGTCTTTAAAATGAAAATGAAATGAATTGCTTGTGTAGATTCAGAAATTAACCACACAGTGATGGTTTTCATTGCATAAACAGCACCAACTAACCAGACTATTTCATTTTTCTGTTCCTCTTTTGTAATTCACTATGTACCACATGTTGTGATAAACATCTAACTAATCAGAAGCAAACTGTAATGCTACCCCTGCCTTGAGTATGAGTGGGTTATGATGGAAAATGTATAGTTTTAATTTTTGGTGGCAAAACTTCTGGTACTTTTGTGCCCTTTGTGTTTTTCTGGCTGATTAAAAGTATCCCAACCCTCATAGAGGCAAAGCTAGAAATAAACAAGTGAGAGAGATGGCGCTGAGTATAAGCCTTAATGCTCTCCAATGCATCCTGAAGTCTGAGGCCTGACCAATAACGGTGTGCTAACTGAGCTATTGCCACTGGAGGGGCAGGGAAACAAATAATACAAATGAGAAATATGAGTAGAGAGAGAGAGAGAGAGAGAGAGAGAGAGAGAGAGAGAGAGAGAGAGAGAGAGAGAGAGAGAGAGAGAGAGAGAGAGAGAACGAACAGATATCAGAGTGCTTGTGAAAAATCAGGCTGTTTTTCAGCATGTTTTTCTCCAACTGAATGTCACGCTTCCCAGACAAGAGAAAAGGATGTGGAGATAATGAGCATTTTTATGTATGACTCAATAAATCAACAGAGTGTGGCCGGTCCATGGAGAATCTGCCTCGACTGCGGGCCGGAGCGGGAGCTAACCAGCAGAACAATGGGCTTCTGTGTGTTTCTCTGGCCGCTGCTACTACTTTTCTTCCCTCTTTCTGTCTCTCACTCTATTCCTTTCTTTTGTGCCCCCCCCATCTTCCACTTTCTCCTTCAATGCCTCCATTTCTTATTTATGTATTCCCCCTCACTCTATGCTCTCAGATCTCTCGTTCTTCCTTCCTTTCTTTCTTTTTCCCCTTTACTTTCTCTCTACTTGTTTATTGATTTTCTAGATTAAGGATCCCAGGGAGAGGGATTGTAACACACAACCATAAAATTATTTTGGGGTGTGCTTATTTGCCTTTCCCTTGCATCTATTTGGCCTGTGTCTGTAGACAATTATGCTTCCTCAGCCCAGACTCAGGTGCTAATAATGAAGGACAAATAGAATCATATGTGTAAACTTCCCCTTCTGATGAAAATTTATATTAACTTTCTGCCACTGTAAACAGAGAGGCATAGCACAGTCCTCCCTGGTGAATTGGAGATGAATTCAGTCATTTCTACCCCAGGAAGCAGTGCATTTAGAGGAGGAAGGGAGGGAGAGACAAAGTGGAGAGGAGAAAAAAAAGACTGCCTCATTGTGTAACCTCACACTTATTTTTCCAAGTGTGAGAAGACAAAACATGGGTCTGTTCAACCCATCAGGGTGAGTGTGTGTGTGTGTGTGTGTGTGTGTGTGTGTGTGTGCACACGCATATGCATGTGCCAACAGTTTTGTGTGTGTGTATTTATGTGTGTATGTGTGTGTGTGTGTGTGAGTGAGTGACTCCAGCAGGCTCTCGTTGCGGAAGCCCTGCCAGCAATAACAGGCCAAACAGAATGAGCTTCCATCGTTCACTGCAACCACAAACATTCATACACTTCCCGCTTCATGCAGACACTGTTATGGATGGCTCTCGCAAGTCCGCGCCACACGTATGTGATGGAGCACGCATAATAGTTTACAGTTTTGCCAGCAACCTGTGGAGAGAATTAGGCTGTAGGGGCCCTGCACTCAAAACAACATCTGTAACCCATAGAAATAGAGCAACAAATAGTGCAGTGATGGTGGAAAGAGACCCCTGGCCTCCCAGTCACCATTACTGCTGCTAATTACTAGCACTGCACTCAGACTCACTCACTGTTATATACTGTAAGCTTGATCAGTTTTACTCACCGTATAAGTAAGCACACTAGAGTCTGTCTCAGTCTCTTCTCTCTATGGGAATATTGTCTCAGTGTGTCTCGCTCTCTCGCTTATGAAATTCAATATATCCCCCATGCACTTTGACTGGCTTTAGTAAAACCCTCACTTTCAACAGTTGTATAGCACTGGGGTTTAGATAAGGTGACGCGCAGGGCCATTCACAGCTCTTTTATCTGCCTCCTCTAAGAGAAGTCCTTTACACAGCCACAACTGAGGGCCTGGCTATCTGCTATATCCGCTGAAAAAGAAATAGAGAGCAGGGCTTTTCACTTACACCATCAACACATGTGCAAGTATAAGAGAAAGGCCGTAAGAAAAAAAAAGAGGGGGCGATAGATGGAGGAAGAAGAAGTGAGCCGGCGACACCCACTTCCCCTTCGTCCTAGTGTGCACTTGATCCGCTCTGTTTGCCCTTCAAGTGATTATGATCCATCTCTTTTCACAGTTCCATGCCGATGAGCGCCACACAGTTGGAGGAATACCTCTTAATAAATGTTGCATTAAAGGGAGAGAGAAAGCACTCTGCACTTCATTTAAAGAGAGGCCAGTGGAAAAATGAAAGTGCGGTGTATGCATTCACTCACCGACCAGTGGGTTCCATGAGCTGGATGAAGCTGTTTTCTGAGGTTCTCAATTTTCTGTCTTGTATTCACTGACAAAGGCCTGTTAAGCGGTTCACACACAGCAAAGTACACGGCCAGAGGCGAAGAGCAGACATGCTGTGGCGTGGGGAGAAGCCGCCAATCTTACAGCAGCATCAACTGAAGAAGAGTTTGTCCTCTGTGTGTATAGCATTACCACAACTGTTGTGATGAACACACACTCGTCCAAACGAACACGATGCTGCAGTGAATGCATGCTTCATTAATTTATGAATCTGTTTAAACCTGCGAGACACATGCATGCTGTCCGTCTTCTCTGATGGCAATTAACAGTGATTTATTGTATTGAACTATGCTTCACAAGGTTTCTCAATATCTCTGTTAAAAGAAACATTTGTGTTCATGTGTGCAGGGGAAGCCGTGTGTGTGTGCCTGTGCGTATGTGATGATGGCCAAGCCACACACATGGAGACACTCAATCTGTGGGTCAATAGTGTGTGTCTGTGTCGGTACGACTGAGCCACTGCTCGTACACTGTTACCCAATGGGGTCGATCAAGCGGCTCCCAGCTCTCAGATGTAAATACCTTAACCTTAATTACCGTGGCTCTGACCTCAGAGAGCAATGCGGTAGGTGAGCTCCCCAAATGCGTCAAAGTTATTGCGTGCGTCCCCTTACTGAAGAAATATGTGCTCAGCCCTGCACAGGAGAGCAAAACACGCTTCAACTTTATCACTCTTGGTGCACTGGGGGGAAAAAATGACCAGCATGAAATGAGATAGAGTTCAACAAATACAGTACAAGAAAGAGCTGATCTTGTCTGCACTCCAGGTGAAGACAAACTATTGTTTTCAGTCCATTTACCTGAGTGTCGGGCTATCATTAGACCGCAGCGGGCCGCTGGATCATCCAGCCAGAGTGATGGATCTCTCCAGTCCATCTGAATGAGCGCACGGCTCCACCAAAGATCAGTGGAGTTAATAGCACTGCATCTAGGCGGCGGAGGGCCAATGCATCTCCGTCAGCACTGGCTTAGATACTTATGAGGCTGTGGAGTACAATCTAGCACACACCATGTGCATGCTTGTGATCTGTGTGCTTGTCTTGTGAATATTCTGATTACAACACATGCCTGACCTTTCCAGAGAGCTGAATGAGATACTGTTATCTCCCAAACTGACAAGCAGCGTCTATCAATCAGCGTTGCTTCACACAAAGAGAGGGAGAGATAGAGAGAGAGAAAACTGCGAGGCAGGTGATGGTGTACACGCTAATCAAGATGTATCCAGTGCATCCACATGCATACATGCCCTCGCAGACAAACATACGTGTTCACTCTGTCCTCACAACCACTTATAAATGCCGTAATCAGCCCGCAACTGCCTCCGTAAACAACGGCCATGCCATGCCAGGCTCACGAGGAACATAGTGTGAATAAAGTCATACTCTTTCACTTTCGTTCCTCCGAGCTGCCCACTCATCCCCCAACCCCAACCCAAGAGCTAATCTACATCTTTCATTGAATCAAGAATGGAAATTCAGAAGAAATGCTTCTTTTTCAATTTCATGCTGAAGTAGCTCAAGTTAGTGGATGTAATTTCTCCTAACAAGAAAATTTATCACTGTGTCGTTCACTTAGTCTGCCAATATGAGAAGCAACGCGCTTTCTTTTTTCTTTTTTTTTCACATTTTCTTTTTCTGTGCTTTGATAAATGTGCCAAAAGCATGATCACTCCTTCCAAAGCACTCCAGAGGAGATCAGCACAATTATACTGCTTAATAAAAAAAAAAAACCCTTTGACTACAATCTCCATCAAAAAGAAATGACACATTATTCATAGTGCGGCCACTGAGTGCAGGTATGGGAGAGTATAAAAGCCACTGAGTGAAGCATTTCACCTTCATCAGTGATGGTCAGAGGACAGATGAGTCCATTATTACACTTCTACAACTGACATCGTTCAGTACAGAGTTATACGAATTAGTGAAATACAGGTGACCACCACCTAGTTGTGTGGAGCTGATTCATTTTTGTAGATTCTACCATGTGTAATTCAAATGTGAGTTAGTGTGAATTGAATTTTCTGACAGTCTTTAGTAACTCTGCACTCAGAACATGATTTTTAACATTACTTACAGTACGAAAGTTGACTTCGACTGCGTGTCTGATTTTTACATAGCTGATTTTTCCCCACCAAATATAAGTGAAGGCAATATTACAAACATTTCACCACAATACCTAAAGATATTTTGACGGCACACAGCATGTATCGCGCTGTATAGGGTTACGAACCAACTGCCAGCAAAGCAAAATGTGGCATTTAGAAAAACTGAATTTGAAAATAGCATATAAATAAATAAATAAAATAAAAAAAATAAATAAAAACTGCACAAAAAAAGAAAGAAAAAATATTCTGAAAAAATAAACATTTGATAATTTTAGGGTTAAGTTTTATTAAATATGTATATAGTTTTATTAGATAATATTAATAATAAACACAATATTGGTTGTTTAATTAATTATATTTAATTCAATTTGTCTATCAAATAAATTGTTTAGAATATGAAAAATCTAAACTCTTATACAGAAATCTTACTTACAAACTAGTTTACTAGCAGCTAGTTATCTTGTTAGATAATTAACACATTAATACACAATTAATAAATATCTTTGTACTGGTCACGGTCTAAAATGATGTGTTTAGGATTATTTTATTATTTATAGGATATATTTTATCATCTTAGAATTAAAACATATACTGTACCATGTGTCTTACAATTGGTTAAATGTGGAATTATTTCTGAGGAGAAACAGGCCACAATTTATGCACAAGTGCAATACGGCCTAGCAGGCAAATTCATTCCGCGGTAACATACATCAAATAACTTCTGGTAAATACTCGGCAATAACAATCACATTTCAATTGAAACGGAGCGGGCATTGGAAGACTCAAGCGTGAAACCAATATCAGCTTAGCTTCAAGTCAACCATGAAGCATCACATACAACATTAATACATGCAGTGCATATGATGACAATGTTTCCTTATCGCATAATAAAAAACACACACACACACACACACACACACACACACACACACACACACACACACACACACGCACACACACACACCCTCAGCGTGCTGGTACAGTGGCACAGTGGGAGGCCAGAGGGCTATTGTATGAGTGCGTACAGTAAGCTTCATTTTGTGTGTGTGTGTATGTGTGTGTTGACACTACTTTACTGTGGATGAGGATAAAGATGTCCTGTCCATAGTGACAGCACTAAAGAAGACGCAAATGAGAACCATCCCCACTTCAAAAACAGCCCTACGAGCCCTTACCACAAAACACCCACAGAGAAAGAGGGAAATCGCAGGCTAAGTGACACATGCGTGTGTTTGAAAAGCCTCTTGTGTATTTGTGAGGTGAAGCCAGGCTTATTTACCACATTTGTTCGAAAGCCCCAAAGAGGTGCAAGCTGAGAGGCTCTCTTACATATGTATTCACTGTCTGGGATCAGTGGGCTGTGAGCTGTACACACATGTATACACGTACACACACACACACACACAAACACACTTTCGTTCACTCTTTCCACAATATGTAATTGAAATATTCAAGTGTGAAGTGGCAACAACTGGCTTGTGGTGCATAGTAAACAGTGAACAGAGGAAACAGAGGACGACAGAGAGAGAGAGAGAGAGAGAGAGAGAGAGAGAGAGAGAGAAGAAAGAGGAAAGGAAGAATGTGGAATAAACTTCTAGCATCCCTGCCCTCCCACCTCCTTAACCAGATTTACATCATTTTAATATTTGTCAGAGAAGGAAAACGCACGCACAAACATCCCTGGGCAGGCGTTTCACAGGCTGATTTGTTACTATTCATGGCTGAAGCACAGAGAAACTGTAATACTAGACATGCTTGTTAAATTCACAAGGCTCCAAAGCTGCCTTCTAGCAAATCTAGCAAATCCTGCCTCTTGGTTGTCAGCTTAAGACGCTCGGCATATGCATATGTGGGTTTTTTAAGCTCTGTTAAATGGATAGCAGTGTCACAGGCTGTCAAAGACTTGAAGAAAAAAAACTTGTTCAGAATAGCCCCTCATCCTGCAGGGACCCAGTGCGCTATTTTTTGCATTACTCTAACGTGTACACAAGTGTAGGAGGCCTTCTACCTGGAAGAAGGAAAAAAGGATGTGTTTCAGGCGCGAGCTACATTGTACAAGTCGAGCGCTGTTCCTTTAAGACGGTTCTTTAATGGGATGGGTCAGTGTATAACTGCTCGGCTACTGAGGGCAGACAGCAGCCTCGGCCGTTAAGGCTCTATAGATCCTGTGTCATTAATTTCCCCAGACAGGGCAGTTAGGAGGCATAAAAGGAAATGAGTTGAGAAGTGGTCATTGATCTTGACCCGGGCTGCCTGTTTGAGTTTTATTTACCCATCGAGATTAACCCTAATCACTAAATATAACCCAGAGGGTCACATAAACAGTGATAGTGCATAGAGCTGCATGCTAAACCCCAATATATAAACAGTCCTGAAGAGAAAAGCACTAGCTGAAACTATCTTATCTTTTACACAGTCACTAGCCACAAGGTTTATTTTATGTGTGTGTGTGTGTGTGAGTGTGTGTGGGTGTGTGTGCTGCACCTGTGATTGTCTTTGACCTGCGCCGCTCTTTGTCACAATGGCACAGAGCTGCTCAAGCATAAAATGGTAGTAAGTGTTTGTTTCCAGCAGATTTCACTCTGACTCTATCACACACTCTGTCTTTTCCCCTCTCTCTCTCTCTCTCTCTCTCTCTCTCTCTCTCTCTCTCTCTCTCTCTCTTTCTCTCTCTCTCTCTCATCCTGTCCCTCCTTCCATGTCTCTTTCAGAACTGTAGCTTGACATTTCACAGGGTCTCAGGAGAGCCTGATGTGAAATGGAGTTACTACAGAGGCTGCACTGTAAATTCCATGCAGCCACATGTAATATACCTTAAACACAGATGACCACTCCAGGTTTGTGACCAGACCACTGGAAAAAGCGAATGCGCATGAGCATGTGTGTATATGATGTGTGTGTGATAATAAAATAACACGCAGCGTTGTCTGGGGAGAGGAGCAAACGCATGCAACACTGTCATTCACTGTCCTATATCTTACTGTGTCATCGCCTGGAGGACGACGACTCTATATGTCAAGCTTCAATGTACTATACAGAAGGGACCATCTGAAGATAGTGAAATGTTAACAATGAAATGGAGAGCACAATAAATACGTCATGTGAGCCACGGGCACTCGTACGGCATGCCGGCCCAGCAAAAGAAAAATGAAATACGCTCTATGGAAAAGACCCTGTTCGTCATTTTATTTTCCTTTGATCTGAGATTTACTCTTGCTTTTTTGAGAAGGTGAATATGCCGGTGTATGTCCCGGGGTGTGTGTGTTATTTACACTCTGAAGTGGTGCAGGCTTGGGCCGGTGTGATAAAGCTAATGAGCTTCAGTGTTGGAGTGTAAATGAGAGAGTCACCTCGCCCAGCCTATCGGCACGGCCGAGACTCCAGGGGTGATTATCTCTTTAAATTATGCTCAAGGGCAAAGCGCTATTTGCATCACAGGGGCTTTTATTTGGTTGATGAGCGGCAGAGGCCTTCATCATCCAGCCTGGAGATGTTGTGCTCTCTGCTCCCTGTGGACGGCTCTGAGAACGAGGAGGGTGATGGAGACAGAGGTGTGGAGAACACCCGTGTGCTGCCTTCACCTTACTTTCCTCCTGAATAACAGACACCCGAGCCCCAGAGACCCCCATCTCTCCCAGCTGCAACACAATGTACTCAATAAAGCCTGGGTGTTAGTCTGTCATGTGACAGTGATTGCAGCCTTTTTAAATAACAGTGGTCCAGTTTACTTCAAAATTGAAGCAAAATTGTGGACATGGCAATGAACCAAAGAGGATAATTAAAGTGAAGACAAATCTAAAGAAAAGGTTAAAGTCAGTGCTGCAAATATGAAACACTTCTATTAATAGTTAGCGCCTTCATTTTCACTCGCACACCCCTCCTCTACCCAGCAGCCCCCCAATACCACCTCCCAAGTGGCTTTCCTT
>JAUCMX010000018.1:11699716-11839716 GCA_033459395.1 Hemibagrus guttatus
ACCAGAGGAAGTGGAGCGACGGTGCTCGAGCAGTCCAGGAGGAAGCCTGAAACAGCAGCAAGGCTGAAAACACACGGCTTAAGTTACACGCAGGGGGACAGCTGCGGACACCACGCTCAACAAACAACCAATAATACATGCTTAGCAGCAAACAATGCCAAATGCCAAAATGTACACAGCATTAACACACACACGTGAGACAGCGAGGGGGAGAGAGAGAGAGAGAGAGAGAGAGAGAGAGAGAGAGAGAGAGAGAGAGAGAGAGAGAGAGAGAGAGAGAGACACATGACGATGAGGCGTTGATGAATCTCTTGAAGAAATGCAAGGCTGCCACAGAGATCAGGCGACTAATAAGTATTCAAATTAGGCATAAATTTTACATGCCCCATGTTTTAAATATTCAGAGAAAGAGTGCCTGATTGCCTTTACTCGAATTTTAAGAACAATCTAATGGAGTGTTTTTTTTAACAGCAATGAAAAGAGCACAAACTAAAGACCAAGACCCAAAAATCAAGAAAAGAAAGATTTTTTAAAATCTACAAAACTGTTAATTAATATCATGTACCTTGGAAAATCATAATTTATAAAAGATATATAATTTTCGAAAAAAAAAAATGATGTGTAATATTTACATTGATGACTTGCTTCAATTTTAATCAAATATAACAACATGTAAAATATACTTCCAGATCCTTGTTAATGCCACAGATTACTGATGAGACCATTAAAGACCCAGGTATTATTAACATCAGATTTACCTCCAAATTCACATTATCTAAAAGTTGTATGTAAGTGTGTAACTGAAAATAATAGGCATGCAGATATATGCAAAGTGTATTCAGGGAGATCAGATGGTGCTTTAACCTTAATGACAGCGGTGAGATAAATTAATTAGCCATCTAACAGCAGCATTCAAATCTGCCAATTACAATGTCAATTAGAAGCAGAGGCGCGCCTGCATTCGTTTCCACGCCACGGAGCAGAGGAGGAGAGTCTGCACGTCGCTGAAGCGGCCAAGTGTCACCACTCACTGCTCTGCTGTACCGCCGGAATGAGATGGACAGTGACAGAAGAGAGAGAGAGAGAGAGAGAGAGAGAGAGAGAGAGAGAGAGAGAGAGAGAGAGAGAGAGGGAAAGAAAAAGAGAGAGATGTGTTCATCACAGACACACTGGCCCTAAGGGCTGGGAGCCTGTCACTGTATCAGGCTGTCCTTTCCTAAAAACCCACTGGGGCAGAAGGTTAGTCCCACCGGAACAATATTTACAGCTCCTGTTAGTTGTGCTGAGCCTGGAAGTAGGGGTGCCAGGCTTGTGAGATTTCTGGGACTTTCCTGATATAATTTTTTTTTTTTAACTAACCAGGATTTAGAACAGATCGAAAGTCTGACATTCATTTCTGTAGTTCTACACAAACTCCATATTTGTCATATAAAACTACGTATTCAAAGCCCATGGAAAAGCTCCGACCCTTCGACAGTGATACAAACCGATCGCTCAAGCTCTGATATAAAGAAATATTATTTGCCCTGTGTCTTTTTGTCTGGTTTTTTTTTTAATGCTGTAACACTACTACACTCGCAGTTCCTCTCTGTGCAAATGTTTGCTCTCGACTAATACGATGTGCAATTCTGTCTTTTCCACCAGGTGAAAAATCCCAGAATCCTGCCAACGCATTCAGGGCTACGGCTGTGATTTTGGGGGATCTAAGCAGACGAAAAGTGTGGGAGGGCGAGAAAGCCACTTACAGCCCAGATGTTTCTCACACACACACACACACACACACACACACACACACACACACACACACACACACACTAATTCAGTAATGCGACTGTAAATACACTGATGTTAGCTCAGTATCGTTCTTGTAAGAGGGATTTGAATCCAACTTTTCTAAAAATAAATGAATAAATAAATAAATAAATAAATAAATAAATAAATAAATAAATAAATGAACACTGTTTTTAACACTACGGCAGAAGACTTGTTTCCTTGGCTACTTGTTTCCGTCCTTGGATAAACTGTCCTACAAGAATGCAAAGACTTGCAGAGGAAACAGAGCCTGATGATGATTCTTTCAGAAAAGCATCAGGAAGGCAAACTCTGTGATCCAAGAAGTGTATTCATTATCAGTGCATTGCTCAGGTGCCTGGAATTCCAAAATTGCAGAAAAAACAGCTAAAATTACATTTCACAGTCTGCTAGCTCCTCCTGCCCAGATCCTGTTAAGATATGGGTACCATTTAAAATAATCACAAATTCTGTGCTCCACTGAAATTAATTCATCATTGCCATAAGTTACAATGCATGCGAAATAGAGAATTACACCAGCCTGTATGCTCAAATATTTAAAAGTTAGAATTGCTTAATAAATCAAAAATGCCAGCTTTGGACAATTTCTACCATGTCAGCATGCACACACTGGCTAAAATGATAGCGGTAATTTTTATTTAATTGTGATTTCATCCTGTGCTTATAGGACTTTGTGCTCCTGATCAGACAGCAACGATGAGGAGGAAAGGACTGCTAAACAGCATGCCTATAAAAACAGGCTTAACACAAGAATAAATACAGGCACTTTCAACGTTCTGAGTCGTCTGAAGATTAACAATCTGTGCCAGACGCCCTTTTTTGCCTTTAAAGGGCCACCATACAGAGAGTTAACAACTCCCATATAAACCTGAGTAATAGTATGGCACTCCTCTCAGATGGGATTTCAAAGTGATTCACAATAGATGGGATTGCTTTAGAAAGAGTGAAAGAAAGAAAATCATATTTACAAAAATCACAAGTTTCAAAATGAAAGGAGTGAGGGAACAATGAGCTGGTTTTTTGAATTAACACTATGCAAAGCAACAGGATCAAATGTTATCTGTAGTACAAGATTTGTGCTGAAAAAAAAGGAAGAAAAAAAAAATTAATTCATCATTTCAAGCTTTATGTCATACGAGCCATTTTGCACAGGAGGTTAATTCTATTCTATTTACATTCAGACAAGAAAGCCGAGAATATAATAATAATAATAAAAAAAAAGAATATAGGAATATAAAAATAGCAGAAAAGAGTGAGAACTGAGTCGATCCTTGTGTGTGCGAGAAAGTGCCTCTATGAAATACGTGTAATCTAAAAGACCAGTGATTTCGGAAACTTGTGCTGAAGTCATCAGTAAGACTAAAATGCAAATTACTCTTAATCATCAAATTTGTATATAGAAGGTTGCATATCATGAATTAAAGGCATATCCACAGCGTGTATGCTAAAACATTTTGCATGTGCAGAATGAAGACTGTCTCGAACATCACTGGGCTCCATTCTTTAGTTCTTCCCATATAATTAAAATTTTACCCAGCAAGTACCTCCCTCTAGGAGAACAAGGCTCTGAAAGTAGGTGAACAGACAGTGACACTATCTAATCAAGCAGTCCCCCCGTTTTCATTTTGGGTAATTTCTTTAATTAACTCAGCCCACCTAATCATCAGTAATTGACCTATAAAAGGGGGAGGCCCCATTGTCTGCTCCAATCATCTTTGGCAGCAGAACAGTTCAGAGGCAAGTGCTCTCTCTCTCTCTCTCTCTCTCTCTCTCTCTCTCTCACACACACACACACACACACACACGCACTCTCTTCCTCGAGCTTGTTCCATTTTCCTCACCTGCTCAAAGCTCTATTTATCCTTTTTCCTGGACTATTTACCAAACTCAAATGCATATTTCATTTCAGCATAGCATTGTTCTAGTGCAATTATCATCCATGACACCTGCTGTATTTTTAAAAAAATTTTTTGCATGAGGGTGGGGGAAAGATTAAAAAGGTTGCATGTGAGATGTGCATTTAAGTTCAGTGTCGTTAACAGCGGAGAGAGGCTGGAAACAGCATGAGGAACCGATCCAGCCGCAGTGCCACACAGCTGCGCGGCCATAGAGACATAGCTCATAGTGACGTTTCCAGTTATTTGGGGCTGATTAGGGTCATTATGTCCCCGGCTCTGATTTATGTTGTCATTCCCTCTCCCCAGTCCTGCATCGATAGATCTTAATGAATTGGTAAATAAGGGTGAAGATTATACTTGACAACACCGCAACATTTCTCATTCATACCAGACAAGATTTATGTAACCAATTAGGACTGTAACAGGCGGGATTGGTCAAGAGAAAAATAATCTTTCCAGAGGAAAATTACCCAAGTCTAACCCTTGACAAAACAGATAATGGGCAGTCTTTAGCAGAGGCTTACGCACTGGCAGCCCAACTAGGCTGAAGTGCATTTATATACGGAAGCTCCTCTTTTCTTTTGAGCTCTTAAATTGATTTTTTTTATCTAAGCACCACACTGCACAAATTCAACCCAGACTACATTTCAATACACATTCCAAATCAGACTTCATCACATTATCTAAAGCATAAATGATGGAAACAGTGCATTAAAAATTAATCATTAATTAAGCATTAAAAAAAAGAACTGATGTATAAATGTAAATTTTGAGCAAACATTTTAAAACACACACACACACACACACACACACACACACACACACACACACACACACTTCTTTGCCAAAAACTATAGAAGAATATTTTTTCTTTTTAACAATAAATCCTTTATATTTTTTCCCCTTAATAAATAAAATTAGCCATATACATTCCTTGTACAGTAATCAGCTGGTCATTAAAATATCAGATTAAAATGCTGATCATCAATAGATAGTGACAGGCCGGGAGAAGCTGAAGGGCGGGAGGGAACAGTGGTGGAAAATAAAAGCAGAGCGAGAGCTGCTGGTGCCGGCTCAGCCAGCTTTCCCCCTGCAAGCACATGCAAATGAGCTCGTGATGCTTAACTGCATCTTTTATGGGGATAATAACGGCATCATCATTATGGGACTCAAATTAAATTACATCACAATTAGCATAACAAAGTGATTGGTTAAACTTTCAAAACAAATACCCCGCTCAGTTAATGAACAGTGTTAATTGGCCTGGGTGCATTCTAAATAAAACATGTAGGTAAACATGTGTTTTATTTAAACAATGTTAAAATTCATTGTTCTTGGGGATGGAGGTGAGAGAGAGAGAGAGAAAGAGAGACAGAGAGAGAGAGAGGAGAGGAAGAAAAAAAAGGCTCAAAAACAGAATATTGCCAAGGGGATTTGTAAGCCGAAATATAAAAAGTGTAGCTTTTAATTTCATTGCACTAAAGAACCTATTATATTCAGACTCTTGAGAACAATGTGAATTATCTCTCTTCAGAATGGAGTTGAGCCAATTCTCCATATGAACTAATCACACAGCTCATTATGCATCGGGGTATTAAATAATGAAGAAGAGCCCTTCTGCATTCCAGCACAAGCCCTATGAAATGTTAATAATATGCTCACAATAGCCCAATACCATGCCTTACTCACCCTCATGAATATTTAAGTAAACAAATTATACACCTGCCTTTGATAGAGATAATTAGTATTTCACTCTTAATAATTTTAGTGACCCCTCCCCTCAAACCGGGGACAGGCTCTATAAAGTTCTGAATGGCTGCAAAAACTCTTAACTCCTTCAATTAAAAAAGGTTCACTGTAGTAAAGCGGCTATGTGCAACTCATTTTTATTTGAACACTATTACCTTATTGCAAAAGCTTAAATCCTGGCCTCCTTTTTTTTTAACATCAGCAGCAGTAGACAATGAAGTACAATAAAAACATTAGTTTCACCTCTTGATTTTAATGATCACACACTGGCCTATTAGCACACTGTAATCTCAACAGCTCGACGTTTGGCAACACTTCACATAAAAGCACGGATGAAGCAAAGTTGAACTACACTGTTCTGCTTCACACACACACACACACACACACACACACACACACACACACACACACCCTCACCCACACCCACACATACAACACACATATCCACCATTCATCACCGTGAAAGTTGTAACAGCAGTAATTAAAGTAACGCACAAGGAAGAACAAGAAAGAAGAAAATTGACTCTTGGCTCACTAAAGCGGTGAGAGGGAAGAGGGGACAGAGATATGAATGGAAAGACGGATGAGTTACCTGCAGGTGAGTGCTGATGGGACTGCTGGCTGTTTGGCGTGTGCTGGCGGCTCGTGTCACGGGGAGTAGTGTGCTCTTATCTGTGTCATCACTCCAACTGTGTTTATACAGTGGGGCATCATAAACAACGCCTCGCTCGGCCCCGTCCCTCACGCGCCGCTCATGCATACTTAAGTCACCGGTGCCCGGGTTAGAAAAAAAGGACCCCACTCTCTTGACAATTATTCCATCATTTCCACTTGTCACTGGGCAATTACAGCAAACAGGCAGGGCCCGGTAGGGCTTCGGAGAGCAGCGTGCCTGGCCAGGCAGAAGAAGGAACAAAAAATGAGCAATTTGAAAATTTACTGCCCCGGTCAGCTGCTTTTCTCCAACATGACTTACTGGAAATATTTACACAATCACAATTTTTTCTTTTAGAATCTAAAATCAATAGCTTTTACAGCAATATTGCATGAGACGTGTAAGAATTTTTTCAGTTGCTCCTGATCTAAAAATGACCTTCAAAAAATCGTCTCAGTTTCTCTACGGCACGTGTGTGTGTGTGTGCACACGTGTGTGAGTGAGATGGTGCTGAGCGGTCTCTCTGAGCGCTCTCTCAGAATCTGTGTGAGGAGCTACGGCTCCGTTCGCACCTCCTCCGCTAGCGCTGTGCTCGGAAAGAGCGGCAGCACACACTCACTCGCTCCCACACACGCACACACACACACACACACACTAACTTGCTCGCTCCTGCTTTCCGACTCGTTTGGTTGCGGGGATTTAAAAAACGTGTGGTGCTGCAGGAGGATGCCGGGGCTTCCCTGTGATGCTCCCGGAGAAAGGTATGTGTCCCTGCTTTTTATTCCAGCTTTTGAATGAGAGCAGTGAGTGAGACGTAGCGGCAGCTGGTAGCCTCTGCAGAGCGCTGGGTGAGGGAACGCTCTTCTCTAAACAACAATTATTAACCTCTTGTCTTTAATTGCCTGGAAGCAACAGCTTTTTAAAAAAATAAAAAATAAAAAATAATAATAATAATAAAAAGATGCCACAGATCTAAAATATGCTTCAGAGCAACACACAAAAATCCGCCCACATTCACACGCTACCAGAGAGAGAGAGAAGGAAAGAAAAGTAACATACCTTTTAAACAATGACCGTGATTGACGCTCCCCAAAGGTAGAGTCATTTGAAGATATTCTTAGAAGCCTTGGAACATTAATATGCATCAAAATGAGGGAAAAAATGCCACTGGTAGGCAACAACATCAGAGAGAGGACGAAAAAATAGAATGGGGAGAGAAAAAGAGAGAGAGGAGAGGGTGAAAAAACTAGCTGACGCTCACTGTCAAAGCCATCATCAAAGAACTATTTACAGCACTATTTACATGACAGCCAGAGCTCCTCTGCCCGATCACGTCCCATAGCTGTAGCACTTTTTACGTTTGCAATTACAGCAAATCAGCCAGACCTCTGATTGTTTTGGCATGCCAAGACTAATCGTACACAAAAATCAGCAATATGATGGGCTGGATGGGGGGGGTGTGCTTGAGGGCTGAGGTATTGGGAGTTAGAGTTCGAGGGAGGGGGGCTAGGGGAAAGGGGTGTTTTTCTTTTTGTGCATGGTGTCGGGAGTGACCTGGGGTAGTCAAAAGGCGCATGTCTTGCAAAGTAACTACCCATCAGTTTTTTCCCCCTTACATTCACACAGCAAATAAACTAGTATAGATATTTATAATAAACTTCATCCACTAACACAGTGTGCCTAACAGCCAATATTAACAACTGTGATAAATATGCCTCCCTCTTCCCTTATTAGGGCAAGCCTGCTGAAACCCAAAAAAGAAAGAAAGAAAAAAAACTTGCAGAGGAAATGTGTGAGTGCAGGAGGAGGGGAGAAGAAACACAACCCAGACACGCTTTTTCACAGCTTTTCCCTGCGTCTAATAAAGCTTGGAATCCACTTCACAAAGGCAAATTTGTCTTTACAGATGTAAATCAAGTTTCAGTCTTTTTGAGCTAGATTTGTCGTACTAACCCTAATCAAAACTGAGTGGGGTCTCCTGCCAGACAGCCATCAAAATGATATATTGACATATGCCCCGTACTGTAAACAGTACACACTAGCAACGACATAGAACGTCGTTGGCTAATGGTGTTTGTCAATCCTTTTGTCAATTCTGCCCCCTTTGCCGGATCCTCCAACCCCCCTGCATGCCACAGATGTTTTTCTTAGTCACTCCAACAGACAGGAATCTACTTGCAGAAAAAAAAAAAGTCTTGCTTTCCCTCAGGAGTGGTGTACAAAGCCTGGTTTGCACACAGCAGATGCAAAAGCAAGTCCATCTGCTAGTAGCTCCCTTCGCCACATGGACTTGGAGAGATTGAAGACTGAGGCTTGTCTGGCTTGGTCTGTACACACAACGCTGCATGAGGAGTGAGAGAGCCAGCTGTTTATGAACTCAAGAAAAGCGTGTGTAAGCCTAAAAAATACAAAAGTTACATTTCACAATCTCCACCAGCATTAAGTGGTGAATTGTGTCAAGGCCTTAAAGCTAGCATTAACAACTTTGGTAAATTTGACTAAAGAGTGAATCAAATTATTAGTAGTACATCTACGATTTATATGGCAATGGCATAAAAACATAGACTAAAACCACTCCTGTAATCAATAATCTCTCTTACATGTGCTCACACTGACAGGCTAACACACTCTCTCTCTCATACACCCCCACATTCACGAACACTAAAAGAGAGTTTGGTGTGCAAGAACTTCTATGTTGTGTGAGATCCACCCAAGGCAGGCATGACAGATTTATTTAGTTAAACATCTAGCCTTCAATGCACCATAAGATCACTTTGAACTCTCTGCTTTGAATGCTGTGCTGGCATGATTTAACTGGCTCCAAACAGTGTATTATCTGCTAGCTCAAATGGATCATATTTTAACAGTATGATGTCATCAGCACTGTTGATCCTATGCCAGGAACTATAACACCTTTTACTGGCCTCCGCCCTCTTTCACTAAACAACAGAGAGGAAAGGTTGCTTCATTAAATAACAGCTATTTCTGGCTTTTAGCCTGGCAAATGACAGACTATGCTCTTTCCTGCCTTAGACTCCAGCTTCATTTTTAACACTCTTCCATAGCCGTGCCATGACTCTTTGTGTATGTGTGATGCTAATTTTCTTCCCACTTCTGTCTTTTTATTCTTCATTTTGCATAGCTTTGGACTACCAAGGTCAATGAGGACGAACAATCCCAGTAGCAGCACTTGAGCAGTGGCAGAAGAATGCGAGTGGCTGGTGGGTGGGGGGAAGGAACCGTTGGCATGCGTGGTGGTCACTGCTATGCCGCTCCAGCTCTCAGCTCTCTACATGCGATGGCATCATTTCCATAGCAACCCACTCTAACGATTCATTTTCAATTAGAGCAGACACAAAACACACTGCCCTGAGCCAGTAGGCAGTGTCAAGAGCCCATCTCCATCTTCCTCGCCCCCACATGGGGGGAGTGATCCAGCCTCTTCGAGTCAAATACACCAGGCTGTCTTACAGTAACGTTCACAATCCACTCGTTTAAAATCAGACTCATTCACATTTGTGCAAAAATCAATGGGCTGTTAATAATTAACAGAGATATAAATGCTAAAATGTTTATTGTGGAATGCACAATAAACTTTATTGTGAAAGTCCTGGGCAAGGCTGGGCTTTTGTGCAGTCACTGAGAATGTGATGTGTTTCAGGCCTGGCAGATTTGCCACAAGCAGCAAAGCTGTTCTTTCTGGCTAGAGAGTTATACACTTGAGTTCATATCTACCTCCAGTCTCCCTCCCCGCTGTGCAGCTGATGTCCGATTTGATGCTATGCATGCTGCACTTGTAAACATTGCCCTAATAAAATCACCGGCGTCGTTTCTATCTGCCTTCCAGCCACAGACCTGACTTTATTTGCACATATCCAGGATTTCAATAGAAACTGACATTTGAATGAAGCAATTTCATATACTAAGTTTAGTCTAAACAAATAACATCAGCATGATCACAGAGATATCTTGCATCAGGTGCCATACAGTTTGGTTCAATATTGCATTATAACTGTTTAAATGTTGTCAGTTCAGGGTAGGAATAAGCTTAATATCAGAAATTTCGCAAATTAATAATGAGAAATGTAGTAAAATGTTTAATAGGAACAATGTGACAGTTACGTCTAAAGATGCTTTTATATTCATCTAATCTTTTTATTAAGTAATTTTTAGAAAAGTTTTCACCAGTGTAGCAAATCTTGACAAATACACCCATAACATCTCTCTGAACAGAACCTTGCTTTTTAAAAGAGTGTTGTCTTTTAATTGTAAAGTCTCATTTTATTACTGATGCAATTATTACATTCAAACCACTGAAAATTAAGAAACCATGTCCTTGGTGTGAGTAAGGCTTGTCTAATTATGCTGGTGAAAATTGTAAAAGGAAAAAAAACCAAAAAAAAAAAACCCCAACAATGTTTCATCCAAAAGATTAATGACAAACTAATAGGACAAAGCATTTCTTCAGACTAATGATGAGAGAGATGTGGCCTGAAATGGACCATTAGAACACAGGGATGACATAACACAGAGCTAAACATTATAATACACTGTATTTAAGCACTAGAGTATCCATGGCAACTTGCCTTTGCTTTGCATGGCAGCTCCTTAATGAAATCCCTATTAAGTAGCCTATAATGATAGTGTCCAAATATATTTGCATACATATTCCAGGGTAGGGAGGGAAGTGTGGGGGTGCCAAGCACAAAAGTAGAAAGCTTAGTGAGCGCATCTATGCTTAATCTGTAACATTAATCTGGATGGTAACAAGCCCGCAGCACAGGAGCAGGCAGACACAATGCACATCAAAATAAGCCGCTATCTGGGTGGGTAAATAAGCCGCACTCCGTGGCTGCACAATTAAAACGCTAATTAAGGCCAGTGGCCATGAGTGAGAGGAGGCCTCCTGCAGAGCCTGGGCCTGCTCCTCTCCGCTCACCTCCCAGGATCCACACACAGGAGTTCACACATGTGACTTTCATTTGCGACTCTGGCTGGCCGCCCAACAGGACATCCCCGAGTGAGTGTTTGCTCGACTCAATATCAACAGGCCTAGTAAGCAGCTCCAGGGAAGGGCCCTGATTCAGTTCCTATTGAAAATAAACTGCTGCACATTCGCACAGGCTGGAATATCAACATGCGCAAGCAGGAGACACGGATAGCACTCAGCACTGTTCTCTCTCTCTTTTTCCCTCCTGTTTAATGATACCTGCACCACTTCAGCAGCTGCAGGGAGAATTGAAGTATACATTACAGCAGAGAAATAAAAGAGACAGAAATGATAGAAGTCAGACAGTTCAAGCTGACCAGCCACTTCAAACAGAAAGGCCCGACAAACGCGACAGACACTCCAGGTTAAATTGGCTCTTCGGCACCTTGCCTTAAAATGTGGCTTTCTTCAAAAGCACATTTGAATTAGACGAGTTGATGAAATCAAAGACTTGACTGTGTGGGTAAATTTATACAAGCAAGTACACCTCACAGCAGTTTACCTATTATGCAGCAGATTGGAGCGAGATGAAAGCATACTGCATGACAGCCTACTTCCCTTTTCACACACACAAGATATTATCATATTGTAAAGGCTGCAATTTGTATTAGATTCACATTGGGGGGAAAATGTTGGTGACAAGGCCTGAGATGCACGCGGCTGCCAAACTTGTAATCAGATAAAAGGATATGCACTAAAGGCTCTATAACAACCACTCAGTGTATTTAGTACAATGAAATAAAAAAAAAACAACAAAAAAACCCCCTCAAAATACACTAATCCGTTTTGTTCAAACGCTGAACAAAAGAGAGGGGAAAAAATAAGATAACATAAGTGACATAAATTACACACTCAGTTGGAACTGATTTGTGTGATTTAAATGTAACTTTAACACAATGAGAAAAACAGAGACAGGGATTGAGAGAACGAGAGAGAGGCAGAGACAGATGTATCTATTCAGGATACTCTCACGTTACATTAGGGTTCAGGGCTACCATGAGCCTCTTCCATTTAGCAGTTTAACACTATTCAAACAGACACAAATTAAACAAAAAAAGAAAGAAAATTAATCGAGGAAAATGGCATCCCACCAAAGAATAATAAACTCATTATATGGAAATTTCAAACTTAACCATTCTCCATGCTGCTGCTAATTTAAACCTAATTGTTACTAGCCACTAATTCATTGAGGGCGGGGATAGGAATTACATCTGGAGGTAATTCACTGCATGGAACAGAGCCCAGTGGGGGCTACCAGAGAGAGAGAGAGACAGAGAGAGAGAGACAGAGACAGAGAGAGAGAGAGACAGAGAGAGGGAGTAAGGTTTCAGTCTCTAAAAACTGCCGAATGTTTGCATGGTGTTGTCATTTGACAGGGCTTAGAGCAGACATAGGTGTTAGAGACATGGAGTAGGGGACAAAAGACAGACAGGGACAAAGTGCATCCTCTGAGCAAAAAGCCAGTCCACTGTCTGTTATAAAGTCAAAAATGGCTCAGTAACAAAAGTAACAGGTAAGAAATCATCGCTCAGGCTTAAGTATAAACCGATCTAAATGACCCATTTTTCCAAATTTCAGTTCTGCAAACTTTCGTTTTCAAAATTCCGTATAACCCACACACTACTGAACGCTGACCAGTCTGCATGAGTATCGTGTGTTTGACTTAATCTACTGCTTATGGATGCTTTAAATTGAAAAATGTAACACAACACAAACTATTTTTTTTTTAATTGCAGCCCCATCACTACCAATACAAAGAAATGCAGGAACTATTCGTGCTAGATAACAAGCTTACACTAGGAAAAAAAGTGTGACTACATGTTGGCTTTCTTGGCGAGTGTGGCACACGCGCACACCAGTCGCACACCTCTCTGCTGGTCCTAGTGGGAGTGGAATGCGAAGTTTGGGCCCCAATTATCGTGGGTGAAAAGTGGCTCAAAGAAGACATTTACATTCGATACAGAGCCGGGCGGCCCCCTCCTATCCATCTTCAGCTTCTCTTGAGGTGAACAGAAAATGTGTTTTCCAAATGAAAATAAACGGAGGTTGGCTGGTTTGAGGCAGTTAAACTCAGGAATATGAGATCAAATAAAGGCTCCTGTGGAGTCTGAAAGGAGAAATGAAATCGCTTCTGAGGGGAGATGTACCAAGTAATAAAATCACTCCTTTATATCTTCCTAAACGGCACATGTTCCTCAGGATGGTTAAGCTTTTGCACTGCGGTCAAAGACAGTATGCAAGTGGCAATTTTTACTTCCCAAAGATTTCCCCCACTGATATCCTTCTTCAGTCTTGTGCTCTGCAATTTGGCCAAAACGGTGAACTCTTTCACATTTGAGTTTGCGGCAAACTTTTTGTGAGAATTGCTTTAATGACGTTTCGAGTCTGTCAGCATGTGAAAAAGTCCATATTCTATCAGGTAAAAATGACCATAATAACATTGCCATCGGTTCAAAGGCCTCAAGCTCAGGCTGGAGCCATTATAAAACACACTTAGTTGATTGAAGACTGATGACATACTGCACAAACAAAAAAACACTTTCATTCTGTGGGGTCCTACAGTGCATGGAGATCTTTCTCTCTCTCTCTCTCGCTCTCTCTCTCTCTGTCTCTCTCTCTCTCGCTTTCACACACATTCCAGCCCATCCATTTGGCCATCCATAGACTGATTGACAGCAGAATTGCGGTGCATTACCAAAAACATGTAATTGATTTGTCTTTTTAAAATGTAACCACAATAAAATTCAGACCACATTTAGCCACCATTCTCAGATATATGCAAGGGCATTAGCAAACGAAGGAATACATTATAAATTATAATACAGCAGTTATTATAGTTCCAATAAAAAGGGCTTAGAAAGTGAAATGAACCACTTATCAGTTTGCTGCCTCTCTACCTTAAAAGCAGTCCATGTACTATAATTTAGCGCAGAAACAGTCTGACACTGAAAACAGGAGTGAATGGACAAATATTCACCAACACAAATGGCTTCCATTAATTAAGAGACCAGCAGAAATGGCAAGTGTTCAAGCTTAAAAATGAAAAACGAAAAAACATGTAGGATTTAAAGCTATAGTGTTAACTTGGAAAAAAACCCCACAAATCCCATTTCAATTAAAACTGTCAATTAAAAACTGAACAAACATACAAACACTAAAATTAATCTGTAGAGGGGGAAAAAAAGTCTTTCATGAGTGCAGCAGAGCAGTATTCGTAACAATGCATTGTTGTTAAAGTGCACCGTATCTGCACCAATTCAAAGATGCATAATCTATGAAAGTCAAAGAAATAAATGAAATTGAAAGAAACAGGGAGACAATAAAAGTTTTTACTTTTTGATATACATTTAAAATACTTTGGGGGATAATAATAATGATTTGTAGTAATTTCAGTAGTTTTGTTTTGACAGTGTACCAAAGTACACACTTTGCAGTATTCTTGAACTTTACATCCACCCACTCACACAACAAACTCACACACCAGCATGCATATTAATAATCAGAAATAAAATATAAATTAATCCAGGCTTTAAGAAAACTGTAAAAGGTTTTGGCAACGTGTGATTTTTATTTTCACATCCAAATGCGATCATACTGCATAGCAACATTCTCCAATTCTTCCAGACACCTAAAAAAATGTCATTTATTATCTTACTTAGGGTTTAGCACAGCAAGGATCTTTTGCAGCCTGCCTAGAAAGGGTGATGGAAAAAAGAAGGTTAAAAAAAGTGCCAAACAGCTGCTGCTGGGCCATCTAAAAGCACATACACCATCCACCTCCCCAAACAAACAGAAGACTCGACTTCAAATACATAGCTGGACTATTAGGTAATCCCTCTTTTGTTTGGATTCACTGAGCCTTGATGGCCAGCCTCCATCTTCCCCACTGCTGCTGAAGGACTGAAGCCTTAAACTAACAGCGTTCCTCTGAATGCCAGCATACAAACAGACACACAGTAAATATCCATCAGGACTGCAGAAATACGCAGGTCAGAATTGACGTCAACGTTGTTTCTGCTACTTGTAGTGAGCAATAACCAATGGGGAACATTAGAGAAAGAGCAGCAGGCGGCTGTACAGGGTTCTTTTGTTTGGCCCGGACAAAATCGGGGCTTCCCTTTAGGACATTCAATACTATGCGGTAGCTCACTCATTAGATTACTTTTGGGAATGTATAGAAGTATTGATAAAGACATCAGGAAGTACTTCACTTGATTATTACCACTGGAGCAATTTGTTTAATATCCCTAACGCCTCTTAATGTGTTACTTGTGCAATAATAGTCTAAATGTAGACTAATTTCTCAATATTTACTATGACAAAGTCAAACCTCAGTCTTCTGATAGTCATATGTAGGACATCATATCCTTCACATTTTCATGCTGCCATAAAAATGAAAGGCCAATGTTTCATTAGCAGATTTTTTTTACAAGTACACAGTAGTTCCGATTGAAGACAGACACATTCACACACGCACAAATTATAAATGCAAGGATCTTACTATAGGGAGCTGAACTTTTCACACCTTTCAAAGCCACAAAATTGGCTGCTTTTGGGTTTTCTGCAGCTGCTGCGCTGCACTAATGTAAGGCGGTGTCATATGAAAAATATTCTTCTCCCCAAACCACAGAGCTGGTCATTAATGAAATACAGGCTGCACAGTAAGGTCATGCAAAGTCTACGTTCCAGCAGCCGCGTTTGCTAAAGACAAATCTGCTCCGAAAAAGAACCATGCAACATGAACACAAATCAGATTCCAGTCCCAAGGACAGAGAAAAATAAATAAATAGAGCAGGCAAGCGGTGGCCTCTCACATTTTCCCCGGCACTTTGCAAACAACCGTCAACTGCTACTCAGAAACAGTGCGGGTTCACAATGAGAGCAGACTAAACAATCAGATCTCAGCCAAGGCAAACGCTCTGCAACTCTGCACACAGTCACATTACAGGATGTCTCAGCCTAATTGCTAACTATCAAATCTCACAATGGAATTTGTCCATTTGGCCATGGCCTCAACTGTACACCAGATAAAACGTGGTAAAAAAAACAACAATCCAGAATGAGGAGAAAATCAATCTAAACAAATCTTTATTTCTAACATAGCCTTGGCTAGAATATTTTCATTTGTTTGTCTTCCCTTCTTTGCCTATTGTCAGTGTAATGGAAACAGAAGCAAAAAGCATTTGAAAGCACTTTTCACAAGCACGTTTCTATGCAGCATTAACCTGATGAACTCTGAGAAACTGTGCAAATGTATTTTATAATTTTTTAAATAAATAGTTCAAAAACAGTGTTTTTCTAACATATATAAACGATATTTTAAAAAATGGCTGCAAACTGATAGAAAGCTTTGTAGAGTATTTAGTTTTTTCCCTTTAATCCCAGTGTTATATTATGTTTCAATAATTATCTTATTATAATACTACTACTAATAATAATATTTGTAAACATTTATACATTTTAAATCTAATATTAGAGCAATTATTTTGCTGATTTGAATTTTACTATGATGCCTAGAATACATTTTATGATACAGATCATTTATCGCAGAATTATCTTTAAGTATCATGATCATCATTTAGCTCACCCCTACTGACACATGCTTGTGTGAGAGAGCTCATGTGTTTGGGACAGACTTGGAAATAATGCAGACAGTATCTGGAAGGGACAGACAGTACTGTAATGAGAGTGGGACGGCCCCTAAATCAATGATGATGCCAAGTTAATAGCGATGTCACTCTTTGTGGCAAGTCTGAATCTTCAGTTCCCTGATCCAAAACTTCAAACAAGCAAAATACCAGCACATTTATAAAACAGAACAGAACTGCTGGGAATTTAAGGAGAGAGAAAACACACGCACATTCACACACACACACACACACACACACACACACACACACACACACACACACACACACACACACACGCCCAGACTCACCAACACACAGGCACACAAAGGTAGCTGGCCTCAACAGCAGATGGTAAAATTAACATTTCAACAGTTCTTCCCTTTCATGTGGGTCTCAGCAGAACTGCTTTTTATTCTGAAAAAAGTAAGGGCTAGGGTTTGGAAAGATGCAGGCCTAGAGAAAGCATCTGGAAAATGGGAAGAAGAATATTGGCTTATTGCTCCTGATGGTCCTCCTCCATGAAAAATTAAATAGGTCTGTTTTGCAGGTTTGCCTCTCTGGAGTACTCTAAGCTGTGTTATGGAAACATCATCTCAGTAATTTATATGTGCAAGAACACCTGGTGATGAAAGAAAACAAACTTTTTTTGGTGGCTTTAAATCTAGTCCGTTGACTTTTTCACCCTCCTTTAATCTCCTCGATTTCCTCTTGTTAACTTCTACACAATAGTTACTTGATGCTTTACAAACTTCAGCCTACATATGAGTAGGTTCAGCAGAACAGACTAACCATTATCTAGAGTTTAATGTAGAATACCTTTTTTTTTCATGCAGATAGCAGCAGTATTCCTGGAGGAACATACAGTGAATGAGGAACTGCCTAGTGCATTTCCAATCAATATGTTCAGAATAAAATCGTAAAAATACCAAGCTGCCTGACTCATCTGGGCTTGGTGAATGGAACGTCTGTGTAGAGGCCATTAATTTGGACACAGTTATGGCTAAATTACACATGTTCCACCTCTGTGACATTTTAAATGCAATTAAAAGCTGGTTATGAAAGAGTGCGGACTTCCATGTGATGAAGGAAATCGCTTTCGTGATTAACATGTAAACGAGCTCATGCTGGCAGAGTAGATTGGGGTTTGAAAACCTCAATTACTTTTGTGTGATTATCTATTTACCAGTACACAGCATTCCATTTTTCATCCCTTCTCAGCCTCCCCAATGTAACGCCGCTCATTTACACTCCTGCCTTTATTTATGATTAGCGCCACATTGAAATGTAACTGCTGCAATTTTTCACACTGTGCTTTTGTTTCAAATTCAGAGGGACAAATGTACCGGCTATAAGGGAGTTAAAAGGTAATTGGACTTGTTAAAGATCATATACTGCTCATTACGGCAACAGCGCTACTCTTTGGTGGCTGTGATGCTGGAAACAGTTAGTTATTAATAAAATGATTGCGACTGCAATTTCTTAATTGAACCTGCCAAATGCGTTATACGGTGTATGAATTGAAACCAGGAGAGCAGGAGCCTTTCTAAGCGTACAAGATATTGCCACAGGACTAGCCTCAGTCTCACGGCTTGAGCGGACGATACAGACTGGAATGAACTGCCACCTTAGAAACACTTTCCACCCTATTATACTCCGGCATGCTGATGCAATTATCATCCAAACGCCTGGCAGCATCAGAGGAATCTGATTTAATTAATTTAACCGGGTGAATAACCACAGAATTCAGGTTGTATTAAATGTACTCAGAAAATTAAAATTCTAAAGCAGACAGGGCAGTCTAGTGGGAAGTCTAGTGTACATGAGTGGACCAACTGCTTTGATTTTTGTTTACTTCAGAAGAGTCATTTGTATAAACTCTTAATTCATCCTTGGTCCAATTTTGTGATTGTGCAAAACATTTCTACTTAAAAAAAAAAATCAACGGATGCAATGTTTGTTAATATTTACTGTGGATGCCTGCAATGTGCTAAAGGATGCCATAAAAAATAAGCACTATTTTCATTGTGTCTTGTGAGCATTGTGATATTAGGCTATTAATAATTCATTTATTTTGGTCAGATGAATGCAGGTTTGTCTTTAACCATGACTCATCATGTCTTCATTAGTTTTTCATAATAAAATGCATATCCTATTTATAATTGCAACCTATAGAAACATTTTTGTAATAAGTTATTTTGCCCAACACATGCAACCTGTACCATCAGCCAACATTAATAAAGACCATTAATAAAGATCATTTTATTAAAAATAAATAAATAAATAAAAATAAAATATTGACTTGACAAAATTTTACAAATTAAAAAAAAAAGATCTAAAAACCTATAAATAACATTTTTCCTTTCGATAAACAATATCTGATATAGCATGAATTTTCTGCTACTTCCTTTAGCGAGTGTAACAAGCTGGAGGAGTTTCGTGCCCTCTGTGGTGTGGGATCATGCTTCCATGCTGGGCGCGTTTAGAGGCACTTGCCCTGGGACACTAGTGGAGGAGCTCCTGGCTCTCTTTACGTTCCTGGCTTTTCAAGTGCATTCAGCTTACATAAAGCATACCCTGTTGCTGCAGCCGAGGCGGCCGAGTACGGAAAGAAGGAAACAGTGCCATCATGTGATGTTTCTGAGCATTCCTTAAGTGCTATGAGCCCATTTCCTCAGTTTAGGAAACATCTCCGTGAAGCAGAGTGCAATATTTACCTTCTATTACCCAGACAAAAATCATACCATATGTTTTCAGTGCTGACTCGGGTTTGTGGGTAAACTGTAGCACCGGGAATTCTGCAGGCCCCTAATGAAGTGTGTCTGTCTAAACGTGTGTATGTGTGTGGTTTGGTAGGGGATTTGAATCCCATATCGAATAGAACTCTATAAAAATGTTTATTAAGATGATAGTTAACCCCTTAATGTCTAAATCTTTAACATCTTGAACCATATTATTGATTAAGAGTCTGTTTCTTTTGTGCTTTTTTGCATTTGTTTTTGCATACAACATTTTAGTGTGTGTCTACTGTATTTTACGCTAACCTGATCTAGAATTGGTTCACTTTTTTAAACTCTTGACCTGCAGCCTTGTTATTCAGTTATTCATCTTCCAACATATTATTCAGTGACTATAAATTATTCAGTAACTACAGTGACACCAATTATTAAGGAATGTAGATACAAGATTGAAGAATACAGGGTTAAACAAAGGCACAGATGTGTAAAAAACACCAGAAAAAAAACAAGGAATGACCGTCGAAATTCAACAAAATTAAAATTTTGTTAAATACATACTAGCTAATTATCTAGAAATGAGGAATAGAAATTCTGAGATACATACAGGGAGATTTCCTGTTCATTTCAAGGCAAATCCCCTCCTAGCTCTAAATCTATTGATCTGTGAAACACCCTACTCAAGGGAGGCGATTCACTTAATATTATACATCTAATCAGGAGATGAAGAATGATTATACCATTTGGTAATTAAACATCTTACAAACCATTTAACTGACTGCATGTCAAAAACAGGCCACCTGAGGTCAAAGTAATTGTTTATCATTTTAACATGGAGAGACACTGCAGTGGGAGGAGTGGAAGAGAAAATACAGAAAGAGATGCACTACGTGACAACAGAAAAAAAAACCATGTTGATCGTTGTTAGTGGCTACAGCACTAATCCTCTCCGCTGTCAAGGCAATGAAACGAAAACAATTTGAGGAGAAAGAAAGCCGTGTTCATTGAAAAAGTGGGTAGATTTTATATACATACATACACACACACACACACACAAATATATATATATATATATATATATATATAAATATAGAAAGCTCATTAGTCTGTATATATGCATGGTTTCATAAAGAAAGATTCAGCCACTGTGAAACAGTGTTATGTCCCTGGATTGCAGAGTGCAGTGTGTGTGTGTGTTAGAGAGAGAAAGAGGGAGAGAGAGAGAGAGAGAGAGAGAGAGAGAGAGAGAGAGAGAGAGAGAGAGAGAGACTGTGTGTGGGGTGTGAGTCATTAGCAGAGGCACTGTGTATTACGGTCTCTGATCTACAACCAGGTGCATGAAACATGCACTAAAAGCCAATTTGCTGTCAACATTTTCATTTTAATCTCTACTTAAAGCTAATAATTACCCAGTGTTAGTAGCTTCAGTTTGTTTTTCGGCAGACAGGCAACTTCCCAGCTGTGAGAGGTTAATGCCATGTGCACACAGTGTGTATGTGTGTGCGTATATGTGTGTGTGTTCTAGTTGCAGTGACCATTATACATATTCAAGCATTTAGCAAAACAGGTTTTAAGTGTGAGACATTCATCAATACATTTTCATGTGTCTCATGCTTTCCTTCTAGAAGTTGCTTTCGGCTGCTCCCTGGTCGGGGTCACCACAGCAGACCAACTGGTCCACACAACAACTTGGCACAGGATTTACACCGGATGCCCTTCCTGACGCAACCCTCCCATTTATCCGGGCTTGGGACCATCACTGCATCCAGTGGCTCTGGTTGGGGCATTGGCTGGGAATCGAACCCGGGCCTTCCGCATGATAGGTGAGAAACCTACCAGTGAGCCACCAATGCCCCATTTCATGCATTCCTTCTATTTTTAATAATTACTGCGACTAAACTGAAGACGATTTTACCGATTGATCAAGTTGTCACAATATTTCCGCAGACTGTGATCTCCTGAACACACAAGTGTCACTTTCTTGTCACTCTCTCCACTGACTACATAGGCACGTACAGCCGCGTGCACACTTAAACACACGTGGATACAGTCATGACTTTATTTCCTGTATTTCTCACAATACCGTTATTCTTATTCTTGTCGCGGTCAAAGGGAATAGTGAGCCAGTCAAGTGCTTAAGGAATGATAGCTAGTAAACATTGTCATGGGGAAGTGGGCTGGATTAAAGCCTGGTAAAGGCATTGAGTGGGGCAGAAAGCGGATAGAAATCCAAACAATGGCAAAATGGAGGCCAGTATCACTCTGTCCAATGTCTGCCATGATGAATATGTGAGAGATTATAGGCACCGTTCCGTCATTTACATAATGTAAAAACTCTCTTTCTTCCCCCACCTCCTCAACTATTCCCTAAATAAATGAGAAAACTATCAAAGCACTGAAATGTATGACAAAAGGAGGAGAGAGTGAATTCAGAATGACCTAGCGCTCTCCACAAAGCAGGAACATTCAGGGCCAGCGGACTGAGGAGGAGCTGGTAGAATATTTATTATTGAGGACAATAGTAATGTATTACTGTGTCACCTATACCAGTATTCAGTCCAAAGGAAATCACGTCCAAATTTGAATACGGTCTTTGCCTCCAGCAGAGAAAACTCCACAAGAGGAAAAAAGGTTTAACGCTCAAAATTGAATGTAAATCTTTGGAAAAGAAGTGGATTGAAAGGATTCAAAATGAACAGAGCGTTTATTTAAAATAGACAGGTTCAATTTCCAAAATCTAAAATCTCTGCATTGATTCAGCGGGCATGGAGTTAACATGATGGCTCTACACTTTTAAGTCTGGTGTAAAAAAAATGGAACATTTCTGTGTCTATGTTCCTACATATCCAAGCAACTATAAAGAGTGTTATCAGTGATTATATCTTCTTTGTAAATAACCGTCAATTACTAAATCACAAAAATGCAGAAGGTCACAAAGGTCAATTTTCACATACAGGTAAAAAGTATTAAAAAAAAACCCCACTTTGCAGCAAATTTGACATGTCATGTCATTCAAATGGCCAGAATTACATCAGCAGAAAGGTATGACTGTGCTCAGAGGCAGCGCAATATACTTCAACTAAAATTTATGATTGGCATTCCTTGAAAATGGTTTTAAATCAAACCGTTTGCTTTCTCCAAGACTTCTCAAAAAACATGGGACTTTTGAAATTCCTGAACCATAAAAATAGCTGCGTCCCTCCCTAACTTTAACACCTCTAGAAAACACCTCACGCCAGTTTGCTTCATTCTTCAGTTCTCTATGAGCCAATCTCAGATGTGTGTGTGTGTGTGTGTGTGTGTGTGTATGTTTTAGATCATTCCCGTCTCTTTCATTGAACTCACATAAGGCAACCTATTTTATTTACTTTATCTTCAATAAAATGGTTCAGTGAACATTAGCAACTTTGAGACATGGGTTTCAATCAGTCCTGTGGCAGCGGCGTCAGTCTGCATTAAAGCCTGTGTGTGTGTGTGTGTGTGTGTGTGTGTGTGTGTGTGTGTGTGTGTGTGTGTGTGTGTGTGTGTGTGTGTGTGTGGGAGAGAACTCAGACAGAAGGATGGAAGGAGTGGGGGAGCTGTGAATGAAAGGGAGAGAGTGGATTAAGCAATGGAGATGGCTTTGGAAAAGGAGTCAAGTGAGAAAGGCTAGAGACTGAGACAGGGGAGAGAGAAAGAGAGAGAGAGAGATACAGAGAGTGAGAGAGAGAGAGGAGGAGAGGTAAAAGTTTTCTTCCCATCGACAGCGTGGAACAGCTCATGTACAACAAAACACAGGTGAGTGGCCTGACACTGAGTGACGGCGCAGAGACCCAACAACTCTGGAGCTTTACATGACATGAAGTGTGAGTTCTAAAAAGTGAAGTATCTCTGACGAAGACAGTAAGATGGAGCCTAAAAGTGAGAGGAAGTGTGTTGTAAGGGACGGGTTTTCACAGGTGAGCTGGGCCAGAGGACACCCTGTCTTTCTGTGCTGCTGAAATGGCATGTTTATGCAGACTGGATTCCTCTCACATGACTCCCCTCTGGCTGCTCCAGTCAACATCACTCCACGAGCCTCAGAGTCAGCGAGTGTGACCACACAATTGGCCCGGAGGCACCACTTTCATGCAGGGAGGGGGGGTTCTGAACTCTCTCTCTCTCTCTCTCTCTCTCTCTCTCTCTCTCTACACACACACACACACACACACACACACACACACACACACACACACACAAAGAGTAATCAGAAACCCTATTCCATCTGCTTCTTGAGTTTGGACAAAAGCACATGTATGTCCACATGTCATCTTACTATATGGACTGACCAGAATCAGGCAGAGAATGTCTCACAGAGACACGCTTTCACACCACTCCATCAAGCCAGGTAGGCATGACGTGGTTTCATTGGGTAAGCTTGTGGTCTGTGGTCGAGAAGCCAAATTCCGAGCTCTAGTACTAGTGTTTATGCCGTATCGCGTTTCAAGCCGAGATCAAATGATCACAGAGAACAAAGCAGTTGGCTTTTTGCTTTCTAGCTTCTGAATGGTTGTGACTACAAGCATTCAAACAGAAACAACATTTCAAAACAGCGCTATCAATGCGATGTGAAATAAAGTCTACTTTCAAACTAAAAATAAACAAATAAATAAAAATATTCAAACAAATATTTGCTATTTATATTTAATAAATATTAACACAAAACAAACCAAATTACTTCTGGGAAAAAAAGGACATGTTGAGATCCTGAAATGTGAGAACAGAACAAATGGGAGATTGGATTAATTTAATCTAATTTACATTTATATGAATCTTCTTTGTGACTAATTATTCATATGATCTCTCACAAGTCCACAGGAGGCCAAAATCCTTTAAAGCACATGAAAATATGTTTGCTCCAAACCAGCTAATAACATTTATTTTATGAAATGGTTATGTTATTATATTTATTACATAATGCTTGCAAAATAATTTCGATTTATTTGGGTTTTGATACGAAATAGTGTTCTTGACATAGTTGCTCAGAATATATAATCTGCTAATTGCTAAGTTGATTAATGAATAAAAGGCTTGAAATTAACTTTGAAGCTCATCAGCCACTGCAGCAAGTTGCTTTCCAAATTTAGTAACCAATCAGTATCATTACTAACCAAAACACCGCTAGTCCCAAAGCAATGTAGGACTTACAACTGAACCACATCGTTTATTCTGGGCTACTTCTATAAGCACACTGTGGGGTTTACGAGTCTATGCGGTTGTTAATCCTACTGAACTGGATAGTGAATAATCACAAATAGGTAAATCCATGAAACAAACACAAATCTAGTCTATTTATTATATCACCTGCACTGGGTCTTTATACGTGAGTCACATGATACCTGTTTGCCAATTTTATTTAAGGAATCTGTATTTTTTCCCCCTCCTTTTTTCTATTTGCATTCCTTTGGATTTTTTGACTGTTTTTTTTTTTTTTTTATCATAATGCAGTCTACATAATGGTATAAACTTTTATAAAATTTATAGAAAGGACAATGCACATATATGTACTGTACAGTGTATATACTGTATGTAAGGAGACTTAAGATACATATAGAGACTATAATAAATGGTCTTGTTTCCAATTAGAAACTCCATAAGATTGCCCACCAAAGTGTGTGGGAAACTATTGGAGTTACCAAAATTGTGACTGGCCAATTTTATCAGCATTGGGTTGGTCACAATGTGCGGATTTGAAGCCCAGAACTATAAAAAACAGCACTGTACAAATAAAACAAAACAAAACAAGCCTATATCAAATTCAGAGTGATCAATTTCTTGACAGTAAAAAACACAGGAGACTTTAGCAAGATGCTTTGGGCATGATCGTGTTTAAGCAATACAACTTCCTAATTTCACCCACCTGTAGTAACTGGGTGAAAGCTGGGTCACACCGTTCTGATGTCATGCCTGAATGGCATCCCGTTTCACAATCATCCCCGGTACTTGAGAAAAACCCATGGTTCGTAATATGTTAAGTCAGAGCGTAAGAATAACACAAATGTTCATTTGACTGAAAAACAAACATGCAGTGTGGATGAGGATGAGTCACTGGCAAGAGTTTTTCTGTGTGTTGCGAGGGTAAGAGTATGATGGAGGAGGGGGTGTGGAGAGAGAAGTGAAGAGAGGGAGCTGGATTAGAAGTCGTAGTGAAGGACACTGAATCTCGGCTCATTCAGCCTGGCGATTAGCATAGCTTCTCACTGGATCAATAACCTCATTGAGTCAGTCTGTCTCCTGCATCAGGAGTGATGGCAGCACAGCGCAGACTCTCCTTTGTAACTCTATTCACATGGCAACTGTTCATTCGCCACAAAATCTCCCATTTTACATCCCTCTGTTTCTGTTTGCTCTCTTTATTATGTACTACTAGCTGTAAGGAAAATAAACTAAAAAGATAGTTCTTCAGTTTAGTAGAATGTGTTTTACTAAATGTCTTATAGCAAAAAATCAACTTAAAGTGTGAAATCTGTCTGAGATGCTGTTTTTCTCAAAAGGCTTGAATTTATTCGCAGAAAACCTCAAGGAACTGCTTATGTTACAATTTACTCAAAGCATGACTTTATCAGGTCTTAACTTATTCTAATTTAACGAGAATATAGAAACTTGGTCAAGCCAAAAAAAAATCCTACATCGAGACAAATCAATGAAGTGCAGAAAGTTTTAAGAAAAGAGAAACACCAGATCCATGAAGCAATGAGGAAAGACGTGAACCTTTGATGACAAGGACTTTTTTTGCCATGGAGAAAGCTTAAATTTAAAATATTCTGGGTGGCTGCGAAAGGGGGATTGACCACTGACCTGATCCCTAGAGCACTTCAGGGTTCTGGGGTTAATAGGGGATAAAGATTAGCTTCATTCCCATCCCATCCACCTACCCTCCAATCCCAAATCAGCCACACAATGACACCTGCCAATAGGGACAGGGCCCGGCTCCTTTGATATCCCTCATCTTCTCTGCTCCAAGTGGCCAGAGCAAAGCTCCGTGGAGGTTACACTCCTCCACACTGGGGAAAGGAAAGAGCTCTCAAAGTGTCATTTGGGAAGGAGATGACAGGCACTCTACCAGAACATGAAATCAGTTTTCAAAGGCAAGCGTGAGCAAAGCTGTCCATTGGAACAGCCGTCTTCAAACTTGAGCGAGATACGTTTAATTGAGGCAGATTTCACAAAGTGTGTGCCTACCCAGTGTAAAGTCGGGGGGCAATTATACTTTTGTTCCTGCCCTGATGAGAATAGCTCTGCTCCGACAGAGTTTATCTTTAAAGATTTAACTGGGATACTAAACAAATTAAAAACCAATATTCAAATCTCTTGAAGTCGTGAATAAAAAGTTGGGTTCCTCTAAGACGTGCGAGGTGATGACTCATGGGATATGATTTCCAGCCAAGCCATCCAACCTGACAGCAAAACTTTAACCACATCTGCAGCTTGCAAAATGCAGTGCTGTGGAGTAAGATACCCACACCAATAGGTTCTTTTTCTGTTACAAAGACCACAGAATTACGACAAGACTGCTTTAATCAAGCTGGCCAACAACTGGCCACTATAATCTGTTAGAACTTTTAAAGAGGAAATTAAATCATGGCGCCAATATACAATTCTTATCATGGATGAAGAGGTACAACATTAAGATTCCAACTTAACGTTTACTTAATGTTCCAACACGTGGCACCTGTAAAGAATAACTATGCCACAGCAACCTTCTGTTTTACACTATTGCTTATAAAACCACAAATTACATAGGGGAACAGCATGTCTGTTTTTGTAAATGAAGAAAATTACACAAGAAGTAAAATTATTCCAAAATTATGAATATTTCATAACTAATGTTTTCCTGTACCATGTCCAATGACTGACCTCCCACACAGAATTACATCTTTTTCAGTTCGGTTTTCTCTTATCCCCTTCTCTGTGTGCCGTGTACGTGTACATTGCTGTAGGAAGGTATATGGCTAATGACAAACCCGACACTGCTGTCCATTAATGAGCAAGTGCGGAAATTCCTCACACTCCTTCTGCACTGACATGGTGACAAATTGCTGCTGTTACTGTGGTTTGTGAGAGAGGACCAGAGGACGTGCTACGGCTGCTCACAGACACAATGTACAATTGAATGAGCTCATTATGTCATTAACATTAACACTTGCAGAACAAGTGGTGTTTTGAGAGTTTTTAAGAATTTAGACAAGACAGATGGAATGCATGCAGAAGTTGTTTTATTATACTGCATCTCATCTGAGATACTCTCTGTCTTGAAATAAATATCAGAATGGAATATTTAAGACTACATGACAGGCCATGCAAAGGATCACAAATAAAGAGTATCTTTACTCACCACTTCTGCCTTGGCTTTAGAGTGCTCAGCTTGTGCAATGAGCAACTGCCATACCAGATCCTGTCCTGAAATGGACAAACACGAGAGGAAATTCACATACAAACATGTTAACGGTTTACCTGCGCCAATGAACGGTTTCCACATTGTTGTTTATTCCTCTTTTTAGTACACACCCTTGGGTTATTTTGTATAAAGTAACCCAAGGGTGTGGGTTTTCTTTGTGTCACTGTTGATTTTTACTTTTTGGGAACTACTAGATTTAATTTCAACAGTTGAAAGAATTAAAATAAAGACAGATATGAAAGTAAGATACCAGATGTGATACCATGTGATTTAATGACATTTAGTATGGCTCAGTCTGGTGTGCACCATTTCCTCTTTTTTAAAAACATAAGTTAAAACGTTGGAGTCCCTGACAGAAGTGCAAGAGAATGTTTTGCAAACTTACCCTGAGGGGAGAAAATGTTGAAACGATGTCCGTCTTTAGAGGGACAGGTCCAGGTACACAAAGGATCTGTTAAAAAAAAGTGAGAAATATAAATATTGCGAGGGAAACGTGTTTATTAAAACTTTTAAAAGATTTAAAAAAATAAATGCAGAAGAACCTTCAGGGTTCAAATGCAAAAGTGCATAATTATATAAGTGCACTGATGTATAAACATTTGAATAGAAATCTGGTTTATATGTAAAGGAATATGTCTTTATTTCCTATAAAGCACAAGGTGTATCTCTAAAGTGACACATAAGGTATCATAAGTTAACACATAAGGTAAACTGTATGCAGTGCTCTCAGTTTAGTTGACTCTAACAGACCAATTCAACTAGGGTGTCAAGTTATATCAAGTCTTTATTTCATGCTTTTTGCACACATGAACTCGTCGTACAGAACACATGAACACAGATGTTTTCTTAACCAAGTAGCCCAGATACCCATGTGATTTTTTTTTTCTCTCAGAATTCCAATGACCCTGTAGGCAAATAGCGACTGCTTCATCCTGTGGAATGTGCTCTCGGAACTGTACAAAGAGGCAGGAGAGCATTGCTGCAAACAAAAACTGCCAAGTGCCATTACAGTGACTGGCTGAGTTCAGAGACCTCTGCTGAGAAACACTTCTACTAAGTATTATGGAAAGAACCATGAGGACAAGGCTAAGAATTGATAGCTCCTGCTATACTAGTGGTTTAGTTATATATATATATATATATATATATGTCTACATATATATTTATAAATATACATTTATATTCAGTTTACAATTTAAATCACTATTTTCATCAACAAAATGCTATTAGTATGTGCGACCTGAGCATCAAGGGTTTACACAATATCTCTAAATACTATTAAATTATATATACACAATCCATCAGCCATTCACAGGCTCTAATAATGCCAATGTCTGATATTTACTTGAAGCGCTGCACTAAGGCAAGATAAACTATTTCAAATGGAGAACAGGAATACCTCCACAGCCCCATAGCGTGCTCTGAATATGAAAAGAAGACATTATGCTAACAAGTCAGATTACTGTACACAATAATTTTTATCTTTAAAGTAAATACCATTCCTGTGTTAGGGGGAAAGTCATTGCAATATTTTTGACAGAGGCCAAATGCCCCTTATCTGTGTTAGTCAAGCAATTCAAGGCCTCCGAACAAAGATGGGTCTTCAAACTCCTTCTATTCATCACTGGACGTGTAATTACCCCCGGTTCGCAGTCTAGACGTTACCGCTTTCAGAGTATTTAAGACCCCTTTTGCAACACGCATGCCGCTTGCGCCCGGCCCTGCGTTAAATCTGCACCAGATAAATTAGCAAAGAATGCAATAAAAAAGAGCACAATGAAAAGAACTTTATCCTTCCCGCTGCTAAATGAGATTTCTTTGAAATGCAGATCAGTGGCGCTAGATTAGTGAATTTTAGCTGCTGTCAACATCATAACAAAATACAAATGCGATTGTTCGCCTGGTTCTTATCTCCTTGCTTCCATCTGCTGCCTCGTTATTTACTCTCCTTGATTTACTATGCAGATCTAAATAAGACGCATCAAAAAGAGGGCTTACAGCACAATAGCTTCTTAAGCTTCTACATCAAGGTATTTGAGAGCACCGTCACATGAAAAGCCGGCCCATCAAAGGCCCATCCCTAATGAACTTCCATATCAGAGAGGGGTGTGTGGTGCTCCAAAGCAGCAAAGAGAGGGAGAGACGCTAAATCAGAGGAGGCAAATGGAGGCTGGAGACTTCCATGGCCCAGGGAGATTAACACCCTGCAGAGACTCTCACTGAAGCCCCAGACAGGCCTGGCCAAGCCAAACATCAGCATAGCCTCCTGTCTAGCACACCTCTCTATTGCACATTATCCATGAAATAAAAACCCTTGTGTAGGACAGCATGTGCTCCAGAGTATACTGAATCAGGCCTGAAGGCAGGAGTGCAGCATGTAAGTAATAAAACGCAGACCAGCACCCAGGACAGACATGGACAGCTTGACACTGCTCCACAATGAGTAATCACAGGGAAAATGCATTATTTCCCTGCTTGTACATTACGCGGGACACAAGAGTTCAGGAGAAGCTCGATTCTCATGACAGTGCCTCGATGATGACAGTAATCTTCAAAGCTCAGCCGTAATATTTGGGGAATAACCTCTAATTTCACGCCATATTTGTTGCATCCTGCGTACACAGACAGGATTACAAGTCAAATCCCACAACTCACACAGGCGGAGGAAGAGGGTGGGGGGAAACTACACGAGTGTTTGAAGATATCTCTGATGCTGTGAGCTCTGGTTTGAGGTAAGAGAATCAGTTTAGTTGGGGCAATTAGGCCCGGAGGCAGAGCAGATGTAGCACTGGCACATGTGCCTTGGAGCAGGGCCATGGAAGCCCACCAGACGATAAGAGGGCAATAGTGAGAGTGGAAGCAAGGGGCACAGGGTATGAAGTGCACACTGTGTGGCAGCCACTCATGTACCAGCTTCTGGGCATGTTGTCTGGGCAAGTTCCAGCTCCCTAATTCCCTAGTCCTCAGATAAAAAAGAGCAGGAAAACTGTGGTACCTTCTCCTATGGCTTATTCATCAGAAATGGCAGAAAAGGACTTTTCACACCTGAATGAAAAAATGCCATTAAAATTAAGCTGCACAGAGTAGGTCAAGTCACTGTTACACAAGCCGCTGTTATCCTTTCTGTGTCTCGTTGCCTTCCCCTCTCTGTCTCTCCTTGTTCCTCTCTCTCTACAGGATGCCAAGTGGGCTCAGTGCCAGTCACATTTGCAACCATGAGGGACTGTTGCCTTTTTTCTTGTTTAATGAAATGACAAAACAACAGATTTACATATGCAGAAACAGGTGTTGTAACAGGTTTGACTCCTCTTGACCTAAACCGTGTCGAGGGGGGGGAAAAAACAAAACAAAACAAAAAAAAGTTTATTAGCAACAGCTGCCTAGAGGATATTTAGGCTCTGATGAGCATTCAAGTCTTCACCATCTGCCCTGCTGGTTGCCAGGAGTGACAATCTAAATTAAAACCCACCCATCAAATATTGTAAAAATAAACCATTGTATTGCTGGGGCCATATGCTGTGAGTGGACCTATCAAAGACAAAAGCCTCTCAGGTACATGCTCAGAGTATAATTAACCTTCCACTGAGTGTGTGTGCCTCTGCATACGGCACACAAGCTAACTGAAGTCTTCCATGTGCGGAAAACAACTACTTTGGTGTTTTACACACACACACACACAAACACCTGCATGGCCCTGTGTGCATACTCTCAAGTGTATGTCAAGAAGGGGATGTCATTTCTAGAGGTTTTGAGAATTGACACAGACTCTGAAGCAGTTGCTGCAGGCGGCGTCTTGAGGAGTGTACTTTTCAGCAGTAATGTCAGTGGACTAGGGAACAATTACAAAATTCTCACTAGTAATTACTTTGATACACACTCTCTCAATATGTTACAGCACACACCATTCATTCGTTATAATAAAACCACAAACAGGTGAAGTGAATAGCACTGATTATCTTGTCATTGGCAGCTATCAGGGGGTAGGATATATTAGGCAGCAAGTGAACAGTCAGTTCTCAAAATTGATGTGTTGGATGCAACAAAAAGTGGCAAGTGTAAAGATCTGAGTGAGAGTGACAAGGGCTACATTGTGATGGCTAGACAACTGGGTCAGATCATCTCCAAAACAGCAGATCCTGTGGGGTGTTCCTGGTATGTAATGGTTAGTACTTACCAAACGTGGTCCAAGGAAGGACAACATGTGAACTGGTGACATGGGCGCCCAAGACTTATGATGATGTGCATAGGAAGCAAAGGCTAGATCTGATCAGACAGAATAGCCACTGTAGTAAAAATTGCTGAAAAGTTCATATTGGCTATGAAAGATGTCAAAAGGTGGGGTTGTGTAGCCTGACTCCTTTCAGAGTTTCCATGCACCTTGTCCACTGCCAAAAGGGCCTACAATGGGCATGTTAGCATCAAAACTGGTCAATCGAGCAATTAAAAAAGATGGGCTGGTTTGATGAATCCCATTCTTGTACATCATGTAGATATCAGGGCATGTGCGCCTCTCTTACCTGGCAGAGAGATGGCACCAGGATATACTATGCGAAGGAGGCAGACTGGCAGTGTGGTGCTCCGGACAATGTTCTGCTGGGAAACCTATCTAAACATTGTACCACCTACCTAAACATTGTTGCAGACCAAGTACATCTCTTCATGGCAATGGTATTCCATAATGGCAGTGACCTCTTTAGCAGGATAATGCTCCCAGTTCAGGAATGGATTGAGGAACATGAGTTCAAGGGGTTCACTTGGCCACCAAATTCCCCAGATCACAATCTGACTGAGCATCTGTGAGAAGTGCTGGACAAACAAGTCCAATCCATGGAGGTTCCACCTTAAAATTGACAGAACATAAAAGATCTGCTACTAACGTCTTTGTGCCAGATACCTCAGCACACCTTCAGAGGTCTTGTAGAGTCCATGCCTTGATGGATCAGAGCAGTTCTGGGGGAACAAGGGGGATTATTACACAATATTAAGAAAGTGGTTTTCATGTTACGATTGATCGTTCTATAGCGTTTAATTTGTAGCTAGTAAAACAGGAACATTTTACATTTTAAAACAGTGTTTTTCTTGAATCACTAATATAATTTATAAATGCAAAAAAAAAAAAATAGAAAAAAAATTAGGTCAAGGAGTCAGAGAGAAAGCATTTGTTTCTGCCCTTCTAAAAGACAAAGCCAGCATGGACATGCTTGTTTTCTGTCCTGTTTTTATTTAGAGAGATGCAGGAGGAGCAAATCTGAGACAGTCATGACCCTGCCGCAGTGTTGCAACTTGTTCTCGGGCAATGCCAGCAGAAGGCAGCACCATATGCCCCCAGCCCCGAGCACGATGCTCTTTCTGCAGTCTAATACGCCTGTCACGAGTTGTTACCATCACAAACCCTGCACTTTTAACATTTTCAAATAAACAGACCCCCCCCCCCCCCAGGTCGGCACACATTCCATATAGAAAGAGGCTGTCATTTGGCTTCACTGTTTTATTCTAAATTATACAACGTGTCTTTAAATTGGAAACAACATCATGGTGTTTTCTCACTGATTAGCCTAAATGTTGAAGAATTTCTTCAGTAGCACATTTTCAAGATGACCAAACCAGGATTTTATGACATTATGCATCCAACCGCAGCACCAAACCACACAATGTCAATCAGCAGAACAAAAAAGGTCATTTCTTCCTCGGGCACTCTCTCTCTCTCTTTTCTCCCAAACCCGCTTGCTGTTTACTATACACTAAGGCCATGGATGAGTGTGGACTGAACACTGTTGACCTTGCCGTTTGACAGGAATGACACAGCACCACTGAATCTTTTGTTCTGGGAGATTCCTGAAACCAAGACCTTCTCTTTTACACCATCATGTTGTCCCCTTTGAGATGTCTACACAAACAAACATAAGCAGTACAAGTCATGGTTGATTTGCTTCTAACCTACAGCTGACTTTATGCAAATAATACACAAAGCATAAAGATCACGATGTGATGCCAGGAAAAAGGGTACTTTAGTTATCACCGTGGTGCATGTGTCATTCACTACTATAGTGTACTATAGCGTACCTTAAATTATTTAAGTTTGATAATTACACCTTAATTACACTGATTTTAGTGTAGGGCTGTAACGGTAATAGATCGTAAAGGTAAAGATTGAGTGCTCTACTTAAGTACGAAGGAAGGATTCAGTTTAGTTTATGTGCCTCATTACTGAAAAGGAAAAGAAAACACAATTTTATTTCAAGGTAAGGCACTGCTTCAAGAATTAATTTGTAAAGGGTGTTTCTCGACTATCTAATCACTACGTCCAAACAGCAGTTAGAGTGTGGAAAGATTTGGGTCATCTGTCCAAACCACAGTTACTAAGGAGCACGGAGATGGAATTGCTCCTCTACTCTGCCTTTATTCAAACAACACATTGGACATTGAGAGCCTAGACTGCAATCCACATTTAATCCATATCCGCTGACCCCACCCAAGGAAGCTTTTTTTCCTGGCCAGAAGTCAGGGTACTTTTCTGATCAGGCTTAATAGGACAGTGACCCAGAGTGTGACTAAAAAAGACTCAGCTCTCAGCCTCTTAGTGAAGCACACAAAACGCCATTATGATGATGTGGATAATTATGGCGCACGAGGGCCTCTTAACATGCACCACCGTCTTTTATCTAAAGAAGTCAATCTCTCGTGGGCTGACAGGTAGCAGCACATGATCCTGGTAAACAAATACTTTCACACAGCACAGAAGTGCCATTAAAGGCCAGAACTGTCAACACAAATTCCAATTTTACTGAAGGAGAAAGGGAGAAAGGAAAGGGGAAAAAACTTGATCACCTCTGGTTGCCTTAACTTGCATGGAGGTTGTCATGGAAACATTTCTGTGAAGTTAATGTAGACAGAAACAGGAGGCTTTCAAGCATAATTTTTTGACCCTGTTTAGGAGATAGCAAGCAGTGCAAAGTTTTTCCAAAACAGTGCAACACCTCGAGGTCGAGCAAGGAGGGAAATGTTAGACTTCCACTGACAAACAAAGAGCAATGTCTCTCAGTGCATGATGATGGATGAAACGAGAAACAGTGCAGTCAAACAATTTAGCAAATTTTTAAAAAAAATTGCTTTGCTGACTTTTTCAAGCTGAACAAATAAATCACGGCCGTGTGTTTTGTTATCCAAGTTCCAAACAGCGCAGATATGGATCCGTACATTAACCTAGCGCCAGTCACATCAGGCCTTAATTTTGACAAATGATTATAACTTAACACAATGCATGCGCATTAATGCACAGAGCACCGGCCTTTTCCTATCAGCTTAACACATGAGTCGGCCGTGATGGATGGTGTAATCTGGGGATGTATGCAAAATGCCAGGGCTGACTGCGAGTTTGGACGCCGGTCACGGGTCAGCCCCCATCAAGCCGTCACTCCGGCACAGGCAGGGCACTGGGACAGAGCTAATTAAAATCACCTGGAGAAAGCTGCGTGAGGCTAACGAAGGGCTGGACTTCAGATTACACAGCGGGCTTGAAGGCTTGAAGAGGTGCGCTCTGCCAAATTTTACTACCGCTATTATAAGTGCTTTGAAGCTGCCATGTGTTGAGTGATGAAATAACGTGAGACACACCTGCACCTCACCTGCACAGCTGCCAGAGTAAAAGCTCTCAGCCCCGAAAACACTGAAGTGAATGCCTGAAAACAAATCACAGGTCACCACTAGAGATGTGCTACTGCACACCTTGTTAATAATTTCTTTTTTTTTTAAAAAAGGAAGAAAGAAATCTCTCACCCTACTGACTTAAGTGCAGATATTCTTAGCACACTACGATATCACCATAAAATGAGAATGTAGTGTAAATGAGAGGAGTGCTGTGCCTGTATTACCTGCATCATTAACACCAGGCTTTAACTTACTATCACTACACAGTGTCGACATTTCACCAGGACCATGGGACGGGAAAGAGCAAATACGGTAAGACATTAATAATAATAATAATAATAATAATAATAATAATACTTTAATATGCATTACCATTAAAGTTTATATGGTTACATAAAGGGCATAGAAAATATTTTTTCTTTATTTTTTTAAAGACAGTACAATAAGAATTTATGCAGAAATTAAATAAGCCAAAATACAGCCTAAAATAATTGTGCCAAAATTATAAAAATCATCAAACAAAAAATAGCTTATTATAATGTAGTTGACCATGACATTATTTTAGAAATAATAATAATAATAATAATAATAATAATAATAATAATAATAATAGAAGGAAATTCTGCAAAATCGGCAAAACAATAACTATGTATTTTAAAATTATGCATAAACAATATTATAATTATTATGAATATTAGTTTTAGTGTAAAAGCATTTAGTTTATACAGTTGTCATAAACTAGTTACAAAACACATCTGATTTTTTGTTTTGTTTTTAAGCAAATAAGTAACCTACTTTCTGAGACATTCTCGTCGGCAATGATAATAAATCTATCAGTGGACTTAATAACTCCTTTACTTTCCTAATTCTTTTATTTTACCCTTATATTTGTTTATTGCAACCTGGTGCGTGCCTTTTTAAATGTAGTATATAACTAACGTTATAAAGTGGTTCAGAAAAATGACTATAAGTTGTTTACTGATAAAAAATGAGGGCAGTTATAAAGCGGACAGCTGAGAGCAGAGCCTGGGCTGAACATGAGCACTTCCCTGTCCTGAGTCTTGACCCACGCCGGTCTGTAAAAGCTCCTTAGCAACACAATCTAGCCACCATCGAGCAGCGTGTGTGTCCAAAACAACAAATAAACACCTTCGACAACAAATAAACACCTTGAACAACAAATACACACCGCGTTTCTGGAGCACTTCCACAGACGCGGCGCGGATCGCAGTGTTTCCCTAAAGTGTTAGAAAGTGAAGACGAAGTGAAACTCAGAGCGATAAACAGGCAGGAAAGCGGAAAACTTACCAAACACACGCGTGTTTCCTCCGATGGGAGAGAAGAGCTGTGCGGAAGTCACAAAAAATCGGCAAACGCAGTCTAAGAGTTATATCGTAAAGCAGGTTAATTTTAAATAATAATAATAATAATAATAATAATAATAATAATAAAAACAACAAGGCGCAGAGTAAATAAAAGCTGTGGTATTCCTCCGCTCGGAGATGCGTCGCGCTCCTACTCTCCGCTCAGTGTGCTGCTGTTATTACTAACGCTAACAGTTCCCCAAACAGCACCACACTCACTGCCGTTATAATGCTCTCACACACACGATGCGATGCGATGCTGCGCCTTGTTTTTTTTTTGCGTTACGATTCAACACACCAGGCTTGTATATTCCGCCAGGTCTATTTGGGGGACTAGCTTATTAGAATGCGGCCCCCGGGGGAGGCACGCGCGCGCGCGGAGTTACATATTGTTATTTTTTGCAGTCGTGCGACCCTCGCGTGACGTCACGTCCACCTGCTGTGGACGTAAACAAAACAAGACGGAAAAAGTCAGTGGAAAGTTTTGCGTCTGTGTGTAAAATAATAATAATAATAATAATAATAATAATAATAATAATAATAATAATAATAATAAAACGCTCAATTTGGTTCACTTGAGCTGAAGTCTGAAAATCACTATAGGAGAAAATAGGACCTGCACAAAAAGTTGCGCCTTGAGAAAAACAACAGTGTGTAATCTACTATACAATCACAATCAGCTTGTTTTTTTTATGTGTTGTTTGTTTGTTTGTTTGTTTGTTTGTTTTTTTACAATAAATAAATGATTCTATCATGCCTGATTTACACCTGTCAGAGTCAAACCGCGAACCTGAACCTCTACCTTATCATCAAACATTGCGCAATCATGCACCATTTAGTAATGTTACTGTTTCACCGCAGGTCCTCTTAAGTCCTTTCCCTGGTTACAACGATTAAAACAATTGAAAAATCTACCCTATCATTATTATCATCAGCGCATGATACCTTTAATTGCAGTTTCCTGCGTCGCCCAAGCCATTTTGCGCTTTTATTTATTGACGCGTACACTGAAATATTTAACACCTCTATGTTTAACACACAAAAAACCCCTCTAAGTTTTCCAATAAGACCGACAGCCATGCTACTAATCGCAGGTTAAGTCACCGATGTTGAGATGTTGACCGACATGATAATTTGATATAAATTATTCAGGAAGATATTCTGAATAATAAGCCACCAAAACAAATTTCTTCACATTTTCATTTTAATGAGAAATCTGACGACACCCCGTGTCAATCTCCACCAATCCTCCAGGCTGGCGGTCACACAGAGTCCAGCTTTATTTCTTCACTAAACTCTAGTCTATTATCAATATTTGGGGTTATTATTATTATTATTATTATTATTACTACTATAGATAGCAGGAAAACAGAATATTAATGATCAGCATTCTCATTATTCATATGCTTTTATATTCTCACAAGCAGGCTGTTTTTTTGAGAATATTAAAAAAATGACCAGAAGTATACCTGAGACTCCACGATAACATGATGTGAAAGAAAACAGCGTGTCTCAAGCACATTTATAGCAGATTTAGTCCTGTTTTTTTGTTTTTTTTAATAATTCTTAAAAAAAATAATGAATAAAATGTAATAGGAAAAATATTATTTTATACAAATAACACAATGTATATATAAAATAATATTTAAAAAAAAAATGAAATGCATAATAGACCTCGCTTTGATGAACAGTTTTGCTTTCTGTTTGTGCACAAGACATATCTCAAAATAAATAAATAATCATTACAACAAATAAAAAATAAATAAAGATGCATTTTAAATATAGCTAAGCAATATGGATGAATTTTAACAGTTTAGAATTTTACCTAAGGACCACCTGCATTGTAAGAAAATGACTGGACACAGGAGACACAAAGATTTGAGTGTTGCTGCCACCTAGCGGCTGAAATATAAAACTACACCGAAGATCACTATAGTGAATTATTATAGACATATAAGTAAGCAGACAGCGCCGCCTTGTGGTTAATATGGAACATGAATTCTTATGAGTTTTCTTGTGTTACTATGGTGGGACTCACAACCCACGATTTTTATTACATATAAAAATCATATATATTATTATTGAGCTGTTATAGTGCTTATAGTTGAGTTGAGTTATAGGGAATTTATATCACGATTAAATACTTCCTTGGAAGAAAAAAACTTCAAGAACCTTCTACATGGTTCTGGCAGAATGCTAATGTGACTTAGTGAGTATTAATACACAAATAGTCGTTCTAAAGGGATTGTTTATCTCCATCTAGCTATTAGTAATTTGTTAATGTGTTATTTTGCGTCTAATATCTCCAGAAAGTCATTACATTTATGTATAAATAAACCAGAATTGAGCTTGTATTCTGATTCATTGAGTGCATTTGAATAATTCAATGAGTTATACAAAAATAGTTCCATGTAGTGTGCCCAAATTGCTTTAGTAGCACAATTTAAAGGCCACCCTGTCACTTCTGTCATTTACACAGATCAGGCATAACATTATGACCACCTGCCTAATATTGTGTTGGTCCCCTTTTTGCTGCCAAAACAGCCCTGATCCGTCATGCACTGAGTGTTCTGACATCTTTCTATCAGAACCAACATTAATTTCTTCAGTAATCTGAGCAACAGTAGCTCGTCTGTTGGATCGGATCACACGGGTCAGCCTTCGCTCCCCTCTGTTCCTTCCTTGCATCATTTTTGATAGATACTGACTACTACAGACTGGGAACACCCTACAAGAGCTGCAGTTTTGGAGATGTTCTGATCCAGTCATCTAGCCATCACAATTTGGTCCTTGTCAAACTCGCTCAAATCCTTACGCTTTCCAATTTTTCCTGCTTCTAACACATCAACTTTGAGGACAAAATGCTCACTTGCTGCCTAATATATCCCACCCACTAACAGGTGCCATGCTGAGGAGATAATCAGTGTTATTCACTTCACCTGTCACTGCTCATAATGTTATGTCTGATCGCTGTATATTCTCATTCAGAACAGAAAATACAGAAAAATTCACCAAAAATGATCACTTTTGCCAGAGGAACCAATGGAACCTCATGTGGACATAAGGAGTAAACAACTTAAACTTAGGATGGACATGTGGACCATATAGCTGTGAGGCTGCAACACTATCCACAGTATCACTGTACCGTCTTTTTGTCATTATGTTATGTGTATTATTACAGATATTATATCTTATTTTAAAATTTCAATAATGTCCATGGTGGGGTGGTATGAACAGTGTTTTCTTGTTTAGATAATGTTTAAATAAAATCTTTGTCACTATCCTTGTATCTGTTTCTAGTTCTGGATTTTCTTGTTTGGAACCTTGCCTATTTTTCTTTTCTCTGATTATGGACATTCCTATAGTAACCGGTCACTTTGGCTCCTGCTATGAACAATGATTATGATATTCTAGCTACACAATAAATTACACATTGAATTTATGCACTTGCTTACTGGTTTTATATAACAAACTACATCATTCAGATTCTCATCTTTTTCCTGTTAGTGTTATATTATTGAAATTATCAAAGCACCAAAGTTAACCTATCATTTTGTCAATACAAACAGTATTTCAGCCTCTACCACATTCTCTCACAATGTTACTGTTCACCCAATTATTAACTCTACCTATTACCTATTACTCTACTAGTCATAGCTAGTGGAAAAATATGGACGTATGGGTGTAAAACATAGGTGCTGAAAATACGTTTGTATTAATATTCTTACATCTGATATTAAAACAGTCAAAAGTGAGAGCAAAGCTGAGATCAAGTGAGCAGTTTCTGATCAAGATAATCACTAGTGTGATTAAAAAAATAAAATAAATTAACACTTGCAAAACACACACACACAAATGAGTTTTCAGCACAGAATGGTAGACAGTGAGATAGACAGTGAGAAGCCATCCAATGCTCAAAAATCTATGTAGATACATAAAGAAACAGGTAAATGTAAGACTTTCCAGAATATTAATAATTAATAAAGATTTTTTTTTAGCCCACTCCTCAATTACATGGAGATGTATTCTTGAGTTTCATTTTCTCTTTCAAAAAAAAAAAAATTCTCACAAAAATGTTCAGTTACTCTTCTTAAAAATAGAAAAAAAGTATATTCAAATAACAAATTTATTTAGGTATGAAGGAAAAAAAAACAAGAATAGTTCACAAAAGGGAAAGACAATTACACATTAATTTACACTTATTGAGGATTACAAATTTCCATTTTCACAAAGGGACCGAGGCTAACTAACAACTTTTTTCCTAATCTCTCAGATGTTAGCTAGCATAACTGTCACATTACAAACAGACTGGCTAAATACAAAATTTAAATTTAAAATATTAATTAATATTATTATTAATTATTTAAAATAATTAAGCTCAACTGTCAGATGTTATAAAGTCAGCCTGCATTTTCTCCCAGTACTTTGGGGGTTTCCACCATGTACACTGGTCCAGGGTGTCCCCCACCATGCACTCCCAGTCCCGTGCGATAGAGTACAAAGTAGACATTTTTTTCAAATTGTATTATGAAATTGTCAAAAATATTAGGTTGAAGAAAAACTACAAGTGAAAATACAAATACAGGGACATAACATTTGCATATCATAAAATAATTTTAGGTTGTGAATTTGACTGGTGCTTAGAACACATAATGTGACACGTTGAGCAGCAGCTGATTTCGTGCCACTGTGGCCAAAGACAGTCAGCTACAAAATTGTGTACATAGTGTAACTGTTTATATGACACACACCATAAATCTACCAATAGAAGGGGAGTATTGGACTAAGCATAACTCAAAGGGCAAGAAATTTATTTTACTTCCTTAAAAATATATTTTAATAGTAGCCCAAGTTGCTTTCCACAATTCTCTCTGCTTATCAGGCTTATCAACTGTGTCACAAGATCACATGCTGTTTCAGGGTGTTGTCTGTAGAGGGAAGGCTAGAATTCATGGACAGAGGTTCATGGGTAGACAGACTATTTTTATGCCTGTGTTTGGCTGCAACCTGAGTGTATATAGGCAGTCACGGTGTGTGGGGTATCAGTGGATGGAAACTTCCCTGTCTCTCCTGTCTCTCAGTCATGCAACACGCAGGAATATCAGTTGAAGAGCCTGGACCTGCCATGGCTTCCTGCTACACTGAGCCGCTGACACTCAGTGCCTGGATACCAGATGAAGATGAGGAAGAGCCGAAATCTCCACAAAGGAGCTCAAGTGATGAGTCAGAGGAGTCGGAGCCTGAGATACCACTGGCTTCTGTGGGACGAAGAAGGGTTTCTTTCGCAGATGCTTTTGGCTTAGACTTGGTTTCTGTTAAGGAGTTTGATAACAGAGTTGAGACAGCTGAAGGGAGAGAGGGAGATGAGTTCTATCTGTCCTGCATCTTCAGCGTCCCAGCTTCGGATGAAGAGTTGGCACTCTGGCTTCGGAAGAACAAGCTGGAGCTGGAGAGCATTGAGCTCCTGCCTGGCTCCACCACTATCCGTGGGACTGTCCGTGTGCTTAACCTCTCTTATCACAAGGTTGTTTATGTACGAACTACTATGGATGGCTGGCAAAGCCACTTTGACCAGCTAGCTGAGTATGTACCTGGATCCAGCGATGGAGAGACAGACCGCTTCTCCTTCCAACTGACCTTGATACCTCCCTTTCCACCCGATGGGGTCCGAGTGGAGTTCTGCCTCTGCTATGAATCCTCCAGTGGAATCTTTTGGGCAAACAATGGAGCTATGAACTATGTGTTGTTCTGCCATCAGAGAGGAGGAAGAGCCCTGAAAGAGAAGGAGGGAGGGAAAGAAAGGGATTTTGAAGAAAACAATCAAAAGGGAAAAAAGAGCTGCTTGAAAGCTATCAAGTAAGAAAAGCTGCTTTTGTAGTTACTCTAATTACCAATGTTTATTGAGACAAAATTCTGTCAAATGTGCAACAGAAAAAAACCTAATCACTGAGATGCAGTGCTGTTAATTATGTTAAAAGATCAAAGGGTTTTTTTGACATATGACTACAATAAAGTGCATGATTTCTTCCGTCATATGTTTACAGAAAGGGGAGTTGTGCTGAGTTGAAGCCCATAGACATGAGCAGTGAACTCTCAGGTGGGAGCCAGAAACAACACTTGAGGGGTAAACTTAATCAATTTTAAATGCATGTCTGACAGAGGCATTTATTTCTTTCTTTTTTTTTTTTTTTTTTTGAACAAGAGACATCTCGGTCTGTAGAGAATAAGAAAGGGAAAACTCAGCACAAAGCAGAATGTCTATCAAGAGATACACTAGAGGAGGGCTGCAAAACTTTGGTAAGGTCAATCAGTTCTTGTGCTGGGTTTTCTTACCTAATCCTTACATGACACCTGTGAACAAGCAGTGCGCTATATATATATATATATATATATATATATATATATATATATATATATATATATATATATATTCAACAGCAACAGTGGGAGGCATTCAAGAATTGCGTGCACTTCGGAGGCATTGTTGTTCTCCGAAATTTGCTATTACAAGTATTACATGAATACCAGATTATGACATTTTTTTTGTTAAAAAAGTTACAGGTTGAATTTGTTCATTTTTTGAGAGAGCTTTATAAGTTGAATTTAGTTTTTAAACAAAAATTGACAAAGTAAGCACACTACATTATTAACAAGCAAAAATGTTACATGGTTTAAATTTGTGGGACTCAAAAGTTAATGATGCTAGAGATTAAAATAGCTACAGTTGGGCTCTAAAGCATGGCCTTTAATCCTTCCGAATCCCTTAACTACAAGTTGCTTTGGGAAAAAGCATCAGTCAAATGAATAAATGTAAATTCAAAATGTAAATGTAAATTTAAGCTTAAAAGAACACTTATGAAACTTGCATGTGCATGATATTAAATATGCCTTCTATGCTGTTTTATGTAATAATATTAAATATGGTTAAAGTTAGTTTGAACATGAGCCTAAACTAAACTATAATGTGCAACTATAAGTGCAATCTCAACATTTTGTCATATAGCATTTGTAGCTCAAGTACATTTTGAGAATTCGAAATGCTTTTGGCTCCAGAATTAAAATGTCTGGGATTTGGACAGCTTGCAATGTGCGTCAGCTCAAAGGGTACAGTGCACCAGACTGAGGGAGAGCAGTAACATGATGCATAGGAGCATATAGCACCCAATAAAACACATGTTTCTATCACGGAGAAATAAATGCTGATTGAATTGTACAAATGGAGAGACGTTTTACTTGATGATTATCCAGACAACTAAGCTATCTAGCTGTCTAGCTATGTATACAGTGATCAAGTTTATGTCATGCTCTTTCTAACAATGTAGGCATCAGTAAGGCTAGCTTAAACATATTCCTGCTATCCTTGTCTATTCAGCATTATTGTACATAGTCCTTTCTGTGATGCATTTTCACATCATCATAAACAAGCCTTTTGTGTCTTATGTTTTATTGTGGAGATAGAAACTAGAAACCAGTCAAATTAATATAGTACCCTTAAACCAATGGAATCTTACTTACAATACCATGATATATATATTATCTATCTATTGGCTTTAGCTTCTTTAATACAGTAAGACATTAGCCTTAACAAGATTTTTAACAAGAATCTTCTTTTTCCTAATTTTCTTAAAGAACCTGTAATTGACTCTCTCTAGCATTGTGATCTCCTTAGCAAAAGGGATTTGTAATAGTCATACATTTATGACATTTTACAATTTAACAATCGTTAAATACTAACATAAATTTCACTATGATTTATGAATTTTGAAGTGTGATACATAGCATTCTAGCTATTCAATGAAGAACCTGAATCTTTGGTCATGAAGAATTACACATTGGGCCTTTCACTCAAGTGTTTATGGTTCAACTGAAATGTAGCCATCTTTTCCATTCATCCAGCACTTAATCTCTTTCATTAATGAAAATGGTCTACTGGAATAATGATTTTGTGACTGTATTTGTTTAACAGGCTGAAAGACGGAGCAGGCAGCAAACAGCACGGTTGGCATACTTGCAAGATTATTTCTCTCATAGGGAGACAGACATCCAGCTGGTTCAACCTCCACATACAGAACATACTAGTGTTCTAGATACCTCTAGTACACTTCAAGTATGCAGCAGAAATGAGCAACATGAGAATAGATCATCGATTCTACCTGACCATCAGATTCCCTTACTTCCCCTGGACTGTAGTAGAAACATCACATCTTCATCTTCCTCTAATACAAACACCTCTGAGATCATCAGTGGAACAAGGCTGGATGTGCCTGAGAAAGAACACACAGAGGATGTGTCAGAGGTGTCAAATGATGCTTGGATAGCGTTCCTCAATGGCACAGATAGTTTAGAAAACCACAACAATGCGTTGGACCAAAAGTGCTTGCTTTGCTCTGCAGGGTCCAATGCTTCCCAACTATCAAATACAGAATATGATGTGTCCAATATAGGGGACAATATATTATCAGTGTGGAATAGTCAGGAGTGTGCAGTGACCACTGGGGAGGGGTCACACCAGTGCTTTACAGCAATGGAAACTCTAGAGTCTGATCCTGCTAAACTGTCACCAGCTCTTGACCCCAGTCATATCAGAGAGGCACAAATCATTTCTGAATCACACACTGACCAGGAATTAGACACAATATGGTTAGAATGGAGGCCCGGTGTCATTGAGGCACCATATGACAGACACACACTTAGTGAAAGATCTTTTAATGAAGATGAACTCGTGCTATTAACCAAACAAGAGGAGATAGCCAATGCCGAGGACGCCACAGAGCCACCAAAATCTACCAAACCAGGAGTCTTGTTTGAACAATGTGCAAGCAGTACAGGGTTCTTAGACATGAACGTGAAAGGGGACACAGACACAGTAGTTGAAGACATTTTGACATTAACAAGGATCAGGAATCAACCCTTTACAGAGAGTAGGGAGTCTTTAGAGAGACAGCATATAGAGGAAAGCGTAGAACCAAAGAAAAAGAAAGAGCATATCCCAGAAGAAAATGAGAACGCATCCCAAATGAAAAGGATATCTTGGAGTGAGTATTCTGAAGAAGCTTTAGTGGTACTAGAAAGCAGATTGCAAGATGATGAGGAACCATCCCATCTAAAAGATGGGAACACAGAAATATGGATTTCATCAAGGACAAGTGCGGTGTGTGATGAAGGTGATCCACATAAACAGACAGAATGTCTTGATAGTGGAAAGGAGAATGGTGTGTGTTATGAGTTAGTGAAAAATAGATTCCCTGACTCAAATGAGAGGCAAATAGAAGACAGTTCGTCTGTAGAAAATATAGCTGATAGAGAATGCGAAAATGGTTTAAAGAGTGTGGGTCAGGGTATATATGGAAGACCGAGTGAGGGTGATGACTACATAGACAAGGAACTACACAAGGAAGTACACAAGCTTCAGAGTTCCCCTGAATCCCTTCCACTTTCACCCAACCTATGTATAACCAGCTATACCAGTAGTCCATCTGTGCACTTCACCTGTACAGAATCTCTGAGTGAGGGTGAACTTCTTTTTCCTGCCCCTCACAAGGATTTTGAAAGTGAGGAGACTCTGAGATTCAGGGTAACTCAGGACCTCCAGGATCAAGGGGTGGGGACTGAGTTTCCCAGCTCTTTTCCGTGGATTGCTTTGCCCTCAGTGAGCAATTTGACAAGCTGGCTGCTGATATGCTGGGCCAAACTCTCAAATCTCAGCTTCATCACTAGGGCCATCGTGTGTGCCATCCTGTTTGTGATCTTTGTTAATGTTTGTTTGCATGACCTCCCAGTTTGTCTGGTCATTTACTTGTTGTCTGTATGCTGGTGGTGTAGACAGGGCATGAAAAAGGATGTGACCACAGCTGACAGTGTGGACTGACATCAGTAATAGAAATGTTTCACTTTCAGGGCCCAGCACCAGTTGTCTACATGTACCAGTGTAGCGTTTCTTTCTATTGAGGATGTTGCTTTTGTATTTTGACGTTCATTTCTGAAGGACACCTTCCTCCATTTTGTGGAGATGATAAATATAAACACATAGGTGTGCAAATATCTGGGACTTCCATATAATAGCAAGGTAATGTAGCATTTTTGTTTGTACTGCTAAATATCACACAAGTCTTGCTTGTGCAGACCCTCAAGACTCAGGCTACCTTACATTGGGAATGTTTAACATTCACCTCATATTTATTATTAATTACAATAGTATCTTTTACTTACAGTGATAGATGTATTACATTTTAATGGCCCCTATTTGCATAAAAATTCTAAAGCACAGATTGTCAGTGTTTGAGTTTAGTAGGTCTAGTAGAGCATAGTAGCTCAATGTTTTTAAACATAAACCAGGACTAGACACAGGGTTAGGGTTTAGGGTTTAGGGTTAGTCCTGGTTCATACCAGGACTAGACACATTAGATCAGAAATAGGAGAATTTTCACAGACTTTTCTCTGGGATTAGTGAACTGATGACACTGCTTGTTTAAAAATAAATAAATAAATAAACAAACAAATAAATAAATAATGCCTATTATTAAATTAAAGACGATTGGGCACAGAAGTGTATTATTTGCCCCCTTGAATCAAATAAAAATCTGTTTGGAGTCTATGGTGGTACACAAAAGTGTGTTAAGTGTCAATATAAAACAAAATGTACAATTATCATCAACTGTTAAATGGTTAAGAATTTAAACTTGAGCTAGCAATTCAGTCACGTTCCAAACTTTAGCTGAATACCTCTGCTGTATAATATCAGTAAGCTTTATCACAAGCTGTTTTAAACAGGGGCTGTAGAGTAGAACTGAGTACAATTAAATGTATCTGATTTTCAACATATCAACAAATAATAGTAATAATTAGTCAAAATGTTATGTGATTTATTTGATTTGACTTAGCAACTGTATGTGTGCATAGGAATCTGTTATATCCAGCTACATAGGAGTGCATTTAGGCTATGACTTTGACATCATGGAGCCTTGCTACTTGTTTATACACAAGTGTTATGGATGTGACATTTCCTGCAACATCTACCATGTGACTAAAACAGGATCAACCATGGGAACAGAGTGTTAGAGAGAGAGAGGGAGCAGATGCAGCATGATACATGATCTCTGTCACGTACATATGTCAGAAATGTAATTCTCACATGTAACCTGAGATTGGCCCACACATGACAGGCATATGGAGTGTATCTGGTTGATATCCACAAACAATGGACTGCATTCTTGTTATATTTATATACATTGTACATACATTGGAATATAAATATGGAATGTGTCATACAAATGTATCACATGTTGGTATACTGCTCTCATGCTGTGAGTTTCAAAGGCTAAAGTTCAAGTTATTATGCACAGCTGTATGTGTGTGTGAGAGGGAGAGAGAGAGAGAAAGAGAGAGACAGAGAGAGAGAGAGAGAGAGAGAGAGAGAGAGAGAGAGAGAGAAGGGAAATAGAGCCACTGGTTGACTGACACTTCAGCCACCTGATCCATTCTGTTGTGCCTTTGACCTTTTGGAGAACCAGGCTGAAGTCCAAACTGAAGTCTCTCATCAAGAAGCACTTTCAGCAACTTCCAGAGAAGTCACTGCCTGGAAACCTTTAACAAACCTAAACCCACTGACTTCAGCATCAGCCCCTCAGACATGACTGCAGTGTTAAATGAATACATCTAAATACTATATTGGATATTAAAAAATCATTTTAAGGGAGAACCTTTAACTTCTTCTTTAACTACTTTCGGCTTTTCCCTTCAGGGGTCGCCACAGCGAATCATCCCTCTTCACATATCCCTATCTTCTGTATCCTCAACACTTGCACCCACTAGCTTCATATCCTCATTTATTACATCCATAAGGGAGAACCTTTAACAGCAGTGTTTAAAAAATGGAAGATGAAATAAAAAATGATGGAATAACTGCAATCTCACTGAGATCTTAAATAAATATCTAAATAAAAAAATGACCCAACATTTATATTGCTAGCAGATATATTGAGCAAAATTTGTGAATTAATTAATTAATTAATGATTGAAAGAGTCAATCAATCAATCAATCATTCAGTCATTCATAAACATAGCTAAAAGCTAAACTTTAGGTGTAAAAAATATTATATCGGTTTATGGTTTGCTGAGAAGCAAAAATTAAAAAAAATCATACAACATGAAAATGTGACATGACACAGCTTCATTCTCTCACTGTACCAGCACAGCTGTAGGCAGCTGCAACCCATCCGCATTTGATGTAGTAGATCAAAACCTTTATGAGCATCTGTATATTAGAGCTTAATGTGCATAAGAGGCCATATTCAATATTAAAACAGTTCTTTGTACTTTAAAGTATATATATCACTATTACTCTGTAAAGGGCTGTGCTGATTTATTTATGGCATTTGTTAGATGGTATTAAGTAGACAGAATCCTGTAGCCAGCATTTGAAAGCTCTAATGAGTGTGCTGAAATGTGATAGCAAATGTGATCATGCTTGCATATACCCCAGATATGCCTCAGCGAACAGGAGGGAACTGTTTATAAAGTTATATCACTCCCATCATGTGAGAGATATTTTATGAAGTGAGAATGCTTTGGAAACCTTGGCCATGACAAACTTGGCACCTGTATGACATACTTGGCAATCTTTATTATTCATAGATGTGAGGTGTGTAAAGAGTAAAGAGTAAAGAGTAAAGTAACCCTGATTGTATGAATACACACACACTGAGCACTTTATTTGGATAACTTGGATAATGTTCGGATCATATAGAATACACCATCAAGATGAGGAACAAAGATTAGTTCATCATTAAAACATGTGGCTACCTCTTTAAAAGTAGATCGTTTGGTGTTCTAGAGCACTTAGTTGTGTGACTACCTCAAACCAAGAAGATAGAACATCAGCCATGACTATTGTTAAGGCTATTGTTAAGGCTCATCAATCTAGGAGGGGTTATAAGGCCATTTCCAAGAAAATTACCTTCATGGCATTTGGCAGACACCCTTATCCTGAGCGACTTACATTTATCTCATTTATACAACTGAGCAATTAAGGGCCTTGCTCAGGGGCCCAGCAGTGCAGATTGGTGCACATGGGATTCAAACACACAACCTTCTGATGACTAGTCCAACACCTCAACCACTGACCTACCACATCCACTCCACCAGCATGACATACACGCCTATGTAAACACATGCTTATGTTTATGGTCAGCACAATCAATGCTGTAAATATGTATGTATGTATTTATGTATGTATATATGTACGTATGTATGTATATATGTATGCATGTATGTACGCATGTATGTATGTATGTATGTACATATGTATGTATTTATGTATGTATGTACGTATGTATGTATGTATGTATGTATGTATGTATTTACATAAAGTATTATTTATGTATGTATGTCATGTATGTATGTATGTATGTGTATTTTTAATGTATGTACGGGATGAATGTAGTTTATTTATGTATGTTATGCATGCATGTATGAATGTATGTATGTATGTGTGTATGTTTGTACATGTGTATGTACTTATGTATGTATGTATGTACATATGTATGTATTTATGTATGTATGCATGCATGCATGTATGAATGTATGTATGTATGTGTGTATGTTTGTACATGTGTATGTACTTATGTATGTATGTATGTATGTATGTATATGTATGTATGTATGCGTATGTATGTATGTATGTATGTTGTATGTTTGTACATATGTATGTATTTATGTATGTATGTACGTATGTATGTATGTATGTACGTATGTATGTATGTACGTATGAATGTAGTTATTTATGTATGTATGCATGCATGTATGAATGTATGTATGTATGTGTGTATGTTTGTACATGTGTATGTACTTATGTATGTATGTATGTATGTATGTATGTATGTATGTGTGTATGTTTGTACATGTGTATGTACTTATGTATGTATGTATGTATATGTATGTAGTTGTATGTATGTATGCATGCATGCATGTATGAATGTATGTATGTATGTGTGTATGTTTGTACATGTGTATGTACTTATGTATGTATGTATGTATGTATGTATGTATGTATGTACGTATGTATGTATGTATGTATGTATGTATGTTTGTACATGTGTATGTACTTATGTATGTATGTATGTATGTATGTATGTACGTATGTATGCATGTATGTATGTATGTATGTATGCATGTATGTACGTATGTATGTATGTATGTATGTATGTATGTATGTATGTATGTATGTATGTATGTATGTATGTATATATGTACGCATGTATGTATGTATGTACGCATGTATGTATTTCATGCAAGGATGGCTAGGAAAAAGCTCCTTTTCTCCAGAAAGAATATGGAAGCTTGACTTGCATCTCAACAAAATTGCATCTTAACCAACCACAAAGGTTCTGGAATAATATCCTTTGGACTGATAAGATCAAGGTGGAAATATTTGATCATCATCATCCACAGTGCCATGTTTGGAATAAACCAAAAACAATGTATCACCACAAACACCAACTGTCAAGCAGGTGATGGTGGAGTGGTGATGATCTGGGCTTGTTTATAATCACAGAAACGGGAAAAACCTGCAGCAGTCATTGAGACAGTGATGAACTCAGGTATATTCTTTAGACAAATGTGAGGCCATCTGTCTAGAAGCTTAAGCTGAAAGGGCTGAAATTTGGGCCATGTAACAGGACAAGCACAATCTCAAGAACACCAGTAAATCGACTGAATGGCTAAAGAAGAAAAAAAACAAGCAATTGGAATGGCCAGGTCAAAGTTCAAACCTCAACCCCATTGAAACCTCAACCCCACTGGCATTGTTCATGGTGTGCATGAACAAAAGCCTTCAAACATCAATGAATTAAAAGCAGGTCAAAGTCTCCAAAATTATATGAGCCATGTATAATTCCTAATAAAATGTCTGCTTCAAGTTATTGTTACTAAAGGCAGTTCTACAATGCTGCTGAATTATACCAATTTTTTCCCACCTGGTATCTGACCTTATACTGAAATCCATTGTGTTTTTGTTGTCACCTGAGGTAATTTATTTGTTTATATATTTGTTAAGTTATTGCACTATAATTATTTAAACCTTAATAAAGAAAAACAAATAATTGAAAGAGGGTGTACTTTCTACTTCTCGTTGAATTTTTTTATGCTTTATGCCTATTACACAAGACTCTTCATTACTTCAATATCTCTTGTATTGTATACACTTTATTGGCAAAAGTTTTGGAATGTCTTCCTTTACATGCACGTGAATATAATATTGATTTGGCCCACCCTTTGCAGCTATATCAGCTTCAACTCTTTTGGGAAGGCTTTTCACAAGGTTTAGGAGTGTGTTTATGGGAATTTTTGACCATTCTTCTAGAAGTGCATTTGTGTGGTCAGGCACTGATGTTGGACGTGAAGGTCTGGCTCACAGTCTCCGCTCTAATTCATCTCAAAAGTGTTCTATCGGGTTGAGGTCAGGACTCTTTGCAGGCCAGTCAAGTTCCTCCACACCAAACTCTCTCATCCATGTTTTTATGGACCTTGCTTTGTGCACTAGTGTGCAGTCATGTTGGAACAGGAAGGGGACATCCTCAAACTGTTCCCACAAAGTTGGGAGCATGAAATTGTCCAAAATGCTTGGTATGCTGAAGCATTAAGAGTTCTTTCACTGAAACTAAGGGAACAAGCCCAACCTCTGAAAAACAACACCTGAATTCAATGATTTGGAGGGGTGTCCCAAAACTTTTGGCAATATAGTGTATGTCAATGGAAATGGCACAATACTCTGTTTATCTGTATACAAGTCCTAAAAAACCCAAATGCATGGTTCAGTTTACTGAAACTAAATAGGCATAGTTTAAAAAGAAAAGGGATCAGATTTCACTAACTGACATAAATATTCACTAGACATAAGATTTAATGTAATATGCCACCACCAGATGGGAGTATAACAGTACTTTTATCTCTATTTCAATTCTTGATAAAATGAGATACTCATAGGTTTCTGTTGAGACAAATGATGATGGAATGACTGATTAAATAGATGCTGTCCAGATTTTCCACAACATAGAGTAATGAACTACTCAAACATATATAGCACCACAACATACAGACATGTTACCTGGTGCACAGAACTGTGATTGTATAGAAAAATATTTAACACATGAGGGCAGTGTATCACTTTGAGCTTCCTTGCACACACACACACACACACACACACACACACACACACACACACACACACACACACACACACACACACACACACATATCTTACTATCCCTGTGAGGACCTTCCATTGACATCTATATCTTACTCCATTTTAACCTTAGTAACAGAACAAAACCTTTAAGCTTTTTTAATTTTTAGTTGTTGTTTTTTAATAAAAGCTGCAATTTTGTAAAACAAACAAAGAAAAGATAACAGCCAAAGGTCAAAGCTGTCAGAGATGGTCCCCATTAATATATAAAAATATGTATACACACACACACACACACACACACACACTCACAGACAGGGGTGCGTGTCTCTGTGCATGTCCACACACAGAAACTAGGTCATAACTTGAATATCCCAGGAGGGTGAGCACTCATGCATCATTAGTGAACGTCCAGTGCTTGTGAAGACAAATCTCCCTCTCTCTCTCTCTCTCTCTCTCTCTCTCTCTCTCTCTCTCACACACACACACACACACACACACACACACACACACACACACACACACACACACACACACAGAGTTTCACTTTAGTACCTTCCAACAATCTCCAGCAGGTCTTATTTGTGCATGTGTGGGCATGCAATCTTACCTCATCTCACGATAGTTGGTACAGTAGAACAGTGTACATATAGCCAAGGCAAGTTTATATTTATAGTACTTTTTTTTTTAGTGCTTAGTCATATACAAGTCACATTGCACTTTACATGGAAATGGATAAAAAATACAGAACATTGAGGATAAATAAATAATAATATATAAAACACATACATTTAAAGGGTATAAAATAGGAATTTAAGTGCACAGAGGAATGTGTAAATAGGGTGTAGTAGCCTTTAATAGAATTTTTTTTCCCATTTTCTCCCCAGTTTGTTCACCTGCCATTTCCCACCCACCAGACAACAACTACTAACCAAGAAGGGTGAAGGCTAACATGTGGTTCCTCTGGGACGTATGAAGTCAGCTAAGTGGATGTTTTTGAATAAATGTTTATGCTGTAGCACACAGCAGCCTAAAACTAGTGCTATCCACCCTCCTCCACATACATAAGCTTACAGTTGACCATGAATAGTATTGCTGTGATGGGGAGGTAAGAAATAGTATGCCATCCCAAAGAACTAGGTTAATTTTGTTCCTCTTGCTCCATGCCATAGATGATTGTGACATCATTGGGATTTTGAAAAAAAAAAAAACATCTCCTGACAATAAGGCAAAGATTTTTTGTTGCATTATTTGGAAAGTTTTTAGTCTGTATATAAACCTGATGGAACATTTGACCTTTTGGCATTCAACTCTAGCTGTTGTCAGGTCACTATATTTAGTTTTCTATACAGTATAATTTATCATGTACTATAAATCCTACAACTACCTGGGCAGATTAAAAACTAATGATTAATTCAACATTTGACACATGAGGGCACAGTGCACATACTGTGATAACTGCCAGCAACCAACATGCTAGGTATAAGTAGCTACCAGGATTACATTTACCCAAACTCTCACAGAAATACAAAAAAGGGTAGATACACATACAAGGACCAAAGTATTAGAGAGAGAGAAAGAGCGAGCCATGGAGAGGTGTGTGTAAGTTGGCCCGAGGCTTCCAGGGCCTCATCAGGCCCCCTGATGGCAGCGACTCTGCTGAGTGAATCATGATGAGTTGTTTTTCTGCACCACAGCCTGGCTTCCTAATGCAAGGAGACAAGCCTCTCCTAAGAGAATATCCCACAGGAAACAAGGCAGAATGACACTCTCTCTCTCTCTCTCTCTCTTTCTCTCTCTCTCTCTCTCTCTCTCTCTCTCTCTCTCTCTCTCTCTCTCTCTTTTTTCATCTCTTAGTCACCATCACAAGTTTGACAGCTACCCTACCTGAGCCAATCACTCCTGCCTGCTTTTACAGTAATTAGTGATCTGTCAGCTCCGGTGCAGCACACATATTATAGCCTGCAATGCACTATAGTCAGCAGAACAAACACTAGACACATGCATTCAGCCTCCCCTTGGGTCGCGGTAAGGAGCTCTAATCTCTGTTACACTACAAAATTTGATGTAAAGCTGTCAGTCTTTTTAGTAAGATTGTTCTTGTGGGCCCAGCCTCATCTGTGACATTACAGATCCCAAAGAGGTCTATAGAGTGTGTTCAAATGATTCATTTTTATGATTCAAAATGATGTGAGACATTTATTGACTCAATGACACATACTGTAACACTGAAATGTCAGACAAAATGCTTGCTTTAAATGATATGCTACGATTTGGCTTAAAAACAGCAAGCAAAATAAAGTTAGATAGCCAGAAGCTTTTTTGATGCTTTATAGAACCATCAAAATCAACTCATGCATCATGCCATGAAGCTGCTGACTGTTTAGATGTGGCTAGAAATAGTGTCTGTTGTAGATAAATTACTTTTACAGGAAACGTTTTGGGGTGTCTTGTTGTGTCCTTTACTTAAGAATAGCATCTGTCAGCAGTTCTGTTAACTGTTTGAAGCTGGCCAAATACTCAAAGTAATCACAGCTTCGAAACATTTCTAAGAAAATATTTCACTTAAAATTCACCCTTGGTGGAATGTAAAGGGCAGTTTCTCAATAAATCTCTCAATACATTTTTAAAATACATGTTTAAACAATGCACATTCACTAGATAAACACAAGGTTTAAGCCTTTTAACCACACTGAAACAGTGCTGGTTAAAGTAGTAAATTACCTAGCAACATGATTAAGGATGTGACTCCCTAATCCCTTACTTACTTGTTACATTTTTGAAAGTGTGGATCACAATATTTTCCCCGTCTATACATCTTATCTGTCTGACTGCTGTCATTTTGCAATTGTTTACAAGACTCTATTTTAGGTCCACTGTTTCTCCCCTATAAATGGTATATGAAACACCAAGGCTGAACCTTTGTAATGCCTTTCTGTCTGGAAGTTCACAAACAAGTGCAACTTAGTCCAGAATGTAGCAACAAGAGTTCTTACCAGAAGCTAAAAACATGACTACACTACTCCTATTTTATCCACAGCACATTGGCTCCCTTTTCATTGATTATAAATGAATACTAATTACCTCTAAAGCACTAAATGGTCTTGCCCTAAAGTGAACTTATGGTCTATTACAATCTGCCATGCCTGCTTTGTTCAAACAGACCTTTCAACACACTTGTTATGGCTTGCCTTTCCTCTTAATTGAATATGGTAATGGATTATAATCCCACTATTGTTCCAAAAAGCACTCCCTGAACTCCCTATTAATAAATGAAACAGTATTTTTCCAAGACAAAGCTATGTAATTGGCTCAATTGTGGGAAAAGTTCCAGATTTCCAGTGACCTTGACTGAAGTGAATACTGAAGAAGAATGAATGAAATGGCAAAAAAAAGAAGAGTTTATCATTTAAAAAAATAATATATATATATTTTTCTTTTCTTTTTCTTTTTTTTTAAAGCATTTAAACAATGACCGACATTTGTAAATACACACACACACACACACACACACACACACACACACACACACACACACACACACACACACACACACACACACACAGTGCTAAAAACTTAACAGAACAGGAACATTATCATTAACATGCCCAAGTCTTATGTTAGGAGCTTATGGGGGTCTGCTCATCTGAGACTGCTACATTATTCATCTCCGCTCTTGCAAGATCCAGGCCTTGTCTTTGTGTCTCCACTGCTATCCAGGCCACTGTCAGATTTATGAAGTGAGCTAATGAATAAATAATTTCATCCCATGATGTGTTATTACTTTAGTCTTGCTAGGCCTTTTCCACACTTCCATTTCTAACTGTAGTCTACTAAATAATCTCTGCAATAACACAAAAGATTAGAGAATTAGAGGAAAGGACTGAAAGTCATCATTAACCTCTCCTGAAAGCCTTCTCTTCCTCTTCCCAGCAACAGTCCATCAAATGCAGGTCTCTTCACTAAAGCCTCCCACAATAAATAGTAAGCAAGGAGAAAAGAAGGAGGATGAGGTTGAGTGAGTGACCAAAGGAGGGATGGATGTGGGAGGCTTGTCCTCTGTGTGAAGACGAGGTGAATCAGGATGCCATTGATTTTCTCCAGATCAGCCTCACAACCTTAAATCACCTGCTCCCATACTTTTTCAGTGTGCGGCCCAGAAGCCAGTGAGCAGTGCTTTATTAGTGTCTGCCGCACAACACATAAGCTCCAAATCCATCTCTAGCACCAGTGCACTTTTGACAGCCTGATAAAAGCTCTGACTGAGAGGGAAAGAAGCCAAACCCATTTCGCTATGATTAGGTCTAGTGTGGCGTACCAACTCTCCTGTCTAACTCAGTAGATAGAGCAGGGATAGGGAGAGATCATGGGTGACAGGATATTCTAGGGAGATTGGTAGGTTGTTTGGTTTAGCTACATTTACAATTAACCCTTGTTGCAGGACATCTCAGACTGATTTCATGAGAATAAATAAACTATTAAAATATAGCACACATTAGTGAAATACATACAGTGGTATGAAAAAGTGTTGGCCCCCTTCCTGATTTCTTATTTTTTTGCATGTTTGTCACACTTTAATGTTTCAGATAATCAAGCACATTTAAATATTAGTCAAAGATAACACAAGTAAACACATCATGCAGTTTTTAAATGAAGGTTTTTATTATTAAGGGAAAACAAAATCCAAAACTACATTGGATTTACTACAAATACTTGTATGAGAACCACAGTCATAATCCGATTTATATAAAAAATATATATATACACATATTTTTTATAATTTAAATAGATTTTTTTCTCATTTTGGGTTAGCAGTTTGAAATAATTATTAATATTACCCTAGGGGTAAACAAATCATTCAAATGATATTGCACTTCACCAATTTGAACACTTAACTGGTGTCATTCAACAAATAGATGCTTCTAATATTAATACACAAAAGGTTGCCTAAAAACTGCCATTTTTGTTTTTTGTTAAATAAACATGATATCTTTAAACACACACACACACACATACACACATTTCTTGTTGGAAATTATGCAGCGTTTCTGTTCAGACTGATAATTGCTATGAGTTTTTTTGGTGTTATTAATGAGTCAGTCACTACACAGCTATAATACTCTAGCAGTATTACAATGTAGTTAAGTGTAGCAACTACACACAGGTATAATAATGTAATAGACAGTTACACCAACAGTCAGCGATCACACAAGACAGAAAAACACAAGGAAAATAGCAAATCTTGCAAGTGTAGGTCAATAGGAAACAAGCATGCGATGTGGTCACATCTTTCCTGAAGAGTGAGCATGAAGGAACTTATAATTATTATTTTTGTCTACTGATCTTAGTCAAAATATAATCTCAGCACTCACAAATAACTACCTAGCAGGCTGGCTAAGCTTTGCTGAATGATAGCTTATAGCTCCACTTTGGGGAAGAAATTTGCAGGGCAGAAATTGACATAGACCTTGCTATAGAAGCAAAGGTCACTGGACCTCATCCAAAGCTTAACCCTAACCTCCAACCCATGAAATGCTCTCTACCATGGAACAGCACATTTATTCAGCCTTAAACACACTGAATTGTCTCCATACCCTGGAATATGTGTGGGAGGAGCCAATCACAGTTCCACCACAAAGGGGAATTGCAAAAATCTGGTTTATCCTCTGCTTCAGGCATTCTTAACTGCTACGTAGACAAGTTTTAGAAAGGACTTTGTACTCTAAAATTATACCTGGGTGCAAATAAAACCAGTGAGAGCTGTGTGCATTCATGTGAATATATATACATATGAATATATATGAATTCATGTAAGAATAACGAGGCCTGTGTTCCTAATTTGCTAAAATATTAATTTGCTGAATTGCTTGCGGCTCTGAACATCACGACTCTACTGCTGGCTAGCATATTAATTTATGCTTCCAGCGGGAAGATTACGACTTTTCTGACAATGAAATCATAAGATAATTATAGAAATAACTATTGAATACAGTGGAAAAGTACAGAATGGTCTGGGCAATGGACAGAAACACATCCCACTTACTAGGAATGCTCATTGAAATGTATTTTTATATATATTAATATAATCATTGAAGAGTTTTGATAATATGTTTTTATTCCTGATTATCCTCTCTTTCCTTCTCTATCCTTTCTAAAACTTTGCTCTGTGTAAGTGGAACAGATGTGCTGATGCAACTAACTTGCTACAAGTAATTATCATAGAAATTGTCTTGCCAGCTCCCAGCTAGGCATAAATCATATACCCAGTCTTTGTAAAAAATGTTGTTTTAAACTGGTGAAATGGTCTTCAGTTTATTCCCAGCTCTGGTGCAGCCCTAGGTGTGTGATTGTGATGTGTAGGGAGGCATACAGTGTGTAAGGTCATTCACTCAAAACATCTGGAAATGAGGCTTGTATCAAAACACACACACACAGAACCACACACTTAAACATAGGCACCCATCATGCATTCTTTACTGTGAAGACATCTTTGGCGATGATTTACTTCGTGCCTGAGGCTGCATACCAAAGTTCAAGGTGCTTTGAAATCAGTTGCTAATACACCAAGTTATTATGGAGATGGGACACTAAAAATGGGAGGAACACAGACCTTGGAAAATAATGGCTCAGTGATATATCAAACTCTGAGCATAAATGAAGCACAAGGTCAACATCATTTTTCCCAGTAGTAAATTGGGTTCCAGCAGTTTTTTGGCCAAATTAGATCCCGAAGACATGATGACCTCAACAGTTACACATAGTCAACACATACACACACTCAAAGCGTTAACAATCCTGACAACCTCAAAAAAATCAAATCGCTGATGTGTTTTTATTTTGCACATCAGAAGTGCATGTAATTTTTATGCTGAGATTTAAGGCTCATGTACACACAGGTTCCTATTCCAGATCAGGTAAAGCATTTAGAGCTAGATGAGTAAGTAGGTCATGAGTCTCCAAACAGATGGAGAACAAAGAGGACAGGGCTGACTTTCACTTCCCTGCTCCTGGCATATGCCTCTGACACCACTTGCTTCACACACAACAAAGCTGTTTCCACAAATTAGTCCACAACCTTTCCAAAATATTCAGGTTGTTATAGAATTTGTATGGGCTGCGTCAGATTTTCTGCTTTGGATTTGTGAGTTAAAAAGTCAATTTCCCCTTTGTGTTGTTTACAGCAATTGATTTTATTTTGACTGGCAGGCAAACCCTTGCTTGCTGCTGTCAGCTCATGAAAAGAATTACCTGTGTGAGAATGTGTGTGTGTGTGTGTGTGTGTGTGTTATTTATTTAGTACCTCTGCAATTATGTTCCATTTCTTCTTTAAATGATGACATTCTCAACTTCTTGCTCACAATCATAACTGCACTGATCTCATGCTTCACTTAGCTCCTGGATGAGGGATGTGTGGCGACGGAGTAGGGAAACCACTGAAGAGGTGGGAACTGTCAAAGGCAGGACTTTGTGCAGCTGTCAGAGTGCTATAGGAGGTAACACATGCTGTGTTTCTGTGCCTGATGCCTGCCATATAAGCATGCGGAGGTGGAAGAGCTCTATTACTGGACTGATAGGTTGCCATAGAGACTGTCTTTGCATTGAATTAATTTATAAAAAAAAAAAAAGGTAGCAAGCATCTTGGCTGCTCTGCAGAAATAAATGAAACATTTCTACCCTGTCTTTTCGAAAGCAGTGTCCAAAAAAAGCCATCATTTACTCTCAGAATCTCACACAGTAAATTATAAAATCATCTCAGCTCATTTGATCATGTAATGCTTGACAAAGTGGAGCTGTGTAATCTTACTAAGAAAAAAAGAGCACACCATAGATGCACAAACCCCTCATGTGTATGAGATAGATGCTGCCGAGTGCTTGGCTAGTTGCCATTCTTGGTGTTTGGTAGAACATGATGTCCACTTGTCCAACAGAAAGGAAAATTAAGTCTTTCACTCACTAAAATGCAGCAAGAAAGATAAAAAAACATATGTCTACACATATGTTAGTGTGCCAATTCATACCCCAAGCTGTTTCAAAAAAGCACAATAAGGATTAAATTAACGTCCAAGTGAGGTGGACATGTTTAACCGCTCAAACTCAGTGCTCCAGAAGAGACCTTGAAAAAGATAACATCAGCCCAATGTTCCACTAGAAGAATGGGCAAAATCAGGCTGGTTTCAAAACAATTTCACCTTTAGCCTTCATTTTCTATCAGCTCCAATTGTGTGAAATTAGAATTTAACATGCCCTCATTTTTAAAGAGGAAGAAAGGAGATCCCTGTTTAACCAGGCTCATGCTGTTTTCTGGGATAGAGTCACAGAGAGAGAGAGAGAGAGAGAGAGAGAGAGAGAGAGAGAGAGAGAGAGAGAGTAGGGATGTCCTCCTCCAGGCACAGATGGGAGGAATCCTTATCAGAGCCCGAGATATGCTTTGGCACATCATTGTTCCACCAATGACAGCATGCACATGCTGATACGCTGAGGGTTTCCAAGGCTACTCCCCTCCCCCTATTGCCACCGCTGATGCTTGAATGTCACACAGCTAATAAAGGCAACAGCAGCATTTCTGTTTGCACTCCCTTCCATTAACATTATCACCAACACCACTCCTAAAACCTACATGCATCTTGCAAACACCCTAGCATGACTTTTTCCAAATGACTATTTGGAATGCAGCATTACATCTACATATTGTAGGCCATATGTTGTGAAAGATACAACAAATGTGTATTATATATAATACTGTATATGCCATTTCTTACAGAGCTTTGCCAGGGCAAATAGAGACATTTTTCTAAGAGCTCCTTATCCATAAAGGGATATGAATTGTTATCCATCCATGCAGAGAACAGAAGAATCTGCTGGTCTACTAGAGCATAATGGTTGAGATTGAACAATCTAATTTTCATGCTGTGCATGTACTTGCTCCACTCAAGATATCACTAAAAACCAATATTAAAGTATTCATTTGAGACCTATAAACCAGAGTCTAAACATGTGTGTATGTACATCATGTGCATGACAAAAAATGCCAGAAAACATTTTGAGAGAACGGCTTAGATACACAATCCCAATCCCTAACAACAAACAGAATCACAGGATACATGATTTCAATTAAATGTATTATATACAGAGCTTTTAACAGTGGATATTGTCACATATCAGCTTTACAGAGACCTGGGAATAGATTTGAACACAGACATGAGGACACCCAGGGAGATAAAGCCACACTCAAAAGTGAGAGTGTGGGGTGATAGTATTCAAAGTGTTTTACCAAAACACTCTTTGCCAATGAACCCTCCAGATCCCTGTATCTTTATCTAAGAAAAAAAAATCTATTAACAGAAGGCTTGACAAACAGTTTTTCAGTCTAGGCTTAAACACTGAGACTATGTCTGAGTTCTGAGCACTAATAGGAACTATGGGAGAAAGTTCTACTCCCTGCTGTAGCCTTCATTATTCAAGAGACCAACAAAGAGCTGGTAGCTTTTGATTGAAGCATTGTGTCAACTACATGGATATAATTCTAGTTAGAGTATATGTACCACTGTGGTTCTATGAACACCAGTTAACTGCTGGGGACAGATGATCTGATGATCAAATCACTGTTCCATAGGATGCATATTAGGCATAACAAGGGATGCTCAACAGGTTCTACCTCATGGAGTATGACATTTAAATTGTAAAGAAGCCATAGGTTCAACCTCAAGAGCACTCTGGAGTCAATGAATGTAGCGTTCCCACTCTTTTTCTGAAGTGGACACTAGCAAAAAATACAGTATTTGGAAAGATGTATTTTAATACAGCATCCTGCATGGGCTTATAACAGCTGGTCTTGTACCAGAACCAGAGGATGGGGTACACAGTAATTGAAACAGTTTCCATCTGAGAGCATAAAAGGCCGGTGTAAAAGGCCATACTTTTGTCTTCAGGAGTGTCTCCTGGACTGCTGAGTCACAGCCATCAAGTTGCACTTCACTCCGAAGAGCCAAACCCACAGGCATAGTTCATTCAAAGTGAAAGAAAGCTACTGCCAGCTTTGGAGAATTCAATACCTACAGTTCTGACCACATTCCCAAGCAGGTCAACATGTGAATAAGGGAAATATAACATTTATTCTTTTCTGTACCATGTATATTTAAATCTCCAATTCTAGCAATATTGAGTTACACTGAACCATCTAATGTCCTTACCATGGGCTGTCAGGCTGTGGCTTCTCTGGGAACTATTTTCATTGACAGAATGAAGAAAAAAAAAATTTATTATAAATATTGTGCCTGAAATATCAGTTACTCAGTATTTCTTGTGCATAAAAGCAATATCACACTGACCATTGTGCTGTTGTACTGAAGAGTATTTTCACTAGGCTATTCCTTTTCATGTATATATGTCTATCATAATATGTCCAACAAAATAAATATTACTATATTCAGTCCCAACCTATGCTTTTTTACACATTATTATGAGTTTTACTCATCTAAAGTCTTAGCGTTTTACTCATCTAAAGTCTTAATAATGTTTCAATACAAAAAGTGTAAGATATCATTATTTTGGTAGGTTTCATCCTAACAGATGGTTCATTTTATTGTTAATTCATAAATTCGTGCCCGGAATATATTGAGATCTTACTGCTACAGCATATGTCTTTTTAAATAATTTTATAGTGCAAATATGAATAGGAACATATTAGCCACCAAATCTTATATGTGTCACTGAGGTAAAAGATCATAAATATCTATCTGTCTGTACAGATTAATCTTTCAATTGGGTTTAATAAAAAGAATCCTGATGTAAGTAATCAGTGATTAATACAACATATATCATTCTCTAGAGACAATGAAAACCCTGTGCATGATCATAAGCAGAACTTTTTTTTTTGCCTGGTACAGAGCTGTGTAGTCATATGTGATATGCACTGCTCTATGTGAGTGTGCCATAGCTGTGGATTGCTTCGAGTTCTCTTCATTAATCACACTATTCAGGCCAGCAGGGTGCCAGTCTGGAGGAGCAATAATGCATGCAAATGTTCTTCTTCTCTACACGACGAGACACCAAGTACCGCCTCAGCTATCGTCTTATTTATTCAATGTGAGAATTGATTTCAGCTGATTTGTTAATGTAATTGGTCCCTGAGCATATTGCTGTGACTGGGACTGAAATGAGAGGAAAGGTTAAGATATGGCTGAGATAAGGTCAGAAGAGAAAAAAAAGCTGTTCTCATTCAGCGTCTTCTTCAAATAGGTAGATCCTGCCACCCACAGAGAAGCCTATATGTAATAGTCATCTGCCATAAGTAAATAAAAGCAACACTTTGGTGCATCATGGAGAGACGGATAAAAGGAGCACTCTGACCCATGCAATGGGAAAAAGAAACTCACAGCAATTCCCTTGGGGTTTTTTTCAATATCAAACTTGCTTCCCCATCAATATATCTAATTATGTTCTAATTAGGATACAGCTCCCTGTCTGTGCCCTCTAATTGCCACTTTCATTGTCACACAAACAGGCTGAATGTTAGCTTTGACAAGTATTGATCAAAATATGTGCCAAAAACTGAAAATTAAACCATATGCAATGCCTTACTGCTGCTGTGCAAAACCCTTTTGACAATCAGCTGCATTGGTATGGGATAGTGGTATGCTACTTTGCTTATTTATTTAAATTTAAATATAAGACTTTAATGGTTGAACATACAGTTTCATATACTGTACCAGTATCACTGGCTTGAGTGAAAGGCAAGTGGAGCCGAGCTTGGTGATGTAAAAATCTTTTCATATATATATATATATATATATATATATATATATATATATATATATATATATATATATATATATATATATATAATATATATATATATAATGTATGTGTGTGTGTGTGTGTGTGCACCACTGCAGACCACCCTACAAGAGCTGCAGTTTTGGAGATGCTCTGATCCAGTCGTCTAGCCATCACGATTTGGTCCTTGTCAGACGCACTCAAATCCTTACTCTTGCCCATTTTTCCTGCTTCTAACACATCAACTTTGAGGACAAAATGTTCACTTGCTGCTTAATATATCCCACCCACTAACAGGTGGCATGATGGGGAGATAATCAGTCTTATTCACTTCACCTACCACTGCTCAGAATGATATGCCTGATCAGTATACATACATGTAACATTTTAACATAAACATAATTAACGATTTCTATTTTTCAGATTTCTTATTAAACTAATAAATTTGTCTAGGCTTTCTGCAAAGATCATGTTAGGTAAATAAGGATAAAGTTTAATAATCACTGCTATAAAAATGGTCAATCTGCTTGAAGGTGTTTAATTTCCTGCTTGCATAATGCGTTTCTTACACAAGGAAAATTATGCTTTGATCGTCTTGGTGAAATGCCATAATGAAGTGGATACAAGTTTAATAGCTTCAGTTTGTCAAAGGTATAAAATACCAGCTGTTAAATGCTGAGTGATCCATGTGTGCAGTAATGTACACTGTATTGACAAACTGACAAAGTAGTTATATTTAAATGTTAATAAAAATAAGAAGCTTAGTTAACAGAACAAAACTCAGTGAAGTATGCGATCATTATTACAGCACTGATGTAGCAATAATATTCATCAGTTTAAGTCAAAAGCGACAATGAGGCTCTGGTTCATGCCATGATTTGCATTTACTTTAAGAAATGAGACTGTTGTTTTTAAATAAAAACAAATTTTTTATTAAAAAATAAATTTTTTATTGTTATTGTAAACTTAGAATATTTGATAAAGTGAATGGTTGTATTTATTCATTTTTTTTAGATTATTACATGTTTATGCAGTTTTTATGCCTTTTTCACTTTTAACCATAAGCAAACTGTGGCTTGTGACTAAGAAACATTCAAAATACAAAATCTTTATGGCCTGCAATCCAATAGGTGCTAAGCTCTTGTATGCCAGTACACCGTAGTGCATCTCACACCAGTACACTGACCAGTTTAGCCACTGTGTCTTACACCAGTACCTACTTGACCACATGGTGACCTACACAGATACAGGGACAACATGCAAAACTTCACACATTCAATAACACAAGCTGAGGATCAAGCCCAGGACCATGGAGCTGTGAAGTTCCAGTGGATCTCACTACACAAGCCTTAACTAGATAAACTTCCTAAACAGACCAGGAATAAAACGGTTGCAATAAATTTATGACTTTCCTGTACCATGTATATTTAAATCTCCAATTATAGCAATAGTGAGTTACAATGAAGCAGCTAATGTCCTTACCATGGGCTGTCAGTCTGTGCATTACATGCAACACTCAATCCAGCTGTGGCTTGAACCATATTGTGCCTGAAATATCAGTTACTTTTTTTGACATGGTTTTCCATGTCAAAAACATTCTTTTTTTTTTTTTTATGAAATAGTGATAATGGTCTATATTTACCCAAGAAAGGCACAAACAATATCACTTAACGTTTCTTGTATTTTTTTTTTTTCCAGCACTGTCTGAATGCACTGCAGCAGCTGAGCCTGGGAGGAAAGCCATTTCAAATTTGCTGTTCTCAGGCTTTTTTGTTGAAACTCCCTTGAATGGTCACAGCATTTACCATACAATATAGCCAACAAACTGTTCAGTAGAGGCAGAATCAATAGCCATGTTGGGAAAATCTATATAGGCCTTGTGTACAAATTCATGTTGTATAGATTAAGTTGAGAGCTGACAAACAAATGAAGCAAAGTCACACTTATAATTCACCAGAGCTGTTTGCATAATTCTTTCCATCCCCAACCTGTCTGGCAGCTGGCAACTCTCTGTCCATTAAAAACTGAGCCTGCTGTAACTAAAATCAATTACACAATGAGTGAGTCAGGAAGAGAGAGACAGAAAACAGTGCATCATATTCACCCAACTGTATGACTTTAAATTAATGGCTGAAGACGTTGCCGCTGTTCTCATGTGGTGGTCAGGATTACTTTATTAAATCCAGGGGATTACTTATTCTGCAAGTGTGGTCCCAGTGTAAAGTCACAGATAAACATAGACATCTGGTTATTCATTGCTAGCTTTAGAAGGATATTATATAATAATGAGGTTCATTGAACAATCATGTAATGTACAGTAATAATTATCTAAGATACCAGGAATCTGTGTATATCCTCAGTGTCCCTGATTGGAGTTTAGTACAATCTAGTGTTACAAATAACGTCAGGAAGTGAAGCTATTATGGTACCCAGTGTACAATTCAGGAATAATAAAATCAAATGACTTGAATAAATAATATGATATTTAATATTTTATTCTGGAAAGTGTTTCTGACTAAAGAAAAAAAAACCCTTGAGAACCCCTGTACTACACTATTTTAGCTCAATTTCATATGCACATTAATTTCTGAAAACGATGTATAGAATTAAAAGCTGTGATGAGAATTTTATTTCTTTTACCTAAGCTGACCTGCATTTTCAGGATTTATGTTATTTTCAGTGCTCTCTCCATCACACAAAGGCAATCTCTTTATTGATCCTATTTCTTTCTAAATCATACAGATATTTACATAAAAGCTGGATTGTCTTCGGTCTTGTGTTATCTCTTGCACAACCTCCTCTGTCAATTATATTCAAAACACCAAATAAAGTGTGTAAATGTAAGAATTACCATTGTCTTACGTGTTGCCCATTAGGCTGTGGCAAGACGAGCACAGAAAAATGATCCTTAAATGAATGTATGGGGAATGTGTCAAAAGCTTTTAAACTCAATTAGGAGAGCAAGTCTAACATATGCTTAAGTGAAAGTTAAACAGTGTCCACACGTCCAAATGTACTCAAGTATTTAAGTCCTTCATTGCTTGCTCTGGAAGGTGAGGTCCCTTGAATATGATGTGAATGGACGTACACTACAGTATTTTATTTGACCTGTAAATTTCTAGCAAAAAAAAACAACAACCCTAAGTTGAGAGCTTGATCACTTGAGCACAGAACATAATTAATCATAATTATCTGCACATCAGATAATACCATATACACCGACCAGGCATAACATTATGACCACCCGCCTAATATTGTGTTGGTCCCCTTTTTGCTGCTAAAACAGCCCTGACCGGTCAGGATGATAATGAGTGCCTTTATTATGTATCATGTGAAAATGACAATGATCAGACAGACAAAGAGATGACTATACTTTTTCTTCACTATGTGTAAATAAGTATCCATCAGGATGTGTCCAACTCCATATTTATTTGTGCACTGATTCCTACAAGACATTTTTTTTCTTGAATATAAACTCACAACCACTTTATCAGGTACATCTGTACATCCAAGCAGCAGATCATTTAAAAAAAATCATGTAAATCCAGGTCAAGAGCTTTAGGTAATGTTCACATCAAACATCAAAACATGTAATCTCTGTGACTTGGTCTCTGGCATGGCTGCTAGTGTCAAACTAGATGGTTTGTGTATTTCACAAACTGCTGATCTCCAGGGATTTTCATGCACTATAACTTTGCATAGAGTGATGCCAATAACAAAACAAAACAAAACAAAACAAAAAATCTCCAGTGAAGTGAAGCTTGTAGCCTATGTCTGCATGATTTGCATGCATTGTGCACACTGATTTTATAAATGGTGTCGCTGGTTCATAAGTGCACGTCTAGACATAATGGGTCTAGCTCATATAACATAAAGGGAATAAACTGGTAAAAAATTGAGGTTATGTAAGAGATGCTCTATTGTCTAAATCTGGATTTTATATATTGTTTAGTTTTTGCTGAACTTTATTGTATTAAACAGCTTTAAATCACAACATGACTCCAACCAAAAATACAATGTCAATCTGATCTCAATAGATCAAGGAGCACACCAGAAAGCTCCAGGTCCCTGTTTTAGTCCAGAGCTCAGGTTACTGTCAGTACAGAATTTCATCATGTTCTCACTGTGTCCATGGTTTCGTTCAGGTTCTCCAGTCCAAGGTCTCCTCCAGGTCCTACAATTTCCTTCCTCTGTCTAAAAACATGCATGACATGCACGATTGGCTATGCAAAATCCTCCAACTATAGGTATGTGTGCATGGTACCCTGCAATAAACTGGTGTCTCTTTCGATTTTCACAAAGAAAATCAGTCATCAGTTAAGTAACTGTGGAACGGGATGTTTAATCTCTCATTTCTGTTTTGAACTCAGAGCCCCATGGATATCATCAGGTCTTGGCAGTGACAAGCTGTGATAATCTGATAGTCACGTTTTTGTTTTGACACATTCACAAATGTCAGCCAAATATTCATGCAAAACCACATTTTTACTGAAATAAGAGTTTAGACATTTCAGCATTTCAGGACACAGCTCTCATTATTTCTGGTTTATCCTACACTGGTGACTTATCTTAAAGCGAACTCGTCTCCTCTCTTCCTTACCTAGATCACTAAAAGCTGCTTTGCATTACAATTTTGGGATGATTCACTCCACATTCACATGCACTTAGCATGCTACAAGAGTACAGGAGTGACAGGGATAAACCCAGAGCTGTCATATGAAAGACAGAGCACACAATGAAGTGAATAATTTCAGTGAAAAGGAGGCAGTTAGAAGGCTGATTCATCAGAGAACCCAAAACCCTTGGTGCTAAACCCATGACTCATCACTTTATTCATTTTCAGTAACTGCTGCAGTTCGAGATACGGACTAGATATCAGTACCGTGGGGAGCTTTTTATATTTGCTTATAATGTGTCCTCATAAAGATATAGCTTCATAGCTTTAGAGTTTTCACCTTTAACCTAACTATGACAAATTGTTTTCTAATGAACTGATTTACATTTTGCTTTCTTGTTTTCATCTTCTGGTGTTTATCATGTAGGTCCTTGTTGCTAAAGTTGAACAGTCACTGACAATCCAAATGGCTCTCTCATGCTCCACCAGGCTGACTGCTGGAGCATGCGGCTTGCATGCATGTTTGAACACCAAGTGAATCCTCTGGTTGTAAAAGCAGTTTGCAAGAAAATAAAGCAAATACAAACACCAAAAGATCTGCTTTCACAAGGTCAGCCTATGACCACAGTTTATTAACTTTTATCATCTTATTAAATTGGATAAAACTGGTCACAGACATCATTGGTTTTTCACAGGACAGTAATTATCACTTGGAGCTATACCCACCTTTTATAATGCATTAGCTGGCAGAACTGCCAGTGGAAGGCAGAAGATAGACAGATACATCTTAAAGGAGCTGGCTGTAGTTTTAATTATGCATCTAGAATAAAAACAATTCAATTTCATATGAATTATAGAACAATTCTTACCCAATATTTCTTTGGAAGTCACTATTTTTAAGCTTTTTTGCCCAGAACAGACCTCCTAAAAGCTATAATTAAATATAATTTGAACTTTTGCATAGGTTATAATTAAATCTGTAGCATATATTCTTACATAAGCACATTTTCATAAAAACATTTTTTAAATTTTCATTTAGAATTTCAACAACTTGTTACAAACCTCAACAATCATGAAATGCAATAGATATGAAGGAAATAGATTTTTTTTCAATTGCATATACACAGAAGCATGTATGAAGAGCTAGTCAGATTGTAACCTTCACCAGACTGAAGGATGAGGTTGAAAATATCTGACACTCCATATGCTGTGGGCAAAGTGTATGAGGCTGAGATTAATGCTTTACCATTCATGATACTTCCACTCTTAACTTGTCCCACTTCTCCCACCACAACTTAGCGAACAACCAATGAGGCAATAGTTATCTCACTAACTCTCTGAATTTACTTCATTTGGCATTTTAAATATGGCTGACACAGGAGATTGTGCCACAGAGAAAAGTATTTGTCTAAAAATCTGTATGACTTAGCAAAATACAGATGCTGCAAAACACATGCTGAGGTAAGCTGAAGTTAAAGGAAAAAAAAAGTACAGTAACTGTAAACAACAGCAACTGACCAGCTATTGCTATTCAGTGCTTGTGCAACGGGATAAGCTAATGTCTCTATTTTGTAAGTTCGAACCAGAGCAAAACTGATGCTTTTTGCTTGTTTGCTATTTAGTTTTGTCTGGTTTCAGAATGCAGAAAATCAATCAAATCAAATGGAAGCAGAAAAAAATAGAAGAAGAAGGAAAAAAAAACTTGGCTGAAGGGTTTTCTTTTAATGACTGGAAAAGTCAAACTTTTATTCACTGGTCCAAAATACAGTGATAATACTTTTTCCAAGTGTGCACAGAAATCACAAAAATGTCCTGAACACTACATGAAGCCAACGTTCAATGGTTATTAATTATATAAATTACTATTTTAAAATGTTTTGTGCATCACATCCAGCATCTTATCCAATCTATATCTACTAAGACTAATGTATAATTTAATGAAGCATTCACTTTATAATGTGGACAACAGCAGTAGACTATTTCAGGTTCCACTCCTGTCAGCCAAGAACAAAAAGCTGAAGGTACAATGGGCACTGATTCACCAAAACTGGACCTTTGAGGACTACTGTCCTTAAGTTACCTCTTGGAGGAGCTTATTAGCGAAAGCTTTTAGTGCAATCAGAGTTAGGTCAAAAGTGTGACATGTATGAGCCAAAGACAGAGCAGATTCACTTTCAGGATGTTTTAAACAGCAATCACAGTCCCTTCTCTCTAACCTTTCAGCAACCTTATTATCACAATGGAGTGTCCATTCTCATCTGGAGGACTGGTGTGCTGAGGCTCAGAGAAGCTGCAGAATCATCAATTTGTGAGCAAAGCATTCTGAGCCACTCCATGTCAAACATCCAGCCAAAGTAATTGCTGCAAGTGAGCCAGCAGAATTGGGCGTGGATAAATAGGTCACTTAATAGGCTGTTTACTGCACAGTTGGACATGATACATGAGAGGTGGAGAGAGCAGAGAAAGTCTTGCCGACTAGAGCAAAATGGAATGCTGGGAACATACTGTGGAAGCATCCATCTCGACTCCAAAACACTACGGATAGAGAGTGATAATGTCTAGCAGAAAGTGCATTTGTACTCTGTGCTATTTGTAGGGCTGATCTCATTTAAAATGACCAAGCATCCATCGAACTTCAGTGCCTAAGAACTGCTGAGATTGAAAGACTGAGATTTCTATTTAGTTAGAAATTTCATTTATTTACCTGAACTAGGATGAATCGGAATGCCAAAAAGAATGGGGAATATAAGATGCTCTTTGAAAGCCACCAAAGTATGTCCACTGTGTTTGAATAACAGAAAAGGTGCTTTGGAGTAAAGTAATAGTGATCTAGGTTGATTACTGGTCATGTGACCCAGATCTCAAACATACTCTTCCCTTCATGTTTTCATCTTGGCTGTGAACTCAATGCAAGGGCAGGCATAGGAAGCGAGGCTGAAGTCAGAGTCGCCATGGAAACAGTGAAACCATTGAAATGTTACCCTCACTCTAACCCGCATCATTCCTCTAAGCACAAATAATATTCTAGCCAAGCGTTTAGGCAGAAGCCATGATACAAACATTAGCTCTGTCACAGTATAATGGCATATTGTTTCTTGACTCAATTTAACACAAGAATTAACCTTAAAAGGTGGGCTATGTAAAACATAATGGCTATTTTTCAATGGTTTAAGGCAAATATGCCCTACATGACCACTCTTTTATAAATGATTATGTGATACAAACATCTGTGCAGCCAGTCACTGGGGATTTTATGTAGGCTTTCTGTTTTCTCTTACAGACCATTGGGGATGAGAAGTGAGTACTGAGGAGAGTGGCATGCTTTTATGTGAAAAGGTTAACGAGAGGCTGTTTTCTAAAAACAGTAAATATGACACAACACAGAAAACATCAGTGACACAATTTTCAGCACCTGTCTCAGAGTGCCCTTCTGCCTGAGTATCTCCTCCATCTAGACTACTGTGGTTGTTGTAACAAAGAACCCAATTCATCCTATCAGATGAACCTGAAAATGGATTCTGCTGCACTTTAGAAAAAAACATCAGGTAAAAGTATCTTGTATATATTTCCATTTATCTAATCCTTCTTGTTATGAGATGGTGACACAAATAAATACTTTTATATGCTTGTTATATCCATCTTCAGTAACCACTTTATTGTGGTCAGAGCTGTGCTGGATCCTGAGCCTTTCCCAGGAACTCTCTGAGGTGAGAATATACTGGTTCATCTCAGGGCACCATGTGCACAGACATTCACACACTCATTTGCATCTAGGTCCAATTTTATATAGCCAATTCACCATTCTTGGGAATCCTCCAAGATTCTGAGTAATGAGGACAACAGAATATCCACTAACATAGAGAGAACATGCAAAACATCATATAAGCAGCAATCCAAGCTCAGACAGCAACCAAACCCACTGCACCAACCCACTGCCCAGATTTCTTTCCATTAGCAGCTAATTTTGCTTCCTCATGTTGAAGTTATCTGCCAATCAGCTGATTTCAGAACATCTTGCTTATATTCAAAGAATTCTGTTTCACTTTTCTGCAGTGTGATCTGTGTTCTTGCATCTTCTGCTGACTATTTTCGCTTTTCTATAAGGGGAAAAAAAGATTTAGGACATAAGCAGATTAAATGTACAGATAAAGAGGGCAGCATGGAGTGTGGCTGTGTTAGAGAACCATATCAGCCAGGAGAGGTACAGATGAGGTATATGACTGTGCTTTTCACACTCTGTGATGACATTTATAAAAGTAAAGGGAGATATGATGCAGTGTCAGCACTAGAATCTGTTCTTCACTCAGGCATCTATGCCTAAAGCTCTGCACTCAGTCTGCATGATATTTTCTAATGCACCATTACACTTTCACTTAGTACATCGCATACTCTCAGTGCCTGAAGCTCTGCTTTCAATCTGCATCTACTTCGTCGATGCACTGTGATACTGTTGTCAATAACGGACACTCGTTTTTATTACTTTATTTCAAGGTGGAGAAAAAGTCCGGCAATAACCATGTAGGCACTGGCCCATGAAATAGTTTTGTTCTTTACTACAGAGATATTGCTCAAAGGGTTTCACTCTCTCTCTCTCTCTCTCTCTCCAGCTTGCTCTCTATTCCTCTCTCAGGGGGAAGCAGTCAAAGAAAAGTAGCACAACCGTTACTGTGCAATTTATCTTTGTTAGAAAAAAAAAGAGCACAAGACAGAACACAAACAAAACAAGAAAATAAAGTGGTTTAGGCTCGTAACCATTGATCATAAATTCCATTAAGATTTGACACTGCACCAGATTGGTAGTGGGACAGTGCTGTGCCTTTTACCAGGTGGAGACCTACAACAAGGACGGTAGGAGAGGGGAGAAAGAAGAAGTAGAAATGAATTGAATAGCGATGCAATCACACTATTTCACAGTGTACTGATTTCTCATTCACTGGTATAAAACCATTACACCATGACGGCAAACGATAGCTGTTTGCTACAAGTGGCATCTGAAAGCCTGAGCAGATAATTATTATGTGTAGCAGCAGGACAACAAAGATGCACAGTACTCTTTGCAGGTCCACCTTGAAGCCAAACTGAGTGCCCTCATGTCCTTAGACAACATTTATGACATATATGAGCATATACAGTAACATCCAGAACATTAAAAGAAAAGCTACAAAACAATTCACGTCATGCATTTTTAGAAATGACATGACATTTAAAAAAAATTCACCGCATAAAGACAAACTGAAAAAAGGTAGCATTTTTCCTTTTCAAACACACTAGAGACAGCAATAAATATCTTTACTGCATGAATATACTGTATATATTCTGCTTAGGAGTAGAGCAAGTTCTCTTTTGAATTGCGAGAAGCCACTTGTGGTGGTTTAGGCACCATACAAGAATAACTACTGTTCAGCTCGGAGGAGACCCTGGAGCAAACCCAAGAGAGAACATATCTTACAGTTGGCTTGGGAATATTTGGGGAATCCCCGAAGTAGATACCCCCTCATTTCAATGTTACAGGCTGTTTTGTGATAGTTTGAAGAGGCTGAATATGTATGCAAACCACTCTCTCCTGTCAGCTCATATATAGAAAGAGCACATGATTATATTTTTCATACCACTGCTATGCCGATGACACCCAACTTATCTTCTCCTTCCCTCCCTCACATATCACAGCTTCTGCTCGGATCTCAGCATGTCTGGTGGACATTTCATCTTGGATGCCGGCTCATCAGCTGAAACTCAATCCCAGCTAAACTGAGCTGCTGGTCATCCCAGGTGATCCATCCCCAGTCCAAGACCTTGCAATATCTCTGAACAACTCCATGATTTCCCCTTCAGCCACTGCTCGCAACCTTGGGGTAACCATGGACAATCAACTATCCTTTTCCTCCCATGTCACTAATGTGACACGCTCATGTTGGTTTCTTCTGTACAACATCAGAAGGATTCGGCCATTTTATCCACACAGGCTACTCAGGTGCTTGTTCAATCTCTGGTCATTTCGAGATTGGACTACTGCAACTCTCTTCTGGCAGGTCTACCTCTGAACTCAATTCGCCCACTGCAAATGATCCAAAATGCAGCTGCACGACTTGTTTTCAACCTGCCTAAGTTCTCCCACACCACCCCACTGCTGCGTTTCCTCCACTGGCTTCAGGTAGCTGCATGCATCAGATTCAAAACACTAATGCTTGCCTACAAAGCCAAGAATGGACCAGCTCCATCTTACCTCAAAGCTCTCGTCACTCCTCGCACTGAATCTCGCTCCCTCAGATCCACTACCAATTTCGACTGGTCCCACCATCTCTCAGGCAAAAAGGTAGGTATACATCTAGACTCTTCTCTGTTCTGGCACCGAGGTGGTGGAACGAATTTCCCCTAGATGTCCGTACGGCCGAGTCACTGGCCGTCTTCAAACGGCAACTGAAGACTTACCTCTTCCTGAAGTACTTAAACTAGCTCCCATTTTTCCCTGTTTATGTATTATGTTGTTGTTTAAAAAAAACAAAAAACAAAAAACCAACTCAGTTTAGGCTAATGGTATCCCATTGAACCAGTGTTAATCATTAACATCGTTAATACCAGTGTATTCATTGACTGAGAACTAAAGCACTTTTGTACGTCGCTCTGGATAAGAGCGTCTGCCAAATGCCAGAAATATAAATGTAAATGTAAATGATTATATATGTTGTGAAAATGTGCAACAAGAAACACAGAAATGAAGATATCAAGCATTATTAAAGATTATTTCCATGTGTCACCCATTTCTCTATGACCTGCAAAGGGCCTGGTGATCGATCTGAACAAAGAATATAAAGAAATGAGAACCTCTGTCCAGCAGGTCTGGACAGTGGCATTAATCTCCTCCGGTGTGCGTTCTGCATTAGAATCAGCTCTTTAGTAGTGGGCTCACATTTTAGACACACTGATAATCCCTGCACCAGCATGCTGTGCAAAGAGTGCTGTAAATGAGCAGGACAGCAGCGGACAGGGCAGATACCAAGGTCAGTCTTTTACTTTAGCTGGTATGCTCTAATTAAATCACAGAATCCTGCATCGAACACCAACAGCGAGACTCCTATTCTGCCATAAACCAATTAAATTTGTGGCACAAGGTGAAATGTAGCTCGGCACGTCAGACAGTGAAACATGGCCCGTCTGGAGCATGTTCAGTATGCTCTATTTCACCAAGCAGGATATAGAGTGGCCCAAAGAAGTGAATAATCTAAATAAGATCCCCTCTATATCTTATTCGCATTTGAATACGCACCCCCCCGCTAATCATAAATATGACAAAATCCAAACCCAAACTACAGTGTCCATTAGGAAAAGGAGAAGAGATTGAATTCACCAATAAATGGATGGATGAATGAATGAATGAATAAATGAAAAACTTCCTTGGATATGTAAAAAAAATAGCATTTCACTGAACATGTGACAACAAATGCTTTCTTCTTCTTTTTCTTTAATAAACATTCAGCCAGTTTCAATAATATTGTTCAAATCTAACAGACTTAATATTGTAAGGCCAAGTCTTATTTTGCCCCTTTACACCCTTCTGTCCCCTGAAATATTGATTTAGCCTAAACTTTTGGATAACAGCAATTTCAAAAAATTTAATTTTTTAAGTTTTTACAGTGTATAGTTCAGGGTTCTAATGGTATTTTATGCTTCTGCATTGAAATAAACTGCATTAAATGTCGCATAAAACCTTCCCAATAAACTTACGTTTCCTTCACAAACATGGCCGAAACTGGAAGCGAGCTCTGTCCTACTAGTATTCAGTCAATCCTGTGTGGCCGTTATTGGGCAGAGTTAGAAAATCTAACCAATAGAAAGACAGACAGGGAATAACTAGCCAATCCTGGCGTGAGAGGCGGGGCTTATCTGAAAACGGGTGAAAAAAGCGGAATAAGGAAATGCAGTAAGATCATATGACCCACTGTGATCACCTCCCGCTCTGCCAGCAACAAGGAGAACATGGCGTCTTTACTGACTCTCCCAGGCGTGTTCGCGGTGCTGTGTTTCCTCTTTCTGAGTGTACTGCAGCCCGTAGAGGCGTATGACGGCGGGGACGCCGTGGCTCTGCTCTTGGGGATGGCCATCACTGTGGTCGGCTTCTGCGCTTGCCTCGGTTGGTACTCACGGAGACGCAGCGGACAGTTTTGATACGACTTGTAGGCCTGAGGTCCGGAAATGTCGCTTCTCGCCTCCTGAACCCCGAAAAGCCGCGCTAGCTGGTCGCACTTTCCTGAACTTGTGGTGGTTAAAAGACTCTCGACTCGAGGGTCCGAGTTATAAAAGAGGGAAGTTGTGTTACAGCACCAAAACCGGAGAGACTGTATGCTGTTTAAAGTCAAGATTCACTCCAGGGGACACACCGGGATCATGGCATTCAAGCACATCTGTACGACATCTGGACTTTCCTATACTTTGTTGTACGATGATGTCCATACTGAAAAAACTACACTCTCTTCTTCCTCTTGTTATTACACATAACTGTCATTCCACTGTTCCCTGAAAAAATGTGCCCTGATGTCACTCTTCAGATTTTTAAGCACTGAAAGTCGTGTTGCCTCTCCTGTTTTGCACTTAAAATGTGTGGTCTTAATATAGTGAGCTATACTTGAAAGATCACTGCTTCTTGCATATGCTTATTTTCTGTAATAAACTCTATGAATGCTGCAGAGTGGTCTATCATTTCCACTAGATTCACAGATAATTATGTGGAAGCACAGTAACAGCATGCCGTGAATAAACACTCAGATTTATTTCGATTTATTAATGCTTGAATACATACAGTGAAGTGTAGATTACATTTGCAGGGGGTGGGGTGATGATTTTTAATGATTCTTTTAATTATTCTTCATCTTCAGTAACTGCTTTATCCTGTTCATGGTGGCAGTGGACCTGGAGACGATCCTTGGAAACATGGGTTAGGAGGCAATAATAAATTGTGCATTTGCCAGAATTGTCAGAGTGTACAAACATGTAGTCAGACTCATTCACACATAGGGGCAGTTTAGAGTCACCAATCCACCTGCTGGCATTTTTGGGAGAACACATTCGTAGAACATACAAAATCCCTTATAGATCTGAGCTCAGGATTGAACTTGTGATCCAGACAGTGTTACCCACTAATTTACTATGGCACCCTTTTAAAATTCTAAATATATATTTACCTCTGGTTCTCATAATCACTTACCCTAACTTTGCATTTTCAGATAATGTTATAATCCGGTGATGTAAATTGTTTTTTTGTTTGTTTTTTTTTTGCCTGAAAGATTGGAAACACATAAAAAAATAATTTACTGATTCATTAATATTTGTATACATGCAGTTAGGTGTAGATTACCACTTTAAGATTTCCTTTATCTGATTTTTAAGTCTAAAATTTTTGTTTGTGTGTTTAAAATATAGATTTTTTATTTAATTGAGGTGGCGCAACCATTAACTGCCACCCACCCCCTCCAAGGCCGTCAGTTCAATTTGGTCCTCAATTTGTGTGGTGATTTGCATGTTCTGTTTGTGTCTATGTGGGTTTCCTCTGAGTTCTGTGGTTTCTTTCGACCTTCCCACAACATATGCCAGTAGGTTGTGAGTTTGTGACTTAAAAGATAGATAGATAGATAGATAGATAGATAGATATTATGTACCCAGCAATGTACTGACATGTATTCCTGCCTAGTGGGACATGCTCTGGATCCACCACCACCCTGACCAGAGCAAATCAGCTACCAAAGATGAATTTCTTTCATTAATATATCTATTTTAAAATATCTGTAATTATGTGTATTTTTATTGCACTGTTTGTCCATTTAGATTTAAAATGGAAAACGGATCAATTTCCAGACCACTTATCATCTCAAATTGGCCTATATCTGAGCACATCCTTTGTCCGCCTGTGTGTATATTAGTGAGAATGGGAGAAATGGACCAGTGATGCTGCCCCCCATTGTGCAGATGTTGCCAATGGAGACGGCGCTTCTGCTGCTGCTGCTGCTGCAACCGGAGACCAGACGCGGCTCCGGATCACGAAGAGCGTCAGTGCGCATGCGCCGTCTGCACCGTTTACTGTATATTCACAGTGGGGGGAATAGGGGCAGACGACAAAACCAAGCCCTTTTTAAACGGCGAAGTGGAATCTAACATGTAAATAACATCCAGGAGGCAAGGGGGAATATCAACAGGTATGTTTTAATTAACATCTTTGTTGTCGCCTGTGTGCCACTCGCGGTTCACATGCGGCTGGGAATGATATCGAGTCATATAGCGGCTCTAGTTACAAACTGCTTCACCTAATGGAGGATACGCTTCTGACTGAGATTCGTTCGACGGGAAATAATATAAACAGGCGAAATTACACTCAGGAGGTAAAACCACATTTTAACCCATTTGTTGTCCAGGATATTCCATACTATGGACTGGATTTCAGTCGTGATTTTGTAAACATAGCGAGAGAATAAATGCTCATTCTAATAATAATAATAATAATAGTAATAATAATAATACCCCCATATATATATATATATATATATATATATATATATATATATATATATATATATATATATATATATACAGACACACATATAACGGGGAGATGATGCCGAATGGGTCTTGTTGCTTCTTCCATAATGATAACACATCATTTGGTCTTGGGGTGTTTTCATCATTCGTTTCTATTCGACAGCACGAAATGATCCGAGATTAATAAGGCTTAGGAGAAAAAAATAATTCTGCATTATCGTTTTTTTAATGCATGTTCAACCAAAAACATACAGAATGTTCTCGATTTTTCCCCCATATGTAGACTGTGTGACAGGAGGCTGTAGTGCACCATTATCCGTTTTCAGTGAATGCTTTCCTAGGACGCGTTATCGTTATTATTAGTGTTATTATTACTTGTTTTCAGTGCCAGGTGACTGTCGGTGATGTTAGCACTGGGTTAGCTCCGTTAGCCGTCCGCTAATTTTTCCCGACACTCGAAGGCTGACAGAGATTTTTCTTGTTAAATAGAGACTAGACACCGATTCTGCAGAGTCCCTGGGTGGGAGCAACAGCTTTCTGCTGCATTTCTATAAATGTTTCACTCCATCTGCGCCAGAACGGCGACCAAACCTGCACTTAATTCCTTTTGTCTCTTCTGCGTATTTCTTAACCCACAACAGTACCTAATATTCATATTCTTCGGACTAATGAGGCTTAATATTAATATGACATGTTCTTCTAAACGGAATTGTATCGTTAGCAGTAATAATGACTGTATCTTGTCGAGTTGAACAACCCAACTGTGGCTTTGCGCTAGCTGCATACCATTACAGCTGAAATGTGATGTTCAAATAGCTAATAGTCAGAAAAAAAATACAAGAAAAAAAGACATTTAGTACCTCTCCAAACCTGACATAGTGAACAATGGCATATAAAGCAGCATGTTTGTTTAATGTTAGCAAATCCTGATGGGTGGATCGTATTTCTCTGGGATTTTTTCTAGGTGTGATGAGACAAAGGAACAAAGGATGCCTTAGAAGAGAGGCAGAGAGCAAGGCTGGAATCTGCTTCAAAGCACACCAAATGGATCTATCTCTTCTCCTTGCATCCAGATCATGATACTTGGCTTAAAGCTTTAATCATCTTTATGATCCCTCCTCCATCTATGGCGAACTATAGCCATGCAGGGGACCACAACATCTTGCAGAATGTCTCTCCCCTCGCCACGTTCCTCAAACTAACCTCCCTGGGCTTCATCATCGGTGTCGGTGTTGTGGGAAACCTCCTGATCTCCATCCTGCTGGTCAAAGACAAGAGCCTGCACCGCGCGCCCTACTACTTCTTGTTGGACCTGTGCGCCTCAGATATCCTGCGCTCAGCCATCTGCTTCCCCTTTGTATTCACCTCGGTGAAGAACGGCTCGGCGTGGACGTACGGCACCCTCACGTGCAAAGTCATCGCGTTCCTGGGTGTGCTCTCTTGCTTCCACACAGCCTTCATGCTGTTCTGTGTCAGCGTGACACGCTACCTAGCTATTGCACATCACCGCTTCTATACCAAGCGGCTGACCCTGTGGACGTGCTTGGCTGTGGTGTGCATGGTGTGGACACTGTCAGTGGCCATGGCCTTTCCGCCCGTGTTGGACGTGGGCACGTACTCGTTCATCCGCGAGGAGGACCAGTGCACATTTCAGCACCGCTCGTTTCGTGCAAACGACTCGCTGGGCTTCATGCTGCTGCTCGCCCTGATCCTCCTGGCAACCCAGCTTGTCTACCTCAAGCTCATATTCTTCGTTCACGACCGGCGCAAGATGAAACCGGTCCAGTTCGTGCCTGCTGTCAGCCAAAACTGGACCTTCCACGGGCCAGGGGCCAGCGGACAAGCAGCGGCTAACTGGCTGGCCGGTTTCGGCCGAGGCCCAACGCCGCCGACCTTGCTGGGCATCCGGCAGAACGGCAATGCGGCAGGCCGGCGGCGCCTCCTGGTGTTGGATGAGTTTAAAACTGAGAAGAGGATAAGCAGAATGTTCTACGTCATGACTTTCTTCTTCCTTAGTCTGTGGGGTCCATACCTAGTGGCGTGCTACTGGAGAGTGTTCGCCCGTGGCCCTGCCGTGCCAGGAGGCTATCTCACAGCAGCCGTATGGATGAGCTTCGCTCAGGCTGCCGTCAATCCCTTCATCTGCATCTTCTCCAACCGTGAGCTCAGACGTTGCTTCAGTACCACACTTCTTTACTGCAGAAAGTCCAGGTTACCCAGGGAACCCTACTGTGTTATATGAAGGCTACGTTTTTTTGGGTCTTGGGTAAATTTTTTGACTCCCCCTTGGCGCTTAGGGGTACATCCTTGTTGTATAGCTCTCCTTTTCTTCATCTTCTTCAGTATAACCCCTGTACACAGCCCTGCCCTCACCCTGTAGGCCTGGTGTCAAACTGTCAATCAAACACACCTCTCGAAGTGAATCACCGTTGGATGTGAAGCTTGAAGGGAATAAAATAATCAGGGAGTGGAGGAACCCCTCCTGTGTTTATGTTCTAGTAAACAACTGCTGTGGGAATGCCGTTTTAAAGCAGATAAGCAAAAAAAAAGAAGAAAAAAGAAAGAAAGAAAAAAGGAAACATGGAATCAAAATGATTTTTTAAATAATGGACTCCTTCGTTCGCTTTGGATAAGTTGAAGACTCACGTTGTACATGACAGAATCACTGGAATGGTTTTGTGTCTAAAAGTTGCACTAAGCTAAAAAAAAAAAATGATAAAGATGCTTTTTTCCTGATTTGCATTGCAAGGATGTCTCATTTTTTCACCTGAACTGACATACGAATGCTTTCTTTTGCAACAGACTACTCATTTACTGTAAGTAAACAAAACATGTGAGGTGACAAACTCTATTGGAATACACCTTCACAGGAGGATAAAATTGGTTTAAATGTAAGTGATATCTTTTTTCAGTTTTTCGGGGATGGATGGGAAGGGTTCTGGGACTAAAGGGTTACTGATGTGTGGTTTTCCAATTGCAACTTTAAATTATTTCCTGTAGTTTTATGATCCATGCAGTACGTCCTTGTCTGGCAGTATTCTTTTTCTTATCTCGGTTTCTAACGGTCTTAAAACAATTTTTGGGTTTTAAAAAGTTGCTTTTGAGAACCTTGTGCTAAAATGAACGTGGAGAAACAGTTCAATGTGTCATATCCATGTTACCCAGCCACTGACATTGTTAGAGTATTGCTGATACCACTCCAGATGTTCTTGCCTTAATGGTTCTGATATTTGTTATTTTGGGTCCGGTTTTCAAACATGCTCCTCAAAAATGCCTCCTACAAGGAGCGTTTTCACACCGAAGTAAAGTGCATGTTCATTTTAAAAGCATATCCACTTTCATAAGCATCGACACTGGAAATGCACCAGACGCCCCATTTCTCCTCCTGAAGCAGTTTTGCTGTACACCTACACTCCACTGAGTGCGCAGAGTGCAGGAAGCAGAGAAGCGCTTGTGTGTGTGTTTGTGTGTAAGCTGGACAGCTGTCACGTCAAGACCAGAGCCTTAGTATAAAATCTTGCACAATTTGTAAAAAATGTAATGGAAAACAACAACAACAAAAAAAAACAAACATTGTATTTAAGGCACAGAGTCTTGTTTATACCCAACATTTGCTCTTTACTGATTGTTTTGATTAACTTTTTTCTCTTGTGGCCATTTTAATATTTATTATGTATTTTTTTGTATATTATAGATAAATAGTGTGTAAGTTTGTGAGTCTTTCATTTTAGAGTCCCGGATGTGAGTACTGTTTAAGTTCGGATTGCATTTGCTGAAAGTTAACTGTGTAATCTGTTGCTTACATTTTTGAAAATAAAATTTTACATTTTGCAAAATGCGAATTTTCTTCTGATTTTGAAAAGCCGACAGTTCAACTGAGTTCCCTGTTTATTCATGTTATATTTTTTCACTGAAAGTGACGAATTTGATTTTTACACAAGCCGATCCTTTTTAGCATTGTAACATTCCCAGATGTACTGAATTTCCTTGGTTTCCATGGATCTCCGAACACATGTCCATCTTTTTTTGTTTGTTTTTAAGTTGATCTGATTATTTCTATGTTATGTTTTCTATAGCCTTGTTTGTCTCGCTTCTGTCCATCCTGTTCCTGTCAAATGTACATGACAAATGTCATGCAAACTCAAAATGCCACCTGAGCTGAAAAGTCATTTTAGGCTAACCGCAGCCCTTTTTTCTTTCTTTTTTCTTTTCCTTTTTTTAAATTCAGCACTACTATCTTTTCCAAAAGGCTCCCATGTGACTGAAGTGTGGCCCACTCAGCTGTGTGCATTCTATCACTAAGCCTATTACTCCTTAGCAAGGGAAAAACATGAAGAATAGATCTAGATAAAGAGAAAGACTGCAGATATTTGTATGAAAATACTCCTGCATGTGGCCTGGTCCTTGGCAAAACTCTTAGGCACCCTATTTTTTTTTTTTTCTTTTAAATACTATTTTTATTTTATTTAATACCTTTTTGTCTACTGCCTGAATGTGTCAAAAGAAAATTTTCAGTTTCTAAACTTGTTCAAAAAACTAAAACAGAGAAAACTTTTAAGTAATAGACCTTTATGTTTTAAGATTACAAAGACAGGCTTTCAAAGATTTCATACCTACACAATCAAGTACAGCCAAATTCTCCACAAATTGAGAAATTTACCAATTAAACAAATATTATTAATCTTATTAAACAGTATACCCAAGAAAACATATGCCAAAAATTCGTTCGATTTATTTTACTGCTTTTAGTTGTGCGTTTTTTATATGTATAACCATTTCCTTTTTTCTTTATGAAGGGAGTATTGCATTACAAATCATGTGATTTTTGCACAGAGAAGGCTGTTCACTCATAGTTGTACGTCATTCCTATTTCTGCTGTAGTCACTGAATAATATTCTTCTGAGATGAATAACTGAACAATAACCTAAAAAATAACAAAAAGTTCTGGGAGTAAAATGTGTACAAAAGAAGATTTACTTCTCAGAAAATGAGCCTTTTTAGAAAGATACAACTCATTTTTGAAGAAAGTTTAGTATATAAAGTATATGTAGCATCATAAGATCTAATATATTGTCTATAGCCCTAGAGCCAGTTAAGACCTGCAGTACCAACAATTCACCTTCCTGTCCCCAGATTTCCATTTCATTTTTGTTTTTAATAATGCATATGTTTTAAATTGTCGGATACATTCAGTTTATTGATGATCATTTTTTTCACTGATGTGATGGAAACAGCCTGGAGGCTGTTTTGTGTGAAATTTGTACATCTTCACAAATTTCTCAATTATATTACAAGGAGAAATGAATAGCAAAAAGTTAGCCGGTTGTATGGTTCAACCTGTTTCAAGGTTATGGTATTTGCTTTGTGCGTTTACATCTGGTTTCAACAGCCTGTGTTCTCTCCCAATGGAATTGTGTGTATTGATTTTGTGTCCATTTCTATATAACATGGCAGACTCTGAAGTGAGACATAAGTTTGCCCAATATCCCTAGAGTGGAAACACAAAACACAGATCCTTCCTTCATCCCCTGCTAAAGCCATGTGACATACTGTGTCTTAACTCTTATTTAGCATGCTTGGATGCTATATATATATATATATATATATATATATATATATATATATATATATATATATATATATATATATATATTGTTCATTGAGATGTAAAATATATATATATATATATATATATATATATATATATATATATATATATATATATATATATATATTACATCTCAATGCATAAAGAAATAAACCCATGTATAAACTCAATGCAGAGAAATACAAACCAACACACAGACTTAGTGAATAGTAATATAAATAAATGCATAGTATGTAAAGATATAAACCAATGTGTAGCCTTAAGGCAGAAATATAATTCAATCTAAAGCCTCAATGGATAAAAATACAAACAATTATATAAACTCCATGCATAGAGACTTTTGTAGAGATTCACACGATCAGGCAAATTTTTTGTTTCATATTTACAACAATATGAAATTTATATATTTAATATGAGTATGTAGATGTAGATGAAAATGATTTTCATATTTGTGCCTGTGTGTTTAAACAACATATTCTTTTAAATCTGAAAGTCATACTGTCATGCTTAAGTAACTTCCTTGTTTCCTTGAAGTCAGTTTTTCTTATTGGAAATTTCCCGCCCTGTTGTCTTGTTTGATAATGGCAGCGTCCTCAGTCGCTAATACACATCTGAGGTGGAGAAAGAAGTCCATAACATGCTTGAACAGTCAGGCCTTTTCTCTTTTGTTCAGAGAGCAGGCGCTCTTTTTGTATTCAGCTCTCTGGTATGCGCGTGCATCTTGCTGTGCTTGTTCATTAGAATGTGCTTCAGGCAGGTGGTGGGTTGTGTCTGTGAGTGTGTGTGTTTTTGGATGTGGTGTGTGTGGTGGGTGGGGGGTTTCATTACTACACTGTTAGCCTGGGCAATAAAGCAGGATTGGGGCCACAAGGTCCATGCTTCCCTCAGCATTCCCAGGTGAAATATCACAGAGGCAGCTAACAGTTATTGATGTTCCGGAGCAGGACGGTGTTGTCGAGGCAGGACTGGAACAGTAGGGGGTTATTGTGGGTAGCCAGGGGGCACCTAGCCCTTGCTGAAGCACGGCTGCAGATTGATTCTTAAAGTGAACCGTAATGCAGAAATCTTTTCTAACCATTGTTTAAATATGCACAGTAAAACAGTTATATAAAACCAGAATCGATGCTAACTACACCAGCAGGGTCTGATATGTGCCATAGTTGTAATCAATCCACAATCGGATGCTTTAACGGTGATGAAATATTAGTGCTAATGTTGTGATGAGAGGCAGTGGGAGGAGGAATAAGGGGATGGTGAAATCCATGTTCAGCTGTGTTGCTGCGCCTGCAGTGCATAAAACAGCTTTCCAATGTGTTTGTTGACAATCTGTCGCTTTCCCTTCCTCTTTAAAAAAAAAAAAGTGTGATTATGCTGGAATATGCTTTATCTGTATGATATGCATGCCAGAGTGTGGACGAAGGAAGATGCTTTAGTTAAAGCCTAATAAAAACAAGAAGATGATCGGCAGCCCCTTGAGGTCCACCTCAACAAAATTTTGCTGTATTTCTCATTAGCTGGTCTTGGAATAGAAATGATCATCCAGACGCTTTCAACTATTTAGTTTCGGACACAGTTTTTTTTGTCTCCAACAGATTTGTTTATGTTGTGCTGTATTAGGAACTGGTTAAATGTTCAAAAATTCTACCCTGACACATGCATATTAATCATTGTAATTAACATGTGATTTGAGTCTAAGATTTATTTTGTAATGAAATTCAAGAGTTTTTTCCTGACCTTTTAACACTTCTTTTACTGACACTGTTATTAATGGCTTCATTACCCACAATGCCTTCCTGATTTGACTACCTGCTGATAGATGTGCCTTTGGAATTTAACCCTTACTTCGTCTCTACCACCTGAAACAGCAGTGTTTTAGTCTTTTAGTCTGTGCAGCTCTCTCACATCCTCATCTTACATTCTGCTCAGATAAGCTTCATGCTTTCATGCTAGTAATGCTGTCAATGCCAGCATCTCGTACACTATATTGCCAAAAGTTTTGGGACACCCCTCTAAATCATTGAATTCAGGTGTTGTTTTTCAGGGGTTGGGCTTGGCCCCTTAGTTCCAGCGAAAGGAACTCTTAATGCTTCAGCATACCAAGACTTTTTGGACAATTCTATGCTCCTAACATTGTGGGAACAGTTTGGGAATGGCTCACAGTCTCTGCTCTAATTCATCCCAAAGGTGTTCTGTCGGGTTGAGGTCAGGACTCCGTGAAGTTCTGGTTCTGTGAACAGTTTGGGGATGGCCCCTTCCTGTTCCAACATGACTGTGCACCAGTGCACAAAGCAAAGTCCATAGAGACACAGATGAGCGAGTTTGGTGTGGAGGAACTTCACAGAGTCCTGACCTCAACCCGACAGAACACCTTTGGGACGAATTAGAGCAGAGACTGTGAGCCATTCCCAAACTGTTCCCACAATGTTAGGAGCATAGAATTGTCCAAAAAGTCTTGGTATGCTGAAGCATTAAGAGTTCCTTTCGCTGGAACTAAGGGGCCAAGCCCAACCCCTGAAAAACAACACCTGAATTCAATGATTTAGAGGGGTGTCCCAAAACTTTTGGCAACATAATGTAGATCACTAAATATCTATTGTGTCATATAGCTGCATCGCATTCTGGAACTTTGTGTCCAAAATTCGTCCTTTCTATACTTTTACACTGCATTTCCTATTAATACACTGAATGTTGCTGGACAATGGAGAGTTTTTAGGTTTTTAGGTTTGTAACTGGACTTGCAGTGATGTCAGTGAGGCACACAGCTGCTGATGTTCTCAAAGAATAACGAAAATACCACTAACTGATGAACTGACACTAGAATCACTAAGGACATCAAAAAATATTTCAGTATAAACATATTTAATGATTTATAGTGTATATATCTCTCTTGCATATTTAATAATGTTTTGTTTTATATGTTGGCTTGAAGGTTTTCTGTTTCACTGAAACTAACTTTTTGACACTGTAAAAACACGGTCTGTTGGATATACCGAAGATAGCATCCATGCTGAGTACTGATGCTTCTTGAAGATAAGTACTAGACATGCTGTAGGATGCCAGAATCCTGCAGTTTTTACTTAGCTTTATGGAGTTCCAAGTTAGTGCATATTCTCTATTTCTAGCGCTTCATAAAGATTATTAAATTAAATGACAGAGGTTGCAGCACTTGAGCAACCTGAGGTAAAATGCCATGTTTAAGTGCAGCTCACTGCACTCCAGCTCTCTTCCCTAATGTCCACTTCTAAACCGAATTACACATGCATCCCCCTGGTTAGACGGACTGGGCTTCCAACTGTCCTTTGAACTCTGCCCACTTTTTGAAGTCTTCACTGCTTTAGGGGGGCTGGTCATCACATGAACACACATCACGTTCTTTCCCTGCTGCTGGGTGTCTGCATATTTTGGATGAACTATCCTAAATGCCGGTACTAGCACAGAGAAAGCCGCCATAACATGGTTGTCCAGTCTCATGTGTGGAAGCAGGTTTTTTATTCTAACCAATCACAAGCCGATATGATGGATCAGACATGCAGGACACATAAACAAACCAAAAATATATCAAATTTAGTAACATCAATATTAATGTCATAACAGAAAGGACAGGTCCTTACTGAACATCCAGTGAGGAAATATGAGAATTCATTGGTGCTCCTTTTGTGCTGATTTTTAACATTTGTTATTGTTTTTGATTTGCGGTAAACGTTGCACAAAAATGACTTTTCACTATAATTCACATTCAATCGTTTTCACTCGGCTGACTAGAGATCTGGTTAATTAAGTGCATGTGATTTTTCCTTGTGATTGTCATATACTATGTTCAGCCCACAATGAGCATGTTCAACAAGGACCTTCCTGTTCTGTGTTTTGGAATATGTTGTTGCTGTGTTTTATGAGTTTCTGTTGAGGTTATTTCCACCTATTTAATTGAGAAATTCTTTGCAGAACCGAAAGTCCAGGGGGGTGGAGTTAGAACTGATCTAACTCTTCCTATGAGCCTAACCCTAAACCTAACCCCTAACCCACGCAATACTATACACTAACACAAAACAATACACACACTTATGTACTTTGAAAAATGAGTTGGGTTCGCCCAACAGACTATTTTGGCCGCAAGGTAGGTGGAGCTGGATCAGAGCCGATTCCACCCGAGAGACTTTATGCTCTGCAGCGATTTATATGCTGGTTAATCAGTTGATCTTGGTCTTCAAACAACTGTTAGGAACAGCTGCTGAATGGTTAGAAGGAAAACCACATCAATGCAGAGAATATAAAGACATCATCGATCTCAACAGCTTTCTGAAAGGGTTTTACTTAGAACTCTCTCTGATTAGCAAATTCTCAGTTGTACAGTTTTCCACAGACCCTAGAGGGACAAACTGAACAATACGTTTTCCTGTGAGCGTGCAGCTGTAACAAAACACGTTACCTAAGCAATGTGACAGAAGTTGATTAATATCATGAAATTCATCATGATATTAATAAAGTGATATTATTCATGCATGAAATTTTTTAAAACTATTTGTAATCAATTTGTCAAACGGCAATGTTTGCTATTTTAGCCACAGGTTTGTTTTTTTGTTTGTTTGTTGTTGTTTTTTTAATGTGACAATGAAGGATAATAGTCATATTGATTGACGTCAGATTGTCTTTTCTTTTTGTTTACCAAAAAGATTCTCATAAGACTGGATTTGTACTAGAATGTCTGTGCGGTTAAGAAAGATTATTGCTGCATTGTCTACAGCTTTTGCACTCTTGTAATGTATCATGGAGTTGTGTTTGATTTGTAAGTTAAGATTTTCAACTTTTTTTTACATTTTTGAATGGAATTATAGATTTTTGTTTTTGTTTGATGATATTTCAGGATGTGGGGATGATAGGATATAGCATGATATAATGAATGAGGGTTTTGTGATACATACTGTTTCTCTCTGAAGCTGTGAAAGAAATGTTTGCACTGTGCTTGACATTATCTTTTCACACACAATCTTCACACCAGCCGTCCCTCTATACAAACCACCACAGTCTTCCTCTAATTGAAGAATTCTCAGAGCGCATATATATTGTATGCAGATTGTACTGTGAAACCCTGTCTATGAAGTGCGAAAGAAGTGGAGGCAAGTGGAAGTCAGGCAGTTAGCAGAAATGAAAAGAAATATTCAGGTCACATGAAAACTGAATGGAGAAGCAAGGATTGTAGGTTGCTGCAAATTGCAAGCTGCGCTGTAACTCATAAGCGGCAGCCCTCATTTTGCGGCTAATGTGCTAAAGTGCTAGAAGAGCTGAGAAGCATGAGAAGACTAGCCCATGGGATGCACTGCAAACATTTCCTTGCACGAAATATTTAGCTAGGCAGAGCACACATTTGGGTTGTTCTTTCTTTAGCAAAGGCTCAAAACTGTATGTGTGAAACTTTGAGACTGAGACGGGACATTTGGCTTTCTGCTCCTGGAGATCTCGCATTTTTTGCCAGAACACATTCAATCCAACCCGGGAAGCCTTTTTAATTAGCTGTTTAATTAGGTCAATTGTGTTGGGAGCCTGGACAACATTAATATGTGTAGGACAAGGTACTCTAGAACCCTAGTGGGGAACCTATGCCTCGAAGTCAAGACTAGTTTTTTACAAGATGGTTCTTGTAAAAAAAATCTATAAAAATCTAAAAAATCTAATCTAAAAAAATCTTAGGTCCACAAGTGTTCCGTAGATATTTGGATGGACGGATGTATGTATGTATGTATGAATAGTTGGATGGATGGATGGATGGATGGATGGATTAGCTGTTTAATGCAGTGCTATTGGAAACTGTACACTCTGTTGTATGGTTCTGACCTTGTACTTTGTCCCACCGAGGAACAATGCAAAGAATGTATTATGGTCCAAGGTTCTTCAAGGGTTTTTAAAGTTGTTTTTTTTTTTGGATAATTATAGCTTATATACGCTTTTTGGTTCTCCTTCCTTAAAGGTTCTCCTCAGACCATTTTCTAATAACTTTGAAAACCTCATACTCTCTTAAAAATAGTGGACCAACAAGATAACCTTTAAGAGTTTAAAATATAGATAAAGAGTGAGTACTTTATAACCTTTACAACCTGATAGGGAAGTACTGTTTAAATGTATAGGGCTCTAAAGTACATAGATGATTCAAAGAAGGGCAACTAGAGAACCTTTAAGAGTTCTACATTTTATGAGTGTATGAAGTATTCACCTTTTTCTTCACACACTCTTATAAAATTTACAATCTCTCTTAAAGTGTAAGGGTTCTTCAATTTTCTTACTTAAAAGTTCTACTTAGCTAAACACTCTATTGTAGGACTCCATGTAGGACTGTTAAGAAGAGACAACCGATGAAAAATTGAGGGTTCTTTTAATACTCTTTTTTCTAAGAGTATGCATTGGGAATACTTTACAAATTCTTAATTTAAAATGTAAGGGTCCTTCAGATATTGCTCTTTAAAATTTGACCTAAAACCCTTTCCGATAGTGCTACATTCCATCGTAATTTTTTACATAGAATTTTTAGAGGGACAACCAATGAAAATTTTTAATTACACTCTTAAAAATATGAGTTCTTCAGTTGTCCTTCCTTGAAGGTTCTACTTAAAACCCTTTCACTGTTATAAGGTACTACAACTGAAACACCCTTAAGGATGAATACGCTCTTTAACCTTCTTAAAGTTTCTTTTTCGAACCTTTCCTAATAGGGAATGCCTTTGCTGTAGGTTTCTACAATGAGGGACAATCTCAGGGGTTCTATATTTATATTGTGTGAACGGTTAGAAGCATGTGGTAAGAACCTTACAGCAACAGTATCCTATTCTAAGTAACTAAGCTTAAGGTGGTCTTTCAATGTGCATATGAAATGAAATTACAGCTACTACATACCAGGTTTGGCTCATGTTGCAGTCATCCTGTGGTATTTATGCCTTCAGCAGGCGTTCTTCTGTGCTTACCTGTTCATGTGGGAGGCTTTTTGACAAGCCGCTCTTTCCTCTGTAATTACCATCTTCTGTATAGCCTACCTCCACTTTTATCACTGCCACTCAGCAAAAGTCAGGGATGAAAGAAAGCCTTTTCATCTACTGTACGTCTCTGCAAGTTCTTAATTTAAGAAAAAGTCTTCTGCAAGTCTAAAGAAAAAAGAAGTTGGATATATGAAGCATTTTTATAATAATAATAATAATAATAATAATAATAATAATAATAATAATAATAATAATAAAAACACAGTATCATTCATCATCACAGAATTCATACAGATACTACAGCAAGTGGTCGATTTGATCCATTACACACTGCTAGCAAACATTGGTCTTTAATATTTAAAATACACTATAAACTACTGAAAATTAGAGGACACCCAAAAAAGCCTGCAGTGTAAAAGTTTTTACTTAGAAATGAGGGCCTGGTAAAATCTTCTTTAAGTTATTTGTGGATCTCATTTCATTTTGTGAAGCACTCGCTTGAATTTGTGATATTTATTTGCAAACAATGCAAAAAAAAAGCCCCATAAATGTAAACATCAATTTCCATAATCAAGCACTGTGAGATGCTAATGGTTTTGTCAGAGGCATTCCTTGCTAAAAGCAGTAGAACTGTTCACTTAAAGATAAGATAATCAGGAAGCCCCATGATTTTTAAAACAGATATACAAAAAACCTTTTTGTATTATTTGGTACAAAGGTTTATGTATCAGACAGTTACAATAAGCCCTGTTTTAGGTTACTGAGGTAATTACCATCAGAAGAGTAGCAGTCATGAAGGATTCCTATCCACCTGATGTAGAAAAATGCAAAAATGAGCCAGAAAATATGGTTAGAAATTAAGGAAAATTATTTCGATTTAGTTAGTTTGTCCACTTTCGTGTTTCTGCTTGTTGAAGTAATTGAAATAGAAAAGGTTAGTAGCTAACTAGCTGGTATCTAGAATAAGATAAGCACCTATGTGTGCAAACCTTTTATTTCAAATTGATTAATTGATTAATTTATTATTTTATTTACTTTTTTTTTTTTTTTTTAGAATTAATTGTATAGAGATTTTAATTCCATGTGTATGTAATTCTTGTTCAGTTGTTTTAATGTAATGTTTATTATCTCTCATCTAATATGGTGAACTAATAATTCTTTTCATTCTTGCATATAAAATAATACGATTGATGTGGGTAGAGGTCCCCTGAGTGAGTCATTTAGAGCCCCTGGATATTTAGAAACGGCCCTGATTTTTATTGTGGATTGTTGTTCTAACATTCCTGGTTATAAAATGTTTAAGATCTGTTAATAAAACTGGGGGTAAACATGAAGCATGGGGAAAATCAGAACTGTCTGATGAGTGTGTAGAGTCCTGGTAATAATGTGACTAATGTGTAATCTTTAAGTAGTGCATTTTTATTTGCAGGAAAATGCTGGGTACAATGACTTATGTATCTAGCTAAAATAACTGCCAAGCCTGCATGTTCACTTCTTCCTGATCGGCTTTCAGCTACATTCAGTGTAGTAATGTTAAATACAAACCATTATAGCATTTATAGCATAGTCAGTTTTATTTTGTTGACATACTGTACATCTTGACATGTATTTGCACTAATTGTAACCAGTTAAATCTCTTCACTAAAGAGTTACTCAAGACCACCAGCATTGAGACCACATCCCAAAACAATGTATATATTTTATTCTTTACATTAGGTAAAGTAATGATTCTGGATGGCTGATTAGATTACCCATCCGAGCTCAGTCAGTTATACAACCATACAAATTCAAGCAGTTTTTTATGTAAATGATTATAATTTATAAAAAGATGATATGCAGGGAAAAATAGCATGTAACCATCATATTTCTAATGTGATATTTAGTTGTTGTTGTCCTTTGGCTGCTCCCTGTTCAGGGTCATGACAGCGGATCATCCGATCTGCATATTTGATTTGGCACAGATTTTACACCGGATGACCTTCCTGATACAACCCTCCAATTTTATCCAGGTGTGGGACCGGCACTGAGAGTTAACCCCTCGCCTCAGTGCCTGGGTTGGTTCCCTGCTCAGGAATTGAACCCAGGGCATATCACTAATGCGATATTTAGTATTTACTGAATTGTAGTATTCACAAATAGCTCACCATGCCTATTTATGTTCCCCCATCCCCCTCGTCTGTAAACCTGAAATTTTAATATTTACTGAAAAGCAATTATCTAAATAGGTAAAAAAAAAAAAAAAAAATTGCTCAGCTGAGCATGACAATGCTAATGTTTTCCACACTATTGTAAATCAGCAGCAGTGGTGTAGCTCAGCTAATTCAGATTAAGTCATTATCACCTTATCCCCTATTAAACCTATTGTAATTAGAGCACTACCCTTTTTTCACTCCCTTGAGTTTAGGAATTTGCTTAGCCATTACTGCCTATTTAACATCAGCCTGGCTAGACTCGTCCTGCACCATTCACTGAATCCCAAATAGTTCCATGTTGGAGGTATAGTGCACTGCACAGGGTGGAGAAACCATTATTTTACACCCAGTGGACAGCATTTATAGCCTATAGGGAGCAATGAGCCATTTGGGACTGAGCCATGCTGCCTGTGCTTGATTTGTCACCAGTTTCCTAGGCTACCATAGAGCAGTTTATGTTGTGCACCATTTTAGCACTAAATGGAGGCCTGGCATCTTTTACAGATGATGAAGAGACTCCCATTATCTGATTATGTGTTTTTTGCTAAAATTGTACCATTGATGATTTATTTGATTATAAAATGTTTCCATTCTTTTAATAGTTTTTAGTAGATTTAGTATTACAAGTCAGGTGTTTTCACACAATGTATAGTGTAAATTACCTTGGCCTGATGTGTTATATATACTGCCAATAGAAACAAAATTAATTTGAACTTGAAATACCTGAATGTTTCTGATTTATTAAAGTGCATAAATATGTCCTCGGTCTTAGAAAACAAATAAACTGCCACAACAAATTAATCATCTCCTGTACAGCACTGACATGCTTAATGAGGATGTTGTAATTTGATAAGACAAAGTGCCAAAGGCCACAGAACAGATGTGGACTAACATTGAAGTACCTGGCTTGAATGTGATTTTAAAATTCACATGTAACACTGCGACACTACACTCTTTCTCTTCATTGAATATTCAGTTCATTCTTTTTTTACTGTGGTTATTATTAGTAGTAGGGAAGTAATAGTAGCAATAAGTAGCAGTAATAGTGGTAGTGGTGGTAGCTTTGCATTTGGGGAACATTGTGCTGTTCTGTCCCTTTGGAAACATCATCAACACTCCATTAGTTTATACTGTGTTCACCCCATGGGTGCTCCATCAGCAGTTATAAATACAGGAGAGTGCAAACCCTGTGCACTTTTATATTTTCAGTGATGCTTTGGTGATGATGAGTATGTGAGGAATTAAAAATTAAGAAAATAATACATTTTTGGGTGCCGTGATCCCAGTTCATCATATTATTTATTAACAACATGAAATGTTTTGCTCTTCATATTTAACAGTGATTGCTATTTCTACTAACTACACAGAGTATTTTTAACTCTTTATAATTACATTTTTATAATATTCTATAATATTTATAATTTATATTATTTATAATTTTAATAAAACATTATTATATGTTTATAACACATTTTGTGCAGCACCCATGAGACGACCCCTTACTTTTTTACTCTCTCTTGAAATTAATAAGACAGGAAAATAAACCCACCTCATCACAGAGAAACTGCTAGATTCTCCTGTGGTGGAGAAATGACTGATTTTTGTAATAAGCTGACATGATATCCTGTATATATGCATTGGTCAATACGAATAATTAATACTTAGTGAGCTTTATAAACTTATCAATCTTTTCAGCACTCAGGTTTGACTAGTCTGCATGCATCTGTCCATAGAAGTGATTTCTAAATGGACTTTTTTACTATCTTCTAAGATAAGGAAACTAAAAATGAATTGATGAAATGAATGATTGAATTGAAACAAATGACAGAATGAATGAATTGATGAAATGAAATGAATTGTGAACACAACGACTAATAATGTACGGTAAAATATATGTATATGTTTTTATATATGTATGTGTTAATTTTGCCCAAGCTGCTCTCTGTGCAACTTTAAAAATCTGCAAAATGGGGAAAAATGGGGGAAAAAATGGAAAAGAGTCTGCAATTCAGAACCAGGAGGAATTTTTTGATATCTAAAATGGTCAGTTCAATGCTGGAAATGATCTCTAAAGTGAGTTGTGTTACATAAAGCAGAGGAAATAAATAAAACAGAAATATGACTCATTAGCACGCTTTTATTTTAGTTGACTTTATACGTACTTGACTATTCAATATTTTATTGTATTTGACTATCCAGTAGTCCCTATTCCGCACAAAACTTTTTTCCAAACAAAAAATAAATCCTCCAGAAATGAACAGGAGCAAGAGGGAATTATTTGACTGAATATAGATGAATATCTATTCTCCATAACTGTTACAATTTAAGCTAAACTACATGACATTTAGTTTAGTTAAAGTCACATAACAACATTTAGTTGTGGGTGTTTAACTAGTGTAGGTGTGTAAATGCAGCTATTATGATCATTGATAAGTTCTTGTATCTGGAGCAAGTTACTGCTTGTGTGGAAAAACTGCCTACACTTACAAAGGCACTTCCTGCATCATGAACCTGAAACCATTCATTTCTGTGTGCCTGTCTGTCTGTCTGTCTGTCTGTCTGTCTGTCTGTCTGTATATACATGTGTATCTACATGTATGAGGATGATAATATAATGAGCAGTAGTCCTGCACATCAATCATATAATGTTCACATTCTGTCTGTAAAAAAAGCACAGTATCTTAAATTGGTTGCTTCTGTAAAGCTGCTTTGAGACAATGTCCATTGTTAAAAGCACTATACAAATAAATTAAAGTATCTAGTTTTTAAATTTTAGGATCGTTTTTAGAATCAATTTGCCAAAACATAGTGGCTAGCAGAAGTTAACAGGTTTGCAGTTGGAAAAAATGTAGCAGGTTATTTTCTGTTTATATTCTTCTTCTTCTTCTTCTTCTTCTTCCTCTTCTTCTTCTTCTTCTTATTATTATTATTATTACCTGAATAGAATGAAAATGAAAAGTTCTGAGTGCATTTACCAAAAACAGCACATTTTATTGAACGAAAGCTTAATGAACAACATATGTTAGATATCACTATTTTGCGAGAGCTTTTTTTAAATGAATAAACTCTTCTTAATGAAATCTTAAAGAAATCCTTAATGTACTTCTGTAAGGGGTGATGCTGCATAAACATAAAGACGATTATCCGTCTACCTATATTCATTTGTTTGAACATGTTTAATTGGTGCAGCCATAATGTGGCTGAGCAAGTAAAAAAAAAAATAGGTAAAAATTTGGTAAGTATGAGAGAGAATTAAAAACCATAGCAATGTGTATGCTCGAAAAGTACTAGAAAACACTTAACGCAAACAAACAACCAAATTATAAAAAAGTAAGCTTGTTAAATTTATCGTTTTGGACAATTTGTAAAGAAGAGCCTTTCCTTTTTGAACAAAGAACATAGAAAAAGGGACTTATTGGATAACTAATGGGCAAAGTTGCTCATTAATTATGAATTTGTTTGTAAATGTGCTACTTATTGAAGGAAGGGTTAGGGAAAGGTGCTGTAATTAAAGAACATTCTTAAGATTATCAAAGTACTCAGTATTATGAATCTTGCCGGAAAGACACCCCGATAATGAATAAATCATCACCCAAATTGTGATTCTATTTTTTTTTTTAAAGAAGATGAAGAAGTAACCAGACCTGCTCTATATAAATGCAGAGCTGTGACCATATGCAGCCCATCCAGCCTTGCATGCAAAAGTGGGTCAAGCAGACCAGCAAGGATATTAAAGACATCAATGCACTAAATAGCTTATACATAATGAGCATGCGAATACATTTTCTTAAATCCTGGAGCAACATTGTATATGGGAAGCCAATCTAAACCTCATTGTGCCTTTGTAATCACAAACACCATCCTTGTTAAATGGTTCTTTTGCGTGAGCGTCATGCTTAAAGTTCTATACCTAAATAAACTCTGTCTCATGCAGTGGAGGTGGTTTACATAATCAGTGGCGACACATACCAAGAAGTAGGAGGGTAAGAGAATGAGATTAACTAAATAGCCCTTCTTTGTTCTGGTGTTTATCCTTCTACGTGAAGCCTTTGGGCTTTAAACTCATCCTGACCATGCAAAACAAATGCAGGTCTGTGCAGGAACATTGTATTACTGCTGGTAGTTTTGGGGCTGTCATTCTGCCAGGGTTTATTACCATGTTGCAGGCTTCTGGACAGAAAGCTGCTTCAAACTACTGTTGCATTCTCTTACTCACAAACCCTGCCAGCTCTTAAACTTAATAGGCCCTGAGATCACATCGTTCTGCTCCAGAGCTACCCATAGTCCAAGAGATAACAACTGGCTTTTTATACAGTTATTGCAGTAAAGCCTGTCTAGAGGGTTGTTTTTAGCCTCCTTCATCAATTAACATAAATAATGTAATAAAGTGTGTTTCACTCCTACACACCTCACTATGCCCTGGACAAGGTTCAGAGCATCTCTGGACATTTCAATTGTTGTTAATATTATAGATATACTGTGATAGATAAGCTCTGATTCAACTCATTACTGATCCCATACTGACATCCTGACTCTCTGACTCATGACTCTTTTAAACTCATGCTCATTTATTTAGTCGTTTTAAGTAACCACTTAATTCTGGCCAGGGCTGCTGTGGACCTGGACTCTGTCCTGGGTAACTGACCTGCAATGGAAACATTCAAACACTCAGTCACACCTAGTGGCAATTTAGCATAGTCAATTCACTCGCCAGCATGTTTTTAAGAGGTGGGAGGACATTAGAAAACTTGGAAGAAACCTACGCCAACATATAGAGGACATGTGAAACTCCACACAGACAGGAATAGAAAATCAAGATTGAATCAAGGATCCTGGAAGAGTGAGAACACTGCTACACCAGCGTGCTGCCTGTCACACATATGTGGCATGAAATGTATCAGTAGATTGGATTAAAAAAAAAAAAGTCAGTTTGAATCTGATACCATTACAGAGTTTTAGTCCAGTATTGGATTAGTGCATCCTTGCTTAATACTGAACTATTTTTATTGCCCACAGTCCACCATGGGTTGCATTCTTTATTAATAAGGCCTCAATAATATCACATGCTCAAATATACAAAACAAAAATGGTACTAACACTCAGTGACAAGCTTATTGTACTGTAAGTAGTGTACAGTATGTTAGAGTATAAAAAGTCTTTACAAGCATTGGCGAGAATACACATTGCATCTCCCCAAGGTTGTCTAGTCAAGATGCCTGTCACAATTTCAATAACATGCTGCTCAGAGAATACAGCAGACCAAGGGTAAGAACATACATGAGCCTTTATTTATTGGTGCTCATGCCCCTTGGCACTGTCTACAGACAGTAATGTGAAACTTCAAACAAACAAGGTGCAGCTTTACAGCTTGCTCACTGGTTATGCTGCTCAGGGTCTGCTTTGCTCAGCTCGTGGCTACACAAGAGACAGAGAGAGAGAAAACATAAATAGGGTATTTGAGGTAAAATACACAACCATCATCCCAAATTCATACCTCTCCACTTGACTCTTGCTAAAGCACACCACCACACTACAATTCTCTAGGTATTTCTTCTCCAATCAAAGCTCCTTTGACATTGAAAATATCTGCCATGATGATACCGACAATGATCATAGATAAATGAAATGTCTAGTTTAATCATAGACCCACCAAGCTGAGGCGGAATGCACCATCTCTTATTATCTGTGTTTACGGGAAGTACAGAGAGATTTGGATGCAGCCACAATGTGCTGTCAGTGCATGGAGGGGAACCTGAGAGAGACGAATAAAGCGTTGGATGCTGTTTATGCATTAGACTACTGTATAATACATAATTTCATGGGAGGATAACATAATGACACCAAGGTGGCAAACGAACACTTGGCACAGCTCTTTAGCCCAGAGAATTTCTTATTCAGGTTTTTCCGGGTTGGTTGCGATGATGTGTCCTGCTGTGCTAGTTCACTTCATAATTCACAGCTGCCTGGAAATTGGAAATGGCTCAGTCGTAAAGCTGCTGCACCTGAATGGAATTTGACTGCTGTTTACATTGTCTGGAATTTATGCTTAATATGAAGAAAAGGTAAGAGCTCAAGCATCAGTGTAACTGTCTTTTCCTGAAATATTCATGTGATGTATTCATGTGGGGTGGTCTTTAAAATTACATTTCTTGCTTTTGTATTAGCATCAGTGAGACTCATGCTTGAATCTCTTTATACTTCCTCGAAAGCACCTCATAAATCTGTTCGTATTTTGTTGATTTTGTATCGATTCATTGTTGGTAAGCTACTTTGCAGTTCTAACTACAAACCACTCATAGGTTTAAAATAGCTGATCTACAGCCTAAATACAAGATACACTGCAAGGAACTAAGAAAAATAAGCTAACTACATTGAAACTTAAGGGCTCATTATTTTATACATTTTTCTTATTACAGTTCAGCAGTCATGAGCTCAGATGAAACTGCTTTTGTGATAGTTCCCTACTTTATCACATCAATTCAACACAAAATGCTCAACACCTAATGCTGTCACTACTGATCACCTTCTTAAATAAATTTAGATAAATAAATCTTCTTAGATAAATAAATGACAACAACAAAGGTAATCAGCTCCCCATTTTTATGAGTGTCCTTAAATTGATGCTTAAAGTGTTGACAGTATATTTGAGTTTACATTGGTTGCGAACATACATAGCCTTTGCTGTATAAAACTGTCAAAACCGTAACACTGATAATAAAAAACCCCATGGATGCTCTTCAGGAGAATTCTTAGCTGTAACATGATCCTGTTATTCTCTAGGTCTTGTAGCTAGCTATGCTTGGATGGACTTGTTCCACCAGCAAAAATCATGTACACGTGGACAGCATAAGGTTATGAGCTGGTTGGAGCAAGAAGAAACAGATTGGACAGAAAACGAGACAATGTCACTCCCACCCTGTCCGTACATACAGCTGTGTTTCTCTTATCTGCAGTAGCAAGCCCTCAAGGACCTCGTTTGTGTTGGGCTTTGCTTCAAGATAACGCTAAAAATAGACTTGATGTGTCCCTGGCTTCAGTTGGACACGGGGGAAAAGGGAAAAACCAAGCACTAATGGATACATAAATGTCAAGCTGCAGCCATCATAGAGGCTTTGCTGCTTCGGCGACCCTGACACCCATGGCTTGGATAAGAAAATGTCCTACTTTTATTCAAGCCCTCTGGAGATTAAATTGATTTTCTTATTGACCCTGCGGCTCACGGATCAGACCAATACATATTCTCACTCCTACGTGGTTTTCTGTGTGACCACAGAGGCATTTTAACAATCCCACAACACACATGTACACACAGTGGTCCCTTGTCACATCAGTGATCACTTACCTGTTTTTGAACACCACAAGCTGAGCTCAGTTAAGCTGTATGAAGGGAAAAGCCAGGTACACAGGCAAAATCCATACATCTGTACTTTAGTGAATTAGATGATGTAGACAAGCCCCGACAGTCAGCAGAGAGGTCTTAATGGTACCTCACTGGGCTCTGATCAATCTGCTTAATGCACATCACACTGAACATTAAGGCTTAGAGCAGTACACAGCTCTTTTTCCGCAAGTCTCTTGTGACCCCCTGTTGCTGAACATGCTCTTACCTGGTAATGACACTGCATGCTTTTAGAGGATTGGGACTGAGCTTCTGACTTTAGCTTAGAGTTTTATTGAAAGAAGTTTGACACAAGAGGCAAGTACAAATTGCCAAACAAACAGGAACGGGTCATGCCTATGTGCAAATCCATTAGAATACCATAAAATAGAATAAACTTTGTCATTGTACAAACACCTGCTGTTATATGAACAGAAAATCTGTATGTAATAACATAAAAAATGCTGTAAATAATAATAAATAATCAGTTACTGTTATGACTACACTGTATAATAATGTAGTTATATAATGTAGTTACTATATAATAATGTTACAAATACTGTAGTATGTACTGTGATGCTACAAACTCTGTAATGACATTATAAATATCAGAATCAGAAAGAGCTTTATTGCCAAGTATGTTTGCGCATACAAGGAATTTGTTTTAGTGTCACAAGCTCCAGTGCACAGAGACAACAATAACAATACAAACAACAACAACAAAAAATAGGATGAGAAATAAAAATACACATATTGAAATAGGAAAATAAAGTAATTTGTATATACAGAATAGAATAGAATGAGTTGAGACGTAGGGATGTGGGGGTGGTAACAAATAAATATGAGGTTATTGCACTTTTTTTTTTTTTTCATTGCCCAATGTTGGGAACATTCAACTGTTCAAAAGGTAGATTGCTTGGGGGAAGAAACTGTTCTTGTGCCTGGCTGTCCGAACCGTTCTCTGTAGTCTTCTGATGTCTGATTTTGTAGCTGAGCCAAACCAAACAGTTATAGACATGCACAGAACAGACTCGATGACGGCTGAGTAGAAGTGTGTTAGCAGCTCCTGTGGCAGGTTGAACTTCCTCACCTGCCGAAGGAAGTACAATCTTTGTTGGGCCTTTTTGATAATGTAGTCTATGTGAGTGTCCCACTTCAGGTCCTGAGAGATGGTGGTGCCCAGGAACCTGAATGACTCCACTGTTGGCACAGTGCTGTTCATGATGGTGAGTGGGGGGAGTGCAGGGGTGTTCCTCCTGAAGTCCACTATCATCTCCATTGTTTTGAGCGTGTTGAGCTCCAAGTTGTTAAGACTACACCAGGCAGCCAGCTGCTCAACCTCTTGTCTATAAGCAGACTCATCACCGTCCTGGATGAGGCCGATGACTGTAGTGTCGTCCGCGAACTTCAGGAGCTTGACAGATGGACCAGTAGAGGTGCAGTCATTGGTGTAAAGGGAGAAGAGCAGTGGGGAGAGGACGCAACCTTGGGGGGCGCCAGTGCTGGTGGTGCGGCTGTAATGTAAAATATTGTTGACTATTGGCATGACAAATACTATAGTGACCTTACTTATACTATAGTGATATTACAAACAGAGTAGTGTGGTATTACAAATAATGTAGTGGAGGTACAAATGCTCCAGTGGCCTGCAGTGTACTGGAGGTACAGATACTATTTCAGTGATGTTACAAAAATTGTTTCATCATTACAAAGTCTGTAGACATTTACAAATTTTGTATTGATGTTACATATATTTAAACACTTTAGTGACTTTTTACCGTATGGATGTTTCAAATACTGTAGTGGCATTTTTATGTAGTGATATTTTTTAAACATTACAGTGTTATTAAAAATATTATAGTGGTGTTTAAAACATGATAGACCAATTAGGGTCTGAATCTGAACTTACTTGTGAGTTGAAACCAAGCTTACCTTCAAGTTGGATTTACTCACATTTTTAAGGCAGCAGATGAACTTTCGTTTCTAAGTTTAACCATTTTGAAATGTCTTACAGTGTGTCGTGCCACTAGTAACCCTGAAGTAATGTTACGCATACTGTAGCGATATTACAGTCTAAGGTATAATAGTGCAATAGAACAGGAGAAGAGAGACATTTAAACTGACACTGACAGCAAACCTCTGCTGCAATATAAAATTGCAGGGTCTATTAATGTGCGGTTTCAAATGGATGTGCAAATTATGTATGCTGTATGTGGTACTATCTCATTAAATAAATAAAGTTGTAATAGCAATACAGTACTAATATACTGATGTACTTATAATAACAACAATTACATACAGTATATTTATATACAGTTATTATATATTGTCAATATCATATGGCATCTTACCATGCAGAGGGAGTAGTGATTTTAGAGCTTTAGCTTACAGTTGCTGGTGTTTATCAGTGCAATGGGTTGGTGTAATTAAAGGTTTGAGTCACTTAGAGCAGATGTAGCTCCATTTGGTTGGTCCGAGTGATTAATGAAAATGCTGTTTCTCAGGCTGATGTGCATGAGTAGATGGTGCTGTACTGTGGGCTGTGTGGAGAACTTGCAACATTGATAACATGGATACTTAACAAGTCCATGCACTGTATAATAGTAATGAAAACAACAGGTCACATGCTACCTATTGTGCTTTATTTTTCACCATATAAAATGAAATTCAATTTTTACAATCCATCCAATCAGCTGCCATGCAACGCTGAATGCTTTGAAAAAGCTTTCTCAGGCTTACGTTGGACTCTGTGCCAAATGTGATATATCTCTCTATACAATGATTGACTGATGGAGATGAGTGCTGTTTTGGAGAGGTCACATACATTTACATTTTTGGCATTTGGCAGACACTATTATCCAGAGCAACTTACATTTTATACAACTGAGCAATAGAGAGTTAAGGGCCTTGCTTGTGGCAGCTTGGTGGACCTGGGATTCAAACTGACAACCTTCCAATCAGTAGTCCAATACCTTAAAGCTACCATATCCACTAAGCTACCTTATCCTACATGCCAGGTTACATGTCTGCTATACTGATGAAGGACCCTGGCCCAAATCACTTCGCACTGATATTAGCATTCAGATCACATGAGATAATTAGGCCACTATTACTATTACATTTTCCTCCTCCCTGCCTCATTATCTTATCATGTACAGTACATATAAAAAATTGTTAAGACAAAAAATGAGAGAAAAAAAGAGGGGAAGAAACGAACCATTTATCTTCAGTGCTATTACTCAGGTTACTCTATGGAAACTTGTTCATTTATTAATGGTAACTAGGTCCTGATTAAATTTAGTAGAAAGAACACATATTAGACATCAGTGCATAGTGAAAAAGTGTACATATAAGTAGTGAATGCAGTTATTTGGCAATCCTGGCTGCTTTAGTCAGTTTTCTCATAATGTACAGGATAATAAATTATTAGGAAAAAAAATTTCATAGAAAATAATATTTCAATGAATCATTACAATTATTAAATAAGCAATGATAATCATTTAATTATTATATATAAAAAATAATAGAATACCTCATAATGGAAAATGACCCATCTATATTATATCTCTTTGTAGCTCTATTTTCAGGGACAGAACTGTTTAGTTGTTATTATAGCAGTTTAGTAATTATTTTATTACTGTACTTAAGTATGTTAAGTACGTCCCTTCACCGTTTTCCAAGAGAGAAAAAAAGCCTGTACTTTTTGTGCACCTAATTTTTAATCAGGTCAAAATTCTAGCAAATCTGAGAACTTGATCATGAATTCATTTGTAACTTTCTATATTTGGCAACAGTTTGTATGCAAACGTGCAAGCACAGTGTCTTACACTGACGGGAGGGTAAATACAGCAGTAACAAATTTTGTTATAAAAATATTGTACCTTAAATATATTGAAGCATGACTTAATGTCTATCGCTGTCATCAGTTACATTTTATTTTCAGTATTTACTGATTTTTGTGACAGCTAGCTATCAGCTGGCAAACTAGTTTAACAGTGAAAGCTCCTGGCTGTCATTAGTTAGCTTTAGTAAATGTTTGCTCACTTTCCTCGGATCCTTGATGGAAATCTGACTGTCGATAACCAAAATCCAACGAGGGACATAATGTACAGACTTCTCTTTCATTTTTGATTCGTTTTTGTACTTTCAATCTTTAAGTATTATTAAGAGTTTGCCATTATTTTCTTTAAAATTGCAGTTCAACTATTTCTGTACTCCTTCTACCTCCATCTATTTTATAGTGCACTCTGTGTACTGTGTACTTACAGTCTGGCAGGTAAAAAGGATGGTAAGTACCAAGACAATCATAAATCTAAGATTAAAAATAACTGACATGCTTTGGGTATTACTAATTCGTTCATTCATCATCAGTAACTGCTTTATCTCATTCAGAGTCCATCACAGGTTAGATACATTAGAAAATACATCTCCTCCATGCTGTCTCTGAACACAGGAGCTCCACAAGGATGCGTTCTCAACCCCTTCTTGAACTCGCTGTTTAATCACAACTGTGTCACAAAGCACAGCTACAATCTCATCTTCAACTTTGCTGATGAAACCACCATCCTGGGCCTCATCACAGATGGAGATGAGACAGCCTACAGAGATGATGTCAGAATGTTGTCAGAGTGGTATAATGATAGCAACCTCTGCCTCAACATCAGCAAAACTAAGGTGATGATTGTTGACTACAGGGCACTGCAGGAGAATGGTCATGCCCCCTTATACATCATGTGGAAAGTTAGGAGTGATTCTCACTGACAACCTGACCTGGTCTATTCACACTAAGTCAGTAGTGAAATCTGCTTGTCAGCAACTCTACATCCTGCAGAGACTCAGGAAGTTTGAACAACTTCTACAAATGCACCAGAGAGAACATCCTGACTGCATGACATTCTGATTTGGACTGCTGAACTCATTATAGCCAAAAAAACTCCTAGCCATCCAGGACATCTTCCATACATGATGTCACAGGAAGGCTCACAAAATCACCAAAGACCACAATCACCCAGCACCCAGACTGTTTACCAGACTGGCATCAGGTAGATGGTACCACAGCATTCAATTCAGAACCAGTAGGCTGAAGAACAGTTTCTACCTGCAGGCCATGAGGATCCTGAATAAACTGTAACCCAGTCATTATTACCTCTTCCAATCTTTCACTCATGACTCCACTGCAACCCACACATTGGTCACCTCACTGACAGCTCAAGGATACTCATCGACACTCTCACATGTTTTTGTCACTTTTGGGCATGTTGCAGTGTTTCAAAGGCACTGTTACTGCTGCTTATCCACTACAACTGCACATAGCTGTTTTTTTTTTTGGTTTTTTTACCTTTTGCAATCTTGTTCACATATTGAACACATGACTAACATGTGACTGATGTTCTGGAACTTCTACCAAAGTGATGGATAAGCCAAAGTGTGGAGAAAGAAAGGGTCTGCTCACTGTCCAAAAGTTACACCGCTCTGCCATAACATTCTGAGCACTGACAGGGGAAGTGAATAACACTGATTATCTCCTCATCATGGCACCTGTTAGTGGGTGGAATATATTAGGCAACAAGTGAACATTTTATCCTCAAGGTTGATGTGTTAGAAGCAGGAAAAATGGGCAAGCGTAAGGATTTGAGCGAGTTTGACAAGGACCAAATTGTGATGGCTAGACAACTGGATCAGTGGTGGATCTCCAAAACTGCAGATCTTGTGGGGTGTTCCCAGTCTGCAGGGGTCAGTATCTTCCAAAGGTGGTCCAAGGAAGGAACAGCGGTGAACCAGGGACAGGGTCATGAGCAGCTAAGGCCCAGTGAAGGCTGGCCCGTGTGGTCCTATCTAACAGACCAGCTACTGTTGCTCAAATTGCTGAAGAGGTTAATGCTGGTTCTGATAGAAAGGTGTCATAATACACAGTGCATGACTGGTCAGGGCTGTTTGGCAGCAAAAAGGGGACCAACACAATATTAGGCAGGTGATCATAATGTTATGCCTGGTCGGTGTATAAGCTCATTGATGGAGATGGTTTCATGGCTTGGGCTTGACTGTTTCTGGACTGTTCTTACTCATCTTTAATGTTGATGTAATTCATGATGGTAGCAGCAGAATGAATTTAGAAATCTAATCTAATTTAAAGGAACTTCATTAAGAAATGAATACAACAGGTTTGTGATGTAAATGGGTCATCAGCTTAATACAGCAAGGCATAACCAACCAAGTGTTATTTATTTTAATTTATTATACATCTATAATCTATTCCTATACTTTTTTACCTACAAATTATGTGGTATGCCTCCATAGGTGCAATGATCTAAGTTATTTAAGACATCTAGAAGTAAATATCAGGAAGTGGAAGCTGAGATTCTCATCTATTGTCTCAAATGCTTCTTTTGATCTCAAACACACATCTTCATTGCTTAGCAAATGCAAAAGAACTGGCTTTGCTGTTCCAGTATCTTTGGAGGGGACTGTGGCTGATCCTTATTTAAAAAAAAAAAAAAAAAAACCATTTACCAGTTACCTTTACCATTAAAATATTGCATTTTATTGTTTCCTGTTAAGTGATGTATTTTTTCATTTTATTTACTTTATCATCTGTGTTAGGTGCTGTACTTAATACCACACTAATACCAACCTTGCCCAATCTTAGCTAGACCAGTGTTAATTTTGACAGCCATTTTTGATTTAGCCTTAGTCTTTATCTTCAGATGAAAATGGTTATTAGTCTTAGTCACATTTTAGTCATTTTTGTCTCTCGTAGTTTTAGTTTAGTTTTAGTCGACGAAAAGTCATTGCATTTTGTCAAGTTTTAGTCATTAGTTTTAGTCAAACTGCAATTACCAGCTTTAATTTTGTTAATTTTCTTTGTAGTATTTAGACAAAAATAGTCATTATAATTTTTCTCTCTGTAGACATGATTTTTTAAATCTGAACAGATTTTAAACACTGGGGATCATACACTTACCAACTTTGTAATAGTCACAGAGGACATACACTAAACGACTGAGGATCACACACTAGCAGATCTGATGACAACAAACTAGAACATAAATGTCTGACTTGTTGCTAGGAGACAGATGAAAACAATATACGTTCTTAAATCGGCTCAAAATATGATCAAACATGTTTCATATCCTCCGATTGGATGAAATCAATAGTCTGTTACCATCATACACTACTCGATTTTTTATGAAATCTGTCAGCTCAGATAAGGGAGCGTCAACTTCTCCAGAATGTAAATAGGGGAAAAAATCGGGGAAAAAATCATGTAGTGTATTCCAGCTCTAAGCATACGTACATGGCCAATAACTTAAGCAACTTCCACATCCATCTGTCATTTTAGAAACAGCTTGCTATCTGCATGCTATTAAAGTTAGTAAAACAAAACTGAATGCTGCAGAAAAGCCGAAATATTGTACAATATATAATGAAGCATTGTACATTTATGAAAGTCTGGCTTAGAACTATGCAGTAAGGCTAGCTAACTGACGTTAATTAACAGAAAGCTAAAACGTAAAACTTGCTAGTGAATTTCCCTATGGACACATCCAGTAACACTGACTTAACATTAAGAAAAAGTACTTAAATAAGACTAAATATTTTACTTTCCGTGACAGAAGCTGCATAAATAGCAGGCTGATGCTCTTTCAGATGCCTCTTAAGATTCGTGGTATTCTTTCCGCCTATTTTATAGCCACAGGGCTTCTCTCCGTTTTCAGTCACAGTGCACAATGTTTTTTTTTTCTCAGAGGAATTATAGCAGAAATGCTTCCATATATCAGTTCTTCGTTTTCTTCCTAAAGCTTCAGGTGCTGAAGCCACAGCAGCTCTCCAGGCCAGTTGTAGTTTATTTAGCCTACCCGCTAACTGTCTGAGATACAAACGCCCCTTATCCAGTCCAGTGACAGGGGGACACATTTTGAAAGACAGTTAGCCGATACAAAGAGATCATTTATTTTGAATGTCCGTTACTCCGTTAAAAAAAAGCATTTTAGTTAAAAAAGCATTTAGCAAAGAAATGTCTTAAATTTCGTCATAGTTTTTATTATCATATATTAGTTTCGTCTTAGTCTCCTTTCGTCTTAGTCACAGAAAAAATGGTCGTTAACGAATATTTTTCGTCATCGTCTTCGTTAACGAAATTAACACTGAGCTAGACACTACACATAACTATAAAACTTGTCCTGAATAGAACTGTTTTCACTTATTTAGAAAGTATGCCTAGTTGTGGTTACACTACAAATGGATCTGAAATTTACTTAGCAGATGAGTATTGAAAAATATTTCAAGAAGAAACCCCATGAGGCTCTGTGAGGAGTATGAGAGGCTGGTAACTCAAGTACACTGATGTGTGCAAATACACAGTGTCAGTGATGCGATCTTATTTTCCCTGCAGTTCACAGTCACTGGACTATTTTAAACCAAAAGAAATGGCTATATACAGTGTAAGAGATGTGCACATTAACCGTTTTAGCAGCTACTATTTGAAAAAAAAGATATTATGAGTCTACCACATGTCTTTAAATGACAAGTGATGGCCTGCTTTTCTAGTAGTAGGCCATTTTATACAAGGTGTAAAAAAAAAAAACATGGCTGCCTCTTCTAGCACACTCACATTAACATATTGTGAATGACATTTTATCCTAGCTAGCGAGGCAAGACAAATTTATATTACTCTGACAAACATTACAGACATTCATATATTACAGCTCTACATGGTGAGAAAGCACAGAAATAAATGCTCCATACTTTTCTTCTTTTCTTGACTGAGTTGAACCTGACATGGAGGTCTAGACAGCAAAATAAATGAATATAATCAAGCACAATAAACTATTTCAACAAACTATTTCAGAATCAAATGATGTTGAACATACATTTTATTGTGTATAGCCGTGCTGTAATGTCTGAACTAACTGTATTCAACACACTACTAGAATATTTCCAGACTAAATTAAAATTAAAGTTCAGGAATTCATAACTTCATGTTTTCTCAATACTCTTCTTAAAGCTGTTTGAAATGCTGCTGAAAGACTCAAGGACTACAGAACAATATTTTTCTCTTTAGATAAAAGCAACACAATTTCTGCTGGTCTCACTTAGACATATGTTATATAAACACATATGTTCACAGTGTGAGGCTTCTCTGTTTTCAAGCTCACTTAATCACAGTTTAACCTACATACGGTGGCACAGAGCTTCCTTTGGCTTGTCCCAGTACACTGTAAATAGCACAGGATCCATATGTTTGCTGTGTTCGTTGAGTCTCACTGCACCCATCACTCACATACTCTCTCTTCTGGAGAGGCCATATTTGACAAATCAGGACCATTCATTCTTTATGAAACGTGTTAGCTGGCATCCCTCATGAGCCCTGCTAATAGAGAAGCGTATGAATGTGATAACATGCATGCAGTCACGGTTTATCCCTGATGCTGACCTGCTCTTACTGTAGCTGGGAGAAAAACATTGCAGTGTCTTATGTAAGCACATAATTACAGGCATAGTTTATGCAGCACTATCAGTCTACATGCTGAATGCAGTGAAATCAGAGGTAAGCTGCCATTTTCATGGGAACTGTTTGCTCCCTGCCTTATGGCCAGGTTTGGTCAAAGACTGTGTATGCAAATGATGATGTTTGAAAACAAGCAGCTGAACACTGCATTTCACACGTGACATTAATGATGCCCTTTAGAGTGGAGCAGAACATGCTGATTTAGCTTCATCATATTAGTTCTAGGGTCTGGCTTTGAAAATCTTAAAGACATTCTAGGCATTCCAGGAAATGGAATTTGAATCCTTGGTGCTGGCGTTCAGCTCCGGTAATGGCTTCTGGGTTTCTAGGAATTTAGTTACATGGCTTGGTTTCTTTAACCGCTGCTTTCATCTTAACTTATTAAATGGCTTTTAATCAGTTTACACCTCGGAAATATTTAAACATTTTTATAGTTTAGTAATATTGTGTAGGTGGAGGCATTGGTGGCTCAGTGGTAGGTTACTCGCCTATCATGCGGAAGGCCCGGGTTCGATTCCAGCCAATGCCTCAACCCCAGCCACTGGATGCAGTGCCGGTCCCAAGCCCGGAAAAATGGGAGGGTTGCGTCAGGAAGGGCATCCGGCGTAAAACATTTGCCAAGTTGTTGTGCGGACCAGTTGGTCCGCTGTGGCGACCCCGAACAGGGAGCAGCCGAAAGCAACTTCTACTTCTAGCAATATTGTGTAGGTATAGTGTATAGTTCTTAGTTTTGTTTTGATTTCATTTATCATATTTTTTAATTTATAATGTATATACCAAGGTTTGAATTTTTCACTCATCAATTTCTTTATCCTGATCAGGATTGATATCAATCCAGAGTTTATCCTGGGAAAATCTGAATGGGAATCTCTCCACATACACACATATACATATTGTGACTGTAAGGGGTATTTTAGAGTAGCCAGTAGGAGAAAACTGTATTTATTGTAACTACACTCACTGTCCACTTTATTAGGAACACCTGTAAACCTATATTTTCATGCAATTATTCAGTCAGTCAGTTGCATGGCAGAAGCACAGATAATTACACAGATCCAGGTCAAGAGATTCAGTTCACATCAAACATGTTTCAAGTATTTCAGAAACTGCTGAACCAAAGAGATTTCATGCACAATAGTCTCTAGAGATTACACAGATGTGTGTGTGTGGGGGGGAAACAAGCAGTCCTGAGGGCAGAAGCACACTCTTGAAAAGACACTGGGAGGAGGAGGAGGAGGAGGAGGAGGAGGAGGTGGATGGCCAGACTGGATCACACTGACAGGAAGCCTACTCAAATAAACAGCTGTGGTGAGCAGAAAAGCATCTCTGAATGCACGGCACATCAATCCTTGAGGCTGTTACTGTGTGGCAGATTAAATAATTGCATGAATGAAGGCTGCCAGTGAGTGAATGTTAGGTTATTGTTATGAGGCTGTTCTATAAATGAGAGCTTTTTGTCCCTGCATAAAAAAATTGAATGAAGCAACACAATGAATTGGGTGAATAAAGTGACTAGAGCACACGGCAGACGTTTATGCTAACATTGTTGTTAATAAGAACAGCACTTGTTTTTCTTTTCCAGAGGAAAAAATATACATAGCCAAAAGCAGCCATTATGCTTATTGCAAGTGAAGGATGCAGTCATGTGGAAGAGATGGCCAGGAGAAGAAAAGACAGCAGATAGCAGCAGGGAGAGAGAATTTGACATTCCTCTGTCCAGTGCCTCAGGGCTAATATCTGGAGAGTAGTGCATATAAAAATCTCCTCTAGTCAAAAGTAGATTTCCTTAGACTTCACAGTACTAGCTCTACTTTTTATGCACTTCTTCTCATCATCACACCTGCTATTATGCGTTCAAAAACTATTTGACAAGCTTCTCTGTATTTGGCTCCATGAAAAGGACAGCTGCTTATTTACTCTCTTTGAGAAGTGACTGGTAGTTATTTTACCAAATGGTTACTTTTATCTTGGGCTTTGATTGATTAAGGTCCCATACAAACAGCCTTTTTTAATGTGCATTTAATAGGGGTGTTAAGGGTGCCAGGAAAATGGTGCAAATGGCAACGTGTTTAAAGAAGAGGGGGAGAAACAATATTTAAAATTAAGCTTTCGAGCATGATGATTTTCGGTAGTTGTAGCAAATTTGGATTTCAATGGCAATCACAGGAGTAAACCAAAACTTAAAATCAAGTCTATCTCTGATTAATAAATCCGCAATAATATGCACACACAAACGTTGTTCCTGAAGTGATTTTCAAGTGGCGGTAAATCTTCTTGAGGGTGCCAAATGAATCTATTTACATGTCCCTGTATTTCACACTTTCAGATAAAAATGCCCTAAACTTCATATTTATTAAAGCAAACATACAAAAACGCTATTTTGCTCATCAGAAAACAAAATCCTCCCAAGACCAAGTTAGTAAATCATCTTGTTTTTTGTGTTTTTCGCTAGTGTCATCACGTAGCATATGGTTTGGGACGGCATATTCCAAATTACTAAATATTCTTCCAATGTTGCTTGCAATAAGAAAGAGCTTTAAACCCTGGCATCCACATATCCCATATTCAACAGCTTTATATAATGTCTCTCTTGACAGAATGTCTTCACACTGATGCATGATGTTTTTTTTATATATAAATAAAATTTTTTTATAAGTAATAATAATAAAAAAAAGCATCATTTCTTATTTACAAATATCCACAAGACCAAAGCCACTGTAAGGGCAGATTTCTGAGCGCTGCTGTATTAGCATGTATTAGCATGTATTAAACATCAAGACTTGCCTTTCCTGTACTGTATGAATGCATGGATCTGCTTTATTCTGTGCAGGAAGCAGGTAGCTGAGTTCATGAGAGAGCTGAGTCTATATGAATGAGAGGCAGTGGGTGTGAAGTGGGTGTTCAAGCTGATCATGCCAGTCTGATGAAATAACACTCTGTAACCCAAAGCCTTTGCTTCCTCAGGTACTCACTGTTAATGATGGCTATGGTGTTATGCTCTCATGGAGTAGGCTACAGCAAAAGAAGATACTACAGTCCTCTTCATGCTCAATGTTATTTCACCTTATTTCACTAGCCTTTCTTCTCATTTTATACTATAGAATAATTGCCTGTGTGTCACAATGTGAAGCATATCATGATGAGTTCTGTTGTGGTACACGACCATTGTCAATATTACTGTGAAACCCTTAATGAGATAAAAATGACAAAAGCGAGGCATGTCATCTCATTGCAATGTTTCCAGAGAATGCGACTGGACACGCCTCCTTGCATCAAGCGACCAGCATTCTCCCGAAGGCTTGGTTATGCACCATGTAGAATTATGAACATCAGTCCATCAATGTGCCTTTGCATGCTATTCTTACCCATAAACCTATTCTTAATGTCAAGACACATGCAAGCAAATAAACCAACATTAATGCTTCATATACATTATGACAGTAGATGGAAGACACCACACTGGAAAAACAGGGATGGAAAAATAGGCCACTACTGACAACTTAATTCTTTAATATGACTGCAAACCTGGCACTGTTCTATAATGCAATGCTATAATGAGCACAAAGCCTCTGGAAAGTGCAGATGTGCTGTTGACCCTTTGAGGACTTTGCTGAGTCTACTGGCTCCAATGTTCTGCCTCCTGATTCTGCTAAGGACATCACTTCACCCTTTGTCCCTGTGTAGGACCCTGCTTCACTTCCTGGCTCTGCATTGGAAACCGCTCCACTTGGTGGAGGATGTCACTCCCCATTTAGCTCCCCCTTCATGGACCTTGAGGAACATTATGCCAAGTGGTCCAGGACCTACTTTTGCCTTGCCCTCATGTTCCAACACCCTAGAGGCAAGCATCAAGGAGAGGTACTGCCACATCCAGCTGCACCACTGCCGTTATGGGAGTTGCCTTTCCATGTTCTGTGCTGCTCTGGACTCTTTTTTAAGAGTTTTAACTTTGAATTTGTGTCTGTATGGTTTTAATGTGAGCGCTTGGATTGTACTTGCTACTGCATCCGACTCAGTTTGCAACAACAATCATGTGAAGGTATAAACCATGAAGGACATAGCATATAATTTGAGATGATTATTTTTATCCTCAAAACATTCACTGAGTTCATTGCTTTTCGGATAGGGCAGGGTCATCCCGGAAGAGACCAATCCCATCAGGATAGAATTGTTTGGTGAAAGGCAATCAGTCAGGAGAACTTTATATTGATTTCAAGTGAACACAAACAACATCAGCAAAATGCTCTCTATGACATAAATGTTCCTTTAATTTGGATATTCTCTGTGTATCAGTAAAATCATATGATTATCTAATTCTTGTAGGTTATAGAATATTAAATCGATAATCTATTTTAGCTAACAGAGCATAAAGAAAATTGTTCTTAAAGGAAACAGGAGAACAGCAGGTTAAATGCAGAACTGTAATGCTAAAAATCAAGCTATGATCCACAAAAATATAAGCTCTGTTAGAGCTCTATTGCTGTCATTAACAAAGCACTGCTAGCATTGTTATATTTGCCAATGAGAAATGAAAACATTTTAAGTAAATGATGCACCTACAATTGCACCCCACAGGCAGGCCGTTGTACCAATGCTAATGGCAAAAGAGCTGCATGCAGTGTTCAGCTGTGGGAGAGTAAATAAATGCAAAATAAAAGCATCGTGTGATCCCTCCAGACCCCTGTGAGGTGTAATTTAGGCAAACTTGTTGATGTGTATTTGAACAAAAGCATCAATACAGCATTTGCTGATTGCACCAGAACTACAGCAGCCATGTTTAATGGTGGGAGTAACTGGTGTGATGTGCTAGTGTAATGAGGCATTTAAGGTCCTAGAAATTTGGAAAGGTTCTGGCTGGCAACGGATCAGACAAGTTTCACTTACACACTTCCAAATCATATATAATATGAACAGGGCTCTACTTCCCATGTGGCTAGTCGACACATTAACCCTAATATATATTCTAATAGTCTTTTTAATGAGGCTTTATATCACAGACGATGCTGTGTATCTTCATGTTATCTATAATCTCTCTGCAAGCTGCTTTTTACAGCAGAATATATATTATGTTACACTGAAATAATGACTTAATATTGAAAAATTACATATTTGTTTTTATTACCCAAATTAGTCAGCGCGAACCGGCCGTATAATGAACTTTCATAAATGTTCTGGTCAGTCAGCACTCATCTCTCTGATGATGACACACAAACACCTACTTTACTGCAGATCTCATTGTGCTGATAATATCATACTAAATGATCACAATTTATTCATAACCTCCTACCATCAATATAAGTGGGATCAATTGGCTAAATCCCCCCACATTGATGCTACAACGTTGACCGAATAAATGCTGTGAGTGTTGAGAATGACTTTAATGCATCCAATGATGTTTAACGGGAGAATTATAAACATTTTATAATGGCATTATTGTGATATTGTTGCCTGAAAATAAGTGTATTTTGTTTTATCATTGTTTGCACTGGTATAGTATAAGCTTTATACTCTAATATACTTTAATATAGTCTGCTTGTTTCCCCTGATTCTTCCTGTTGATCATCTTGGCTATCAATACCACACACACACACACAGACACACACACACACACACACACACACACACACGCACACACACACACACACACACACACACTTGTTGCTCATAAGTATAATTAAGATCACAATTTGGGAAGCTTTTGCCTTAGATTTTTCCTATTCAGTATCATAATCTTTGGATTACATTGGTTTGCCTGTGGTTTCCCAGTAATCTCTGCATGTGGGTTGTACTCTGTGTGTCTATGCATTGTACAAAACTTTACCATGATACAAGATGACCAGATAAGGACAATTCACACAAGAAGAGATTTTTTTAATGGGTGTGAAATACACAATACATGCAGTAATTATGTTTCCCTCTGAGCAAGTGTTTGATTCATAAAAGCTGCACCAGAGGCATCTTACCTGTGTGGAAAACCTGAGTTCACACATTGTTATAACCTTCATTTTAGAAGTTTTGTATCTCATTTTCTTTTAACTGCACCCCTATGAAGTGTAAACTCCATAGAAAGTCAGTGGAATCACACAATCACACTTTCTGCTCACTAACATTATCAACCATAATCTACAAAGAACTGTTATAATTGTATAGACTGTAAGTTCACAGAAAAGTGTTTTTATCTTGGGGACAGTCATGGAGAACAAGAAAAAAGACAAATAAGCTGTTTAGCCATTGCCCTGCTGTCTCATATTACATTTTATAGACCTGTTTTATAACTATAGCTGACCCTACCTCCTGTCTTATAGTGTATATTTGAGAGGCTTGTTAAGACTAAAGTACGCTGTCATGCTATTAATGTGTTTGTGGACTGAACGTATGGTTGCAAGTCATATAAATTTGGGGTTAGCCCATCGAGAAGCAGGTTTGTCTTTATAGGGATTTTTAAATACACTACAAATATAATGGGGGTGGTGGCAGCTCAAGTGATTAATGCTCTGAGTTGTTGATCGGAAGATTGGGTTTCAAGCCCCAGCACCATGAAGCGGCCATCATTGCTCCAAAGGCCCTGCATCATGGCTGACCCTGTGATCTGACCCCAACCCTACAAGGATGAGACATGCGAAGAAAGATTTTCACTGTTCTGTAATGTATATGTGACAAATAAAGCCTACTGTTGAATCTGCCTGCCTCTCCCAAGCCCCAACCAGAGGAAGACAAGCAAAGAAATTACAGTTCTTAAAAGGTAAGTTTGAAGGACACCTGAAAACTGGTAAGACTTTCTTTCCAAGACTCCTTGTATTTTGTTAGCCAACTGTCTAGATTTGTTAATAACACCTGAGAAATCACCTTTCTAATATCCTTTCTAACCAGACAGACATTAATCTGGTGACAAGCATCTTTGAGATTAATGTTTTTGTAGATGGTCTCTGACTTATATAAACTACAACATAATTAAAAATTGGCATCAGGAACCAAGAAGATCTGATTACTTAATTGCTAGACAAATTCACAGCATCTCTCAGACGTGTTTAGTCATATTTCTGCTAGTAAAAGCACCAGGAATAAATTTAAACCAAGGATATACATAACTCAGCAGTAGACTTACACTTGCTAGAGTCAACTAGCCCCTTGTTACACTATTTCATCAAGTGCTCACCTTTTTCCTCTAATTCAAATTAGCATGTGCACAGGAATTATTCTTCCAGAAATAATTAGTCTTCCTGTTCACATAGATAGTCCCCCCAGGTCTTGAGGTGGCAGAACCTAGACAAGCCTTTCTAGGGGTGTGTTAAAACACTACACAGGTAAACATTTTAATCTGGTATTGTATACCTATGCAATCAGGGCACACTGGACTATAATCTATAGATATATGAAGGTGGGAAACTTCTGCTCTGTCTGTAGGAAAGAAAGTGCAGGCACTTCAGAATAACCTTCCCAGTGTGACCCCCTCAGAGCAAATTACAGTAATATTGCTCTAGTGCTCTGCCCTTCATATAATTTTTTTCCCAAACAGCCAACTTCATGGTGAAACTGACATGTGGTTTTTCACATGTATGTCTCTAAATGTCTCCTCCAGCCTACTGGGAAATTTCACAGATTAAGATCAACCAACTGCAAATTCCAGACCTCGATTTTGCATCTCGCAATAATATCCATTAATGATCAACCTATTCAATAGTCAGTGAATTAAAATTTATATTTTTAAAAAAAGTTATGGCATTATATCTATAATGTATTCAAGAAGTCACTGAGATGTGAAAAATTCATGTGCAGTCAAATAATGTCTTTCTGTGAAAGTAAGTTGCCTGTGTTTCGTAATTAAACGTAAGTCTGTGTAGCAAAAGCTAAAGGGCTAGCCTGCAGGAATAATTCCCACAATAACCAAAATGTCACAAAGGTGTTTAATAAAACCAATGCCACCTGTCTACCCTTCATTCACCATGGGATTGCAGCATGGATTTATAGCCTGGCACACTGCCTCTGCGAGACTGCCCACAATCTCTGTCCGAATCCTAAGCCATGGATAAATATATAATGGATGTACTTGCCCAGTAAAGAATGCTGATCTGCAACCTATCAATCAACAATCTCTAGCCCAACAGCTTCAAAACAGTATTATCGAGAAAATACCATATTTGATTTATCTTATGGACAGCATATACAGCAAATTTCTGTGTACTACAGCAGTCAGACTTTTGCAAATGCTAGAGACTGAAAAGGCCATGGTTTGTTTATTCAGTAAGCACGGATCTAGAAGTCAGAGAAAATACCCCTGACAAGAGACAAAGTCAAATATAGGAAATATATGTCAAGCATCCTTAGTGCTCATGACAGGTCAGCCAAGAATAGAGAATATTTTCATAAGTGGAAAGAACTGGGTAGAAGGTCAATGTCTCAAAACACTATGGCTGTGAAAAATCGATGAAAAAGTTTGCTGTGCACTGGCATTAGTGCAAAACCTTCAGTGGTAGTATAGATAGATTGGTTTAGTGGAATAGCATCACTTTCCTCAAATATCCTTTAAAAATAACATCAGACAAGAAGCTAAATGACACAGTGACAGAGAAATTCAATGCTGACAAAAGACTAAATAAACAATATACTACACAGTATGTATATACAGATGAGACATAACATTATGAGCACTGAAGTGAATAACACTGATTATCTCCTCATCATGGCACCTGTTAGTGGGTGGGATATATTAGGCAGCAAGTGAACATTTTGTCCTCAATATTGATGTGTTAGAAGCAGGAAAAATGGGCAAGAGTAAGGATTTGAGTGAGTTTGACAAGGGCCAAATTGTGATGGCTAGACGACTGGATCAGAGCATCTCCAAAACTGCAGCTCTTGTGGAGTGTTCCCGGTCTGCAGTGGTCAGTATCTATGAAGGAACAGTGGTGAACCGGTGACAGGGTCATGGGTGGCCAAGGCTCACTGATACACATGGGGAGTGAAGGCTGGCCCGTGTGATCCGATCCAACAGACAAGGTACTGTTGCTCAAATTTTTGAAGAGGTTAATGCTGGTTCTGATAGAAAGGTGTCAGAATACACAGTGCATGACGGGTCAGACCAACACAATATTAGGCAGGTGATCTTAATGTTATGCCGGTCAGTACAACACAACAAGTACAGTGGGGCAAAAAAGTATTTAGTCAGCCACCAATTGTGCAAGTTCTCCCACTTAAAAAGATGAGAGAGGCCTGTAATTTTCATCATAGGTACATTTCAACTATGAGAGACAGAATGAGAAAAAAAAATCCAGAAAATCACATTGTCTGATTTTTAAAGAATTTATTTGCAAATTATGGTGGAAAATAAGTATTTGGTCACCTACAAATCTGCAATAGGTAAGCAGCTTGGTGTGAAGAAATCAACTGTGGGAGCAATTATTAGAAAATGGAAGACATACAAGACCACTGATAATCTCCCTCGATCTGGGGCTCCACGCAAGATCTCACCCCGTGGGGTCAAAATGATCACAAGAACGGTGAGCAAAAATCCCAGAACCACACGGGGGGACCTAGTGAATGACCTGCAGAGAGCTGGGACCAAAGTAACAAAGGCTACCATCAGTAACACACTACGCCGCCAGGGACTCAAATCCTGCAGTGCCAGACGTGTCCCCCTGCTTAAGCCAGTACATGTCCGGGCCCGTCTGAAGTTTGCTAGAGAGCATTTGGATGATCCAGAAGAGGATTGGGAGAATGTCATATGGTCAGATGAAACCAAAATAGAACTTTTTGGTAAAAACTCAACTTGTCGTGTTTGGAGGAGAAAGAATGCTGAGTTGCTGTTTTTCTGCAAAGGGACCAGGACGACTGATCCGTGTAAAGGAAAGAATGAATGTGGCCATGTATCATTAGATTTTGAGTGAAAACCTCCTTCCATCAGCAAGGGCATTGAAGATGAAACGTGGCTGGGTCTTTCAGCATGACAATGATCCCAAACACACCGCCCGGGCAACGAAGAAGTGGCTTCGTAAGAAGCATTTCAAGGTCCTGGAGTGGCCTAGCCAGTCTCCAGATCTCAACCCCATAGAAAATCTTTGGAGGGAGTTGAAAATCCGTGTTGCCCAGTGACAGCCCCAAAACATCACTGCTCTAGAGGAGATCTGCATGGAGGAATGGGCCAAACTACCAGAAACAGTGTGTAAAAACCCTGTGGCGACTTACAGAAAACGTTTGACCTCTGTCATTGCCAACAAAGGGTATATAACAAAGTATTGAGATGAACTTTTGTTATTGACCAAATACTTATTTTCCACCATAGCTTGCAAATAAATTCTTTAAAAATCAGACAATGTGATTTTCTGGATTTTTTTTTTCTCATTCTGTCTCTCATAGTTGAAGTGTACCTATGATGAAAAATACAGGCTTCTCTCATCTTTTTAAGTGGGAGAACTTGCACAATTGGTGGCTGACTATAATACTTTTTTGCCCCACTGTATAATAATGTTATTAATAATAATAATAATAATAATAATAATAATAATAATAATAATAATGTGAACTCTGCTAATGAACTCTGCTACTCTGCTAGTAGCAGCACTAGAACATGTGAAGTGACTTATGTTAAGTGAAAATATTGGAAAGTAAGCAAATAAGCCATAATGGTATACAAAATGCGAGTGTGAGATATAAATCCATTTGAAAACGATGATGCTAGGAGACAGTGCATCATTCATTCATTCATTCATTGTCTACCGCTTATCTGAACTATTCTCGGGTCACGGGGAGCCTGTGCCTATCTCAGGCGTCATTGGGCATCAAGGCAGGATACACCCTGGACGGAGTGCCAACCCATCGCAGGGCACACACACACACTCTTATTCACTCACACAATCACACACTACGGACAATTTAGAGATGCCAATCAACCTACCATGCATGTATTTGGACCGGGGGAGGAGGCCGGAGTACCCGGAGGAAACCCCCGAGGCACGGGGAGAACATGCAAACTCCACACACACGGCGGAGGCGGGAATCGAACGCCCAACCCTGGAGGTGTGAGGCAAGCGTGCTAACCACTAAGCCACCGTCCCCCCCCCACAGTGCATCATTATCACTTGATTAAAATGTAATACTGATGCAGCTTCATCTTGATTAGAGGACATCTGCAACTGTAATGCAAGAATAAAATTTTTGTTGTGAGTGTGATTTTACAGCAAAATCTCTACATGACAGAAAATAGAAAAATAGAGTAGACAGTGTCAGTAGCAGAAGGTGACAGTTGTCGAGTTGAAACAAATGCAAAGTGAGGGGATTTTGCAGCTAAAATCAAAAGCTGTCTCTATGTGTTCCATCATCGCATGGTAGGAAGTTTAAAAAAGGAGATTTCCAGCACAGCACAACAATAAACCTAGACTTGCTTCATGTAGTGGTAGGTCATGATGAGACATCTTTTCCTCCCAGACACCCAGACTGATGGTAATTTTGAGTGCTGTTTAATGCAATCGAAAGCTCTCTACTCTGTCAATGTAGAAGGCAACTACGAAAGACAAAAGTATAGAGATGACAAACAAATGATGGACCCAAAACAAATGTGTATTTCTTTAAACAAACTCTAAACTGTTCAAAAACCATGTTCCCCAATTGCCAGAACATATGAATATTTTAGGTTGTACATTTCAGCAGTCATGGAGAAGAAGGTTGTGCTAGTTCGCTCTCTCTCACTCTCTCTTCTCTTTTGTCTTCAGTCAGTTGCAGGTATAGCATAAAAATTTTTTTCTCATTTTATGTCATGATTTTATACAAATGAATTTAAAACTGAGCAGTTTAAGCATTAACAGCCTGGCTGAAGGGCCCAGCACATTCAAACTTATAACCTCTCAATCAGTAGCCTCAATCAGCAGCTCATCTCATCTCAGTATCTTTGTCAGAAAATGACTTCCCAAATCTGACACTGAACAAGAAAAACGACCTATGAAAGCAGTGCTGTGAAACAGGACAGGTTTAATGGACTGGCTACAATTGCCACAGATCATGATATCATGATCTGGCACAGAGAATTGAAACAGACAGTTGATGCAGTTAAGATGTTTGCTGCCATGAATTCCCAGTATACTTCCAAAAGATAAGCTAGATTAACAGAGTTATTATACTCTGTGATGTGATTTTTTTGCACTGCCATTGTGTACATTTTGATCTCCAGGAGGAATTGCTGGTAGGATTTTAAATGGGATTTATTTGTTTAAGAACTACATACAACTGTAGAAAATGTGTAAGGTATTTGGAAGATTATAAGTGTGATAATGCATTTATGTGTATTTATGTGTTGAACTGTGCAGCAGAAATCTTACAGGGTTCAAACTTCACGTAATTTGTTGCATGTTTTATAGTCTAGATGCTTTAATAATAATTACACAACAGTAGCACAGTACAATATTTAACTAGGGAGACACAGCTGTGTGGCAAAATGGCATGTGATCCCTGCTATCTTATTTCCTTACTGAATTAAAAACTGCACATGTTGACCTTTCATTTAGATTACTTGGTGTATTTACAATCAATGCTTAACTCAACTCATGTTTTTGCCTGCATTTTCTGGGTGTTCTCCTAATGTTTTGACCTCCTTTCCACTCAGTAATTTAATGACTTTTGGATTCTCTACATTACTCTGCTTGCTCTCGTTCTTGACCTATTCACGTTCTTGAATGTGTGTGTGTTTGTGTACTCAGCCTAATAAACTCTGCACTTAGATTTACCCTGTGTGTCCATGCTGTGCAATATTAGAGCAATATAGTTTGCTACTTATTCAGTTTGCCAATTTAACACAGCAGATTAATGAAGTGCCAAGTTTAGCAAATGTGAAAAACAGATTAGCTGAGAAAGACACATTCGCCATATGAACACCAGCCTGACTCACTAAATATATGCAGACTACTCAAAAAAACTAAATGTGACTATTGTATCATCATTAGCTGAGGTTGTTAAATTTGTGTGAAATGATAATCACCTTTGAAAAAGACCTCAACATAAGCATTGTTGGTGTGTGTGAAGAAATCTTGTTAGACCAAAAATATAACATAATATATTATATTATATTATTCATTCATTGGCTACCGCTTATCCAATCTATTCTCAGGTCACGGGGAGCCTGTGCCTATCTCAGGTGTCATCGAGGATCAAGGCAGGATACACCCTGGACAAAGTGCCAACCCATCGCAGGGTGCAGGGCACACACACACACACACACACACATCAACCTACAATGCATGTCTTTGGACTGGGGGAGGAAACCCCAAGGCACGGGGAGAACATGCAAACTCCACACACACTGCGGAGGCGGGAATCAAACCCCCAACCCTGGAGGTATGAGGCAAACGTGTTAACCACCAAGCCACCATGCCCCCCATTAATATAATATAATATAATATAATATAATATAATATAATATAATATAATATAATATAATATAATATAATATAATATAATATAATATAACATAATATAATATAATATAATATAATATAATATAATATAATATAATATAATATAATATACTGATCAGACATAACATTCTGAGCAGTGATAGGTGAAGTGAATAACATTGATAATCTCCTCATCATGGCACTTGTTAGTGGGTGGGATATATTAGGCAGCAAGTGAACATTTTGTCCTCAAAGTTGATGTGTATAGGAAGGAAGGAACAGTGGTGAACCGGACAGGGTCATGGGTGACCAAGGCTAATTGTTGCCTTGCCGTGGGGAGTGAAGGCTGGCCATGTGATCCTTGATGAAGAGGTCAATGCTGGTTCTGATAGAAAGGTGTCAGTGCATGACAGGTCAGGGCTGTTTTGGCAGCAGAAGGGGGACCAACACAATATTAGGCAGGTGGTTATAATGATAAGCCTGATCGGTGTATAATATTATATACAAAAAGTCATCAATGAAGCAATATAATATTCATTTCCAAAATCTTATTAAAAGGAAGGGAAAACTTCGAAAAAGCTGGAAATAGATGATCAAAATCTGTTCTAGCAGCACAGGAGGAACAACTCAATATTGGATTTGGTGTCCACATTCTTTTGATCTTTTAGAGTATCAGCAGACATCAACTTATCCACTATGTTACTCTGACATCATTAAACATCCTTGTAACATCATCCTTTGTATCCATAAATACATTCAACTAAAATGACCACATAGCCTTTGCACTGAGGTGTAATAACATTGTATAGTAAGATATTTGACTATAATCATTACAAGTTATACAGATAATCGATTAATATGCTAAAATAACACAAAGCTGATTCTTACTAAATAAGTTTAATGGTTTCTAAGAAGTTTAATGGTCTTTCAAAGAATCATTTGCTTGAGGTTAACAAATTCATGAAAAACCATTGGGTACAATGGTACAAACAAACAAATAAACGACTATTTTAAATAAGCATTCGCTTTAATATGATTAATTTCATCCCTGTAGAGTCCAGCACAGTTTTCTGATCACCTTGAGGAGCATATCTGATCTAATGCTGCATTCCACTCAGAAGTGGAAAGTCTGAACCTGAAATTTTGTATTTTTTGAGCTCAGTGCATGAAGGAGGTATATTTTGTTATTAACATTAATGATCAATAGTTTATGATGTATTTACTTTCTGAAAAACAGATGTCGGGCATGTTCTCTGTTTTTTTCTTGTGTGTTCGTTTATTGTCAGAGGTCAGAAGTTCTGAATTACAAGATATGGTTTAGCAGAACTTAAATACAGGTTTCTTAGCCTTTCATAGCCACATATACAGGTTTCTTAGCCACATTCATACTAAGTCAGAAAAAAATGGATGCTCACAGTATACCTTAATGGCACCAAAGTAGCTTTTAAAAATGTCCAAATCCCCAGGAAGAGTAATTTGGTTAGCACTTAATTTATTTTAAAATAAAAGGATGTAATATGTAGTCTATGGTAATTTTGCCATTAATCGTGCTGAAGATGTCATTAAAGCAGGAAAAGTGATTAAAAAATGTTCAGAAAATGAATTAACCTTCAATTATCCAACTATCCTCCTGTATTTAGAAAGGCATATAAGGCATATGATACATTAATAGAAACTTGAAAATCTTAAAACACACTTTAGATTTTAGCAAATTAGAAACTGCACCATTAAAGCATGGATTTCATCCAGGAGTTCTTTTGTGCCCACAGGCTGGAGACTGATGCTGTCAGAGTGAGACTGTGCTTCACTCTGGGACTAGACTGACCTTGAGACCTCGAAGACAGCGCTGAAGTGTCATTAGCTTCATATCCAAATCCCAAAAGTACCTGCCATAAAGTTTCACAGGATTTGTACAGTCATCTGAGTAGACTCTCTGTTTGACAGTGCTGTCTATCTTCTGCATCAAGCTGCTCATTTCCCCATGACATTCTCCATCGAAGTCTCTGTAAATCATCTCCTGTAAAGCTTTAAATAAAACTGCTTCAAATCCACTTCTGGGCTGTTCAGAAATAATGATAACCTTCTGTGTACTTTAGACGATTTATTATAATTCCGCAATTTGATTTGGTGTGTGCAGCGCCCAGATAATCTGTGGAGTGGTTTTAAATAAATAGTACACATAATAAAATAGCAAGCCTTGTGCAAATTCAGTTCCTACCAGATTCTCTGATGTTGTGCATGACTAAGGCTTCAAAGACTGTTTGACTAGTAATTCATTTTCTAAAGCCTTGATTTCAGGGTAAATTAGTATTATTCATTTGCAGCGATGGTACTTATACACACTCTGAATTTGGAAAAAAGACTACGCAATAAAGAATACATGAACAATGAGTAAAATATCAATGAATGGATTGTGTGTTTTTTGTAAGGAGGCTTCATAGAAGGTGATTTCAGTTTTCAGATTTCAGTTACAGATACATTTACCTCAGGTGAATTTCTGCAATATTCACACACACACACACACACACACACACACACACACACACACCTCATATTGACATATTGTTATTGCAGAGATGCTGTATTGCTCTTCTTTGCGCTCTCTCTCTCTCTCTCTCTCTCTCTCTCTCTCTCTCTCTCTCTCTCTCTCTCTCTCTCTCTCTCCTCCTCCCTCCTTTACCCTCAGCCTGCTCATGAAGGGAAATGTTATATTTAGCTGACCAGTATTTTGTTTGTTCACTTGAAGTAACAGTGCCCTTGGAAGACTGCCAGATAGCTGCAGATTGCTCCATCTCTCCCTCCCTTCCCCTCTCTCTCTCTCTCTCTCTCTCTCTCTCTCTCTCTCTCTCTCTCTCTCTCTCTCTCTCTCTCTCTCTCTCTCTCTCCCTCTCTCTCATTCTAAGCATAAACAAGCCCAACATCACAGTGCACCACTTTTGAAGAATGTTTTCTTCAATTCTGCTTTAAACTGTCTAACTCAGGAAGGGATGCAATGTGACATTGAAAGAAAACAAAGGGGAAAGTTTTGACACAAAAGCAGCTAGGCCTTAATTCTATATATAAAAAAGCAGACAAGGAAACACTTGACATTTTATTAGTATAGTAATTTGTCTGCATTCTTATAGTAAAGAAAAACTTTGACAGAACTATTCAATTAAACCACATAATTCCCCCTTACCAAACAGACTATGTAGTCCATCAGCTGAGACATGTTGGATATATGAGCGTTGCTTCTTTATTGTGTAATCTGTAATATATAACATTTAAACCAACATTCATGTCTAGCATTGTCCAAACAGAAGCTTAAATCAACACATACTTTGTTCATTCATATAGTAACATACGTTATATACTATATGTAACATACTTCTGAATCACTTCTGCAACTCCTATGGTTCTTGTGTCTGATGTTTGCACAGCTTGATACCAAAGTGTTTACTAAGATAGAAAGTGATTCCGACTTGAAGTTGCTTGAAATGACATAAGCATCTGAATTAAGCATTTAATTTACACACTGTCAAACTGGAGGATATTTGTTTTACATTACTTGTTAGCTACATTAAACCTGGTGTCTAGCAGCAGGATCCCACACTCTCACCACCGCAGACACTGAGGGGTTAACTATCAATGGCAGTCCCAAGCCCAGGTAAAATGGGAGGGTTGTGTCAGGAAGGGTATCTGACATAAAAACTTATGCCAAGTCAAAATAGGGAGCAGTTTAAGGACACAAACAACAACTTGTTAGTTACATTATCCATCCATTCATTTACTGTACTGGTTATCCTATGCAGGGTTTTGGGGAACCTGGAGTGTATCTTGGGGAACTCAGGGCACAAGGTGGGAGACATTCTGGCCAACTCATCACTGGGCACAATCATGCACATATTCACCCACTATAGACAATTTAGAGATGCCAAACAACATATATCTTTAGACTTGGGTAGGAAACCAGAGTAACCAGAGAAACCCCAGAAGCACAGGGAGAACATTTGATCCCTGCACCCACACTGAGTGTAGACAGGAACCTCCAACCACTGAGGTGTGAGGCAAATGGAACATGCTAACCATAAAGCCAAACTTCACCCAATAAACACTTCTTGGATGATCAACTTTCTTTAGTCAGGGCATCACTGTTTAGTTTAGATACATTAATATTTTAATGCAGGTTATTGTTGTGCTTTGGCCGCTCCCTGTTCAGGGTCGCTACAGCAGATCATCCAATCTACATCTTTTGATTTGGCACAGGTTTTACAACGGATGCCCTTCCTGATGCAACCCTGCCATTTTATCCGGGCTTGGGGCCAGCATTGAGAGTTAACCCCTCAGTGGTTGGGCTGGTTCCATGCCCAGGACTCAAACTCGGGCCACGGTGGTGAGAGTGTGGGATCCTGCTGCTGGACCAGCAGAGACACTAACGTTTTAATACAGGTAAAGATTCAGAATTCAGTTTTATGTGTCATTTAAAACTGTAAAGTGAAATGAGGCATGGAACTTTTTAAAGATAATATACAATGGGTATAAGGTGTGTGTGTGTGACTGTGTCTGTGTGCGTGTGTGTGTGTGCAGGAGCAGGAGTGGTCATGAGTTCAGGGCTTTGATCGCTTGTGGAAAGATTGTCTTTGCCTCTCAGACCTGACCATGTTGTTGTGAAGGCATTTTCCTGACCACAGCAACAGTCTGTTGTTGACCTTGTGATCCATTCAGCATCCTCACTTCCCTCTGCAGGGCTTTGTGGTCATCAGCACTACACTTCACATACCAGGTGGTGATGTCCCTTGTGAGGATGTGCTGTATAGTGGAAAAATAACAGCTCTCCTGGATAGCTGAAGATGTGGATATGGATCTTGCTCAGTTGTCAGAGATGGTAAAGATGCTGTCTTGCTTTCTCTGGTGTATACACAGAGCTACCTGAAGCTACTTGTTCTCTCCACTGGGGTCCCATTGACTGTTAGAGGTATGTATGTCCTTTGTTGATCCATTTTTAAAATAGTCCACAACCTTTGTTTTTGTCTTGATAACATACAAGTTTGCCTGGCACCACTGGGACAGCTTCTCCATGTTTTCCTCATATTTGGTGATCAATTCAATTCAATTTATTTGTATAGTGCTTTTAAAAATGGGAATTTTTCTCAAAGCAGCTTTACAGAAATATAGAGACATAGAATAAAATTCTAAAGTTTAAAATTAAATTAATATTTATCCCTAACATTTATCCCTAATGAGCAAGCCTAAGGCAACGTTGGCAAGGAAAAACTCCCTGGGATTATATGATGAAGAAACGTTGAGAAGAAGAAGAATGAAACCTCATTTGTGTGAATAATGTAAATAATGTTCTTTGATCAGTGTTATCACCACAGTGCCATCGCAAAATTTACAATGGTGTAGCTACACAGTCGTGTGTATAAAGAAAGTACATCAGAAGACTCAAAACACAGCACTGAGGAGCTCCATTGAGTGAGGATCACAGCTGTGGCTTCCTCAGTAAGCAAGAAGCAAATGTTGAACATTTCATAAGTCAGTTTTTTGTTGTCAAAAAATGTAAAAAAATATGGATATAAAAATGGTTATATACAATCTATGGAGATTTATGGAGATATATGTTGTGTTCTTGTCTATGGAGGAGAACCATGGCCATTAGCTATAACAAGATTAGAACTTGTTTATCCATTCTGCCCATACCAACTTGTCGTAATTAATCTTGTAACAGAAGTACAGCCTATTTATTTTAAGATAATGTAACTGGCTGGTTAAGATTAATTACTGCAGACACAGAGTGAATTTATAAAGCTGGAATGCTAGGTCAGAAACTATTAATTTAGCACTGCAGATCGTCTCTGACCCTGCACTTGGTGAGTGGTGCATATAAAGCAGAGACGGGTGGTAGCTTTCTTAGTTTCTTTCTTTCTTTCTTTAAGACATTTTTTTTTAAAAATATCCAAAAACCCTTTATCCAATGGCACAGCAAGTAGCATTGCTGCCTCACAGTGTAAGGGTTTCTGGTTAAATTCTGAGCTCAGGTTAGTGTGTAGAGTTTCAGATGTTCTCCCAGGGTCTGTGTAGGCTTCCTCTGCATTCTCTGGTTTCAAAAACCTCCAAAAAACATGACATCAAGTTAATTCTGCTAAATGAACTGCCATCTTGTGCAGGGTGTATTTCCTCCTTATACCCAAGACTTCCCAGGATGAATCAGTTACTAAAGATAAATGAATGACAAATTGTAACCATTAAAATTAGTTGATGATCTGTTAATCATTCTTACACTGCTGTTGATTGTTTGTTTCCAAAAATGCATTCCAACCCCACTCACTTGGCTTACTGTTCCCACTCCTACTTGATTTGCTGCAAAAAAAGAAAGTTTAAATGTACAATATGAATCATTGCAAGAATGATTGGCAGGAACACTCCAATTATAATTAGATGGATTGAATATAGAGTTTGTAATCTCCTCAGCACACCCTGGGAATCGAGTGTGCTGTTTTGAATGAATGTAACGAGTTTTCACTCCAGCAGTGTCTGTAGGTCATGTAGGTCAGAATCTGTATTCATTTGAGTTGTAGTCATATCACCCACACTGACGTCACAGCAATAGCCTTTATGTAATCATCTACTAGGAAGCCTTTAATGAACACACATTATATACACCTTTTTGTACCTATATGAGTAATGCAGACATGGACTGGAAAAACAGAGAACTTATAATTAATGCTATACTGATCAAAACTGAAAAACACATTGTGCGCAGTACATCCCAATCATCACTCTCTACTGAAACCTGAATTTTAAAGCAAGCCAATTTTAAAGCACCACACTAATACAAAACACACTCTGTGTGCATAATTATTATGATATATTGAGTAAGTGCATGCAGACATGCAATATCCACTGAATACACTGCATTTTTAATTCCTTCTTTTTGTCACATTATTATTCCTTTGCTTGGTCTTGTTCATTTTGTCATATTATTATTTTTATTCCATTGTTTTGCTCCATTTCTTCCTTTCATTCTTTTTCTGCAACTTCTTTATCTTAGTCAAGGGTTATTGTGGATCTAAAGCCTATCCCAGGAACACTGGGAATGATATGGGAAGACACCATGTATGTGATGCCAATCCATTGCAGGACACCATGCACACACTCACACACACATTCACACCTAGAAACAATTTAACATTAATTTAGACAATTCATTTACTGACATGGTTTTGGGAGGTGGGAGAAAACTGGCAAACCCAGAGGAAATCCACCTGGAAGCAGAGAGAGGACGTGAAAATCCACATAGGCAGGATCATAAGGCAGAAACTCAGTGTGCATAATGATCATGATATATTAAATACATGCATGCAGACATATAATATCAAGTAAATGCATTTAAATTTTTTTGTTCTTTTCATTCCTTTGATTACTGCATTATTTACTATTTCTCTATTGCTATTTTTCTGTTGTAAACATAACTAATATTGCCTCATGAATCACTTCTGTCCCTTTTTTCATTTATCTTCACCAGCACTCATGCCATATAATAAACAAGAGAAGAATCTGAAAAAATTGTGGAAGAATCAATAACATTTTTCAAGTTTATTAATAAAATCATGCTGCTATGTCACTGACCCCGACTGATTTAAAGAGAGTAACACCAGGATTTCTACAACATAGAGAGATACACCCTATAGAGTGCAGCACATGGTGACTCACATCCTCCATATGTGTGCCAAAGCTCTGCTCCATTGGTTGCACCATAATAATGAGGACTACTGAGGGGGCTGTCAGTATAAACATTATGGCCATTAATGCAGTTATCACATCCATGAAGCAGCACACACTATTCAGATTATATTAATGAGAACTGCTTCATGGAGTTTATAACCAAACAATATAAATAGACCTCCTTGTGGTGTAGAAATATAAAGAAGAAAAGTTTTTCATCTTTCGCTTCATGATGTTTTTGTAAATTTGGCCTAATTAATGCACTCGATGGGTGGCAGAGTGGCAGGGTGGCAGGGTGGCGCAGTAGGGAGCATTGTTGCCTCACAGCTCCAATGTCTCCAGATCAGTCCTGAACATGGGTTACTGACTATACAGAGTGTTCTCAGACAAGCTTCTAACTCTTGTCCACATTGATTCCCTTTGGGTTCTCTGGTTTCCTTTCACATGCCCAAAAACATGCAAGTAGGTAGATTGATTATACTAAATTACCTCTGGCTGTGATTGTGTTTGTAGCCTGAAATGGACTGCCTACCATAGCCCTCAACCAGGGAGGTTACTAAAGAGGAATGAATGAATGAATGAATGAATGAATGAATGAATGAATGAAACATTTTCACCACAGATCAAACAGAAGACCACAGTACACAGAAGACAACATTTTCACTTTCAGATTTTCAGCACACTGACAAAAACCTTACTGCAGTCCCATCATATGGAATATAGTATTCGATGAAAAGCATTGAAACACAAGGCACGTCTGCACATCTTGCCATAATGATGGCTGACTGGGGAGCAGGCAGGAACAAGAGATTGTTTTATGTCATTTCGATTTCAACATAAAAAAAAACAGTGTCTGGGTTGTCGTCAGAAAAAGTGCGGTGTAACAAAGGTGATTTGCATCAGCTGTCTCCACATCAATGGAGACAAGGAGCTGGCATTTCATCATTAGCTAGACATACGCATGTACATTCTGAATATGCCTGACAATTCAAAAAGTCTCACTGATTTTTCAAGTCCCCGTTTTTCTCTTTGTTGGAAATCCCTCATCAGAACACAGCAGGGCAACAAATGGGCAAATCCAGGAGATTTACGAAATGATTTACTGCCCATATTTGATCCCTCATTGATCCTTTTTTGGAACTACAGGGAAGCTTAATTGTGAAAAGCCCTGTGAATCAATGAGAGGATTTTTACTACTGCACTCCACAACACACACACACCACTGTCTGTTAGTCAGCAGAAAGAATTGCTTCATTTGATATCTGTCATTCTTAATGCATCCCAGCATGCTCAGTTCAATTAAAAGGCCAGTTTTGTGCACACATCCTCATCCTCATGGGGAATTATGTTGTCATAATTTTCAATGTTCCCTAATACGTGCCAATACAGTTTCTTCAGCATTTCTACTACTGATTAGACCATTTAAATTGCAGATTATTTGACAAGTCTTCTATACAAGCTCAGCTGTTTGTCATGTATCCATCCTGGTATTTCTGGATGCTAATAAGGATCTGATTATACTTACAGCAAATGTGAGTACTATGTAATCATACTGTATTTTGGAAACATGTGAAAATGCATTTCACCTTTTTTTGCCCAATTTACATAGTAAAAAAGGGTTTTTAAACAGAAAAAAACATATTTAATGAAAAATTCATTCATTCATTCATTCATTCATTCATTCATTCATTCATTCATTCATCATTCAACTGCTTAATCCTGGAAAGGGCTGCGCTGGATCAGAAACCAATTCCAGCAACACTTGACACAAACAAGGAGCATTATTTTGCATGGAATGACAGTTCATCACAGCACACAAAGTGAAAAATGAACATGTGAAAATAAGTGAATTAAATGTGCAAATCATTTGAAAAGAAAAGGACATGTCTTACGTGTGATTAATTAACAGGTAAATAAACAAATCATATGTAATAAATAAACAAATAAATAAATACGATGCGAATTGTAATTTTCATGTCAGTCTTGATTACTCCTATGTGAAGTTCATGTGAGGGACAATTCACTCATGTGTTGTCTTTGTCTCCTTTTTTCTGTTTTGTCACTTCATTTCAAGCCCAGTGCGTGACTCAAGCCCACAATCTGCATGGCAGCCATGGACCTATTATCTATATTTTCTCTGTTTTCACCATAACATCAATTAATGGGAGAGACCATGGAAAAATCTCTGCTAGGACCTCTGTGCCAACTAGAGCTCATTTAATTGGGACAAAGCATGGCAAAATCTGGGCGTGTGAGTCCCCGCATGGAGCTGATACATGAGTGAGTGTGCCACAGATTGATGTTGCCATTATCAAACACTGGCTTTACTGGCCCCAAGCCTGGCCTGTGGCTAGCCTACTAAAGCTTGCCTGTTCATCTGCCAGTTTTCGAGTGCATTGAGCAATTGCAGCACAAAATTAAAAAAATAACAATAAAAAATGCTGCTGGTGAAAAAAAACATTGTGCTTTGTGAGGTGTCCCTGAAGTTTGTTTTGGTGAAGGTTAATTATAAGGTCTGAAGAAATGTGTGGCTCTTTGATAGCTTGGGGGCCATGGCAGATGAGTTGTACTGATAGCTTTTTGCCCTGATAGATGAGGAAGATGAATGGCATGCGCTACTTTTTATAAACAGCCCTCAAAGAAATAGGTAGCCTCAGAGCTAAGCAGTAGGTGATGGGTCAGACTCAAAAAAGCATGTTTAGTGCTCTCTCACGGGTACAATACGACTGGATATTCACTGGCCATGATCTCTTTATGCCTTGTTTTTTATTGTTCTTGCTATCCAGAGATTGTCTTCATGGCATCACAGTCTCCCTCCTACTCACAGTCTCCCCCTCGGACAGGACACGAAAATAAAACCCAGTCTTAATCACACAGTTCCTCAGCTTCTCCACAGCTGTTGCCGCACTTTTTTTTTTCTTGAGCAGTTGCCATGGTGACAGTTCACTATGTTGTCCTTGTTGTTTTCACAGTCCCCTCTAATTACACTCAGTAATTCAAAATGACTTGGGACATATCAGGTGCCAGCAAACAAATGTTCTTGATAGTGCCAGCTACTGCATTTGGATGAGTTCACCTCACAAAAAATACTAAGGATATTTTATCACCCAACTCCAAGGCTGGCACGACCATTCATTCTGATAGTAAACCTCTAGCTGGCATGTTTTACTGCCAGTACACATGATGAGCGAGAAAATTCTTTTTAGTGATCCGTTTCAAAAGTGAGGTTTTAAAACATTTGCTGAATTATGTACAAATGAGTCTTAGATGAATATTATTCACAAGAAGAGTGGGCAGAAAATGTTACAGTTACATCTTAGTCACCATGTGCAAGGTTATTTATTCATCTTCAGAGTTATTTATTCATACACTTTTTTTGGTGTTTGTTAGGTGCTTTAGTAGCCAATGCCAATTAATATAGCTTTTTGCCCAGATATAAAATTACCATACATAGTGGAAACACTTGACCCACTTTCCTGCACATGAATCCAATTTGCAGACACACAGCACGTGTTTATAAAGCTGGACATTAAGTATGAGGATTGTAAGAGCATTTAAACATGTGCTATTTATGTTTGGAAAAATCTAATGAGAGATCCTGAGATTGTATACATTTATATATAAGGAGCTTGATCTGAAAATTGTGTGAGATGTAGTGACTTACTTGAAAAGAAGAAAAAAAAAAGTAAAAAAAAAAAAAAAATTCACATATAATGAAAAAAATTACATTATATAAAAATAATATATATTAAAAAAATACATTATATAAAAAATATATAATAAATGAAATAAAAAAGGCAAACATAACTAGCCATTAAATTAGGTCAAAAGCAATGTTGCCACATAAAATGAAGAAGAGTTAGTGTGTCAATGTATGATAAGGAAATGTGATCAATGTAATTTATAGACTTTTATAGAGTGCAAAGAGAATCAGTGTTTTGTAAAGCTAACAGTTATTTGTATCAGAGTTAATTTCGTTAACGAAGATGATAACGAAAAAAAATTCATTAATGACCATTTTTTCTGAGACTAAGACGAAACTAATATATGATGATAAAAACTATGACGAAATTTAAGACGTTTGTTTGTTAATGAGACAAGACTGGACTAAAATGCTTTTTTAGGAGTATCGGACATTCAAAATAAATGATCTCTTTGTATCAGCTCACCGTCTTTAAAAATGTGTCCCCCTGTCACTGGACTGGATAAGGGGCGTTTGTATCTCAGACAGTTAGCGGGTAGGCTAAATAAACTCCAACTGGCCTGGCGAGCTGCAGTGACTTCAGCACCCGAAGCTTTAGGAAGAAAATGAAGAACTGATATATGGAAGCATTTCTGTTATAATTCCTCTGAAAAACAAAACCATTGTGCACTGTGACAGAAAATGGAGAGAAGCCCTGTGGCTATAAAATAGGCAGAAAGAATACCACAAATCTTAAGAGGCATCTGAAGGCGTGTTCCTCCGCCATGTGCGTGTGGAGTTTGCATGTTCTCCCCGTGCCTTGGGGGTTTCCTCCGGGTACTCCGGTTTCCTCCCCCGGTCCAAAGACATGCACTGTAGGTTGATTGGCATCTCTAAATTGTCTGTAGTGTGTGATTGTGTGAGTGAAGAGTGAGAGTGTGTGTGTGCCCAGCGATGGGTTGGCACTCCGTCCAGGGTCCACTTCTGTTTCTAATGAAATCTATATCACATGCTGTAGCAAGATTATTTAGGTCATAGCCTATTTGTTGTACTAACTTAATAACATGCAGATAGCAAGCTGTTTCTAAAATGACAGATGGATGTGGAAGTTGTTTAAGTTATTGCCCATGTACGTAATGCTAAGGCTGGAATACACTACATGATTTTTGCCTTGATTTTTTCCTTATGTACATTCTGGAGAAGTTGACGCTCCCTTATCTGAGTTGACAGATTTCATAAAAAATGTTATCTTGCTTCCAAATGTACACCCTTAATGGTTATTAAACAGTAAATACTGTTAGTAGACAAAGGTATGTGAGTAATATATGTTCAGCTGCTTTTTGAACATCTGTCTGTTTATTGCACATTTATTTGAAGTTTCAGAAAATAAATGCAGTTTTTTCATTTCAAACATTTTTGGTTTTTACTTGATACTTGAACTATAGAGCACTTTTACCTATCCTTAATGTATGATCCTACCTTATAAATTAGCAAGGGCAGCACAGCAGGCTGATCTCCAGCTAGGAAAAAGGGATATGTAGAGCTAAGAGTGCTAAGTGCTAAGAGTGCAGTGTCAATATAGCTTGTTATCTTGTTATCATTCAAATTTCTCATAAGCTTAATTGGTCTAACGAGAGAAAAATTATGACTGTTTTTGTTTAAATTTACATAGAAAATTAACAAAATTAAAGCTGGTAACTGCAGTTTGACTAAAACTAATGACTAAAACTTGACAAAAATGCAAGACCACTTGCATCGCTCCACTTCCGGTTCTCCGTGGAGGACGCCGCCTCACTTCTCATCGGCGGAGGAGGTTACCGGCCAGACCTCCCTCCCTCCCTCCCTCCCTTCGGGGGTTTTCGGCCCAGCCGGGCTGAGGTCGTCGCTCGGCTCTGCTGCCCGTCGGTGGACGTCGCTCGGCTCTGCTGCCCGGCGGTGGACAAGGTCCCCCGTAGGACCACTAGGGGGGCCTTCAGCAGGGGTTGTGTTTGTTATGCCATGTGTTAGTTTAGATCTCCTCTAGAGCAGTGATGTTTTGGGGCTGTCGCTGGGCAACACGGATTTTCAACTCCCTCCAAAGATTTTCTATGGGGTTGAGATCTGGAGACTGGCTAGGCCACTCCAGGACCTTGAAATGCTTCTTACGAAGCCACTCCTTCGTTGCCCGGGCGGTGTGTTTGGGATCATTGTCATGCTGAAAGACCCAGCCACGTTTCATCTTCAATGCCCTTGCTGATGGAAGGAGGTTTTTACTCAAAATCTCACGATACATGGCCCCATTCATTCTTTCCTTTACACAGATCAGTCGTCCTAGTCCCTTTGCAGAAAAACAGCCCCAAAGCATGATGTTTCCACCCCCATGCTTCACAGTAGGTATGGTGTTCTTTGGATGCAACTCAGCATTCTTTCTCCTCCAAACACGACAAGTTGAGTTTTTACCAAAAAGTTCTATTTTGGTTTCATCTGACCATATGACATTCTCCCAATCCTCTTCTGGATCATCCAAATGCTCTCTGGCAAACTTCAGATGGGCCCGGACATGTACTGGCTTAAGCAGGGGGACACGTCTGGCACTGCAGGATTTGTGTCCCTGGCGGCGTAGTGTGTTACTGATGGTAGCCTTTGTTACTTTGGTCCCAGCTCTCTGCAGGTCATTCACTTGGTCCCCCCGTGTGGTTCTGGGATTTTTGCTCACCGTTCTTGTGATCATTTTGACCCCACGGGGTGAGATCTTGCGTGGAGCCCCAGATCGAGGGAGATTATCAGTGGTCTTGTATGTCTTCCATTTTCTAATAATTGCTTCCACAGTTGATTTCTTCACACCAAGCTGCTTACCTATTGCAGATTCAGTCTTCCCAGCCTGATGCAGGTCTACAATTTTGTTTCTGGTGTCCTTTGACAGCTCTTTGGTAGGCCATTGTGGAGTTTGGAGTCTGACTGTTTGAGGTTGTGGACAGGTGTCTTTTATACTGATAACGAGTTCAAACAGGTGCCATTAATACAGGTAATGAGTGGAGGACAGAGGAGCCTCTTAAAGAAGAAGTTACAGGTCTGTGAGAGCCAGAAATCTTGCTTTTTTGTAGGTGACCAAATACTTATTTTCCACCATAATTTGCAAATAAATTCTTTAAAAATCAGACAATGTGATTTTCTGGATTTTTTTTTCTCATTCTGTCTCTCATAGTTGAAGTGTACCTATGATGAAAATTACAGGCCTCTCTCATCTTTTTAAGTGGGAGAACTTGCACAATTGGTGGCTGACTAAATACTTTTTTTGCCCCACTGTATGTTCTTCTTTTGAATAAACCCCTGTCTGTCGTCTATCTCCGCGTTGGGTCTGATCCATCTAAACCGGCACGACCGGCAGTGTGACAGCAATGATTTTTCGTCGACTAAAACTAGAAAACTATGAAAGACTAAAATGACTAAAATGTGACTAAGACTAATAACCATTTTCATCTGAAGATGAAGACTAAGACTAGTTCAAAACTAGCAGTCAAAATGAACACTGATTTTTAGTACAGATTTTTGGCATCCAAAAACATTTACACAATTTTTTTTTAAATATAGATAAATATTTAAATACTAAATATAAATTGAATA
>JAUCMX010000018.1:11844716-11874716 GCA_033459395.1 Hemibagrus guttatus
ATGACAAAACGTCTTTGACATTTAAAACTCACAGTAATTTGGTTACTTGGATAGCAAAGCATTACATAGATAGCTGTCATGTTCTAGAGCAGGGGTGTCAAACCTTATCCACAAAGGGCCGGTGTGGGTGCAGGTTTTCATTCCAATTAAGCAGGAGACGCACCTGATTCCACCAGTTTAATCAACTGATCTTGGCTTTCAATAGACTCAGGTCTGGCTTCTGCTCAATTGGATAAGATTTGACAACCCTGCTCTAGAGCAACTCACAAATTTGATACTGAAAATCTGCTATCTAAACTGAAATTAATGTTTATGACAAAGACTAGAGACTTGACATGTATTTGCATAAAGTGATGGTCTGTATTACTGCTTTTTATTCTAAAAGCTCCAAGCATTGTGACCACATTTGGAATAAAAGCAATGTCCAGTTCATTTTTTCCATTAACTGAGTGAATCAAATCATTGAAGCACTATAAAGTGGGAAAACACTAATGATCATTAATGCTAATCATTAATGCTAATTCAATTTTATGGTGAATATGGTCGGTTAGCCTCAACCCGATCAGGCAATGTGAACTTACACCTGACAGAGGTTAAAAAATCAAGTTGGTCACTTTTGTGCTTTACTTCCTCCACATGTCCATGGAGTCAGGATATTAGACATGAAACCTTTTCGGATGACTGCTTAGTTATCTTAAGTGATTTGAGACCCTGCATTCAGTGCTAAAATACAAAGCAGTCTAGCCAATTCCCATCCTAAAAGATCAATTACATCAATAGTGTGACTGATGAATTGTATAATTCTAATGAAGCAGAAGATCACTTATCACACAAACAGTGTAAACATATTTCTTACTTAGAGATTAGAGAGATTACAGTATAGATTTCTTGTTGATTATTAAAGGCACGGGAAACACAAATATTTTGCAATTTTTTTTGTTGCAGAGGATACTTTTTTTAAAGATCTCTAACAGACCTGAGGCTAGTCTTGCAACATTAGCTTCATCAAACAGATTCATGTTGAAATGCAGCTTCCTCCAGTCAGTTCAGTTGATGAATCATGGCTTCATTTTCACAGCTCGGCAACACTCAACTAGTCAGATAATTAAAAAGTCATTGTGCCTCTGCACACTTGACTCACACTTTCGAGTGTTCAAAATTACATGAGAATCTTCACAATCACCGGTGACATCAGGGTCATTTCACAACATAATGTAGTCTCTAGATTTTGTATAAATCAGAAACCATTGCCTTTCTCATTGGGTTATTACAGACCGTTTTCTATTAATATACAACAAAGATGTAGGCAAGTAATGAGACCCTCAAGTGCATGTCAAGTCTTAATTTCACAGCTCTCCAAATCATGTCTATGTCATCACACCCTCATCTCCAAGTCTATAAGCTATTATTTAAGTCATGTCCAAGTCCTTGGGGAACAGGGATTCAGGTTTGATGAAACTTAAAGTCATGAAAATTATGCATTAATTAATGAAATATCAAACCATTCTGTTATAGACTTCTTGTACAAAATCTTTGAGTATAATGAACTTAACCACAGTGTTATTTTCAATAAATATGACATCAAAATAAAGCACACTGTCGAAGCATTGTTGACATTTAAAACACACAGAGAAATTTAGTTAGCCTGGATAACAGAGTTGTCTCGCTAACCTGATAGCTAGCAGATATTCTAGTTAGCAATGATGTTTTGCAGTAAATCACAGTCTCAGGCTATGGAGTTGAATTTGATAACATTACTCCACAATCCTAATACAGCTAATCTAAAATGAGCTGAGTCTAAAATAATGAGACTTGACACAGATTTGACTTACGGCTTGTTAGCTTTTAGCTCCAGTGCAATCCTCAGACACCAAACACAAGTTGAAAGATTGTTTTTTATATAGGGTAAGGGTGAAATTGTGTACATTTATTTTTTTTCTTTACAAGTTATAAAGTGATAAGTCAAGTTACAAATAATACCTTAAATCACATTGGATTAGTCTTATAAACCAAAATTCTAGCATTCTCTAATCCGTCGATCATTGAGCTGTTGTTTTGGCATCCTTTTGTAACACAGCCCTGTGCTCTGGGAATTGTAGTCTTTTCTCCCTAATGACTTTTACATTTTCAGGATTTTTCGCATGAATTTTTCTAACAAAAATGCAGGTTCATTCACATTTTCTTTTGCTAGCATTTTGGGAATTTGTTTTGGAATTACAAAACGTTTGACGCACCAAAAAATCTTGCAACATTCAAATGTTCACTGATAACTGCCACGCAAAGGTGCAGAGAGGCAATGCAATGTAATCTTCAAGATTTTGAAGCCAGAAAAGTGTACAAAAGATTTCAAATGCATGAAAACTAAAACTTGTCTAGGAAACGAACTCTCTCTACAGTGGCATGCACAGCGATGGCAAGAGGGCTGTTGTGTGAATAATAGTAATTGTTAGGTGTACAGTTTATACAGTTTTGATTGTGTGGCTATGATTATGTGGCTATGACACTAAAATCTGCCATGTTTACAGTAAATGTTGACATAGCCTTCAAGCTTTGAGGTAAGTAAAAAATCTTTAAGTTATAGGAATCGATCCTCTTCAGTTGACAAAATGTCATGCAGTTGAAGGTTGTATTGAGATGGATGACTTCTGGCACAGGTTACATATGAATTTTGTTCCCTATAACCATTAATCAGGGAGGATTTACTCCTTTACTGTGCTAAAGAGAGCTCCATGCAATATTCACACAATATCCCACAAAAAAACCCTGAATGCTTTGTGATGAATATGAATCCTTTTTATAGACTCAACTGTGATTTTTTTTCTCCCCCTCTCTCGCACTTCTTCTCTCCATTCATCTCCTTCTGAAATTCATTTGGTGGCCCGAGAGCTTCTGCAGAGCTGACAGCTCTTGATTTAGGCTGTGATGTGGCTGCTGCCTCCTCAAATAGACTCTTTATGAGGCGAAGTGCATCATATTGATTCGTGCTGAGCAGGGACATGGAGTAAACATGCTTCGTTGTTGCTGCTGCAGTGGATGTATGTGTTGTCAGTGGCTATAGCTGAGATGTTATATTGCAGAGCATTATCCTATTTTTTTTATATTTGGGGACAGAGCTAACTTCATTTAGAGAAAAGCACATGCAATTTATGTCAATCTCTGCTGGTATTTTGAGAATTATAACTGCTCTGCAATCTGTAGCCTTAAATCACCTTTTTGCTGAATCAGTAAAATCAACTTTGTGAAAACTTTACAAGAACAGAATGGTAGGGTTTGTTGTCATATTTCAGACCGAGCTGAAGGTAGTTGTTAAAAAATCTGAGCTCTGTTTATTCTAATTATTGAACAGTCTACAACTCAACCAGAGGTTACCAGAGGTACAGGCATCCATCCATCCATCCATCCACCCAAAACATGGAATCTACACTGAACAGGCATAACATTATCACCACCTGCCTAATATTGTGTTGGTTCCCCTTTCGCTGCCAAAACAGCCCTGACCCGTTGAGGCATGGACTCCAATAGATCCCTGAAGGTGTGCTGTGGTATCTGGCACCAAGATGTTAGCAGCAGGTCCTTTAAGTCCTCTAAGTTGCGAGGTGGGGCCTCCATGGATAGGGCTTGTTTGTCCAGCAGATGCTTGATTTGATTTGATTGAGATATGGGGAATTTTGAGTCCAAGGCATGGGGTTAGTTTCCACTGTTATGCTGACGATACCCAGTTATATATCGCATCAAAACCAGATGAAATATCTAAATTGTCTAGATTAACAGAGTGCGTTAAAGATATTAAAGATTGGATGACTAATAATTTTCTATTACTAAATCCTGATAAGATGGAGATATTACTGATTGGTCCAAAAACCAGTACACAAAAGCTTTCACAATTCAACTTGCATTTAGAAGGATGTTCTATTACTACTAGCTCTACAGTGAAAGACCTGGGTGTAATATTAGACAGCAACTTGTCGTTTGAAAATCATATTTCCAATGTTAGAAAAACAGCCTTCTTCCACCTCAGAAATATTCCCAAGCTTAGGAACATTTTATCTGCATCTGATGCAGAAAAGCTAGTTCATGCATTCATGACCTCCATACTGGACTATTGTAATGCATTATTAGGTGGTTGTCCTGCATCTTAAATAAACAAGCTACAGTTAGTCCAGAATGCAGAGCCGCCAGAGTTCTTACCAGGTCAGGGAAATATGATCATATAACCCCAATATTATCATCCCTGCACTGGCTACCTGTTAAGTTTAGAATTGATTATAAACTAGCACTACTTACATACAAGACTCTAAATGGTTTAGCTCTCACATATCTAGCCAGTCTTCTAACACATTACAATCCATCACGCTCCTTAAGATCTCAAAACTCCGGACTTCTGGTAGTTCCCAGAATATCAAAGTCTACAAAACGGGGTAGAGCTTTTTCATATTTAGCTCCTAAACTTTGGAATAGTCTTCCTGATAGTGTTCAGGGCTCAGACACAGTCTCCCAGTTCAAACGTAGACTAAAGACATATCTCTTTAGCCAGGCATACACCTAATACATCCTATAACTTTGTACTCCAATACATCTGATTAAATGCACATCATCATCTAGTGCCTGCTAATGTTATGAACAGCAGCTACGCTAATTCCTTTCCATTTGTTTCCATTCTTCTACCCATCCCCGAGACATACAGAGATTGTGCCAGCTCCAGTGGCATCCAGAGATGGACCAGCTCCAACTGGGTTCTGCTTTCTGAGGACTGGAGTATTCAAAGAACCTCCTAATTAATTTACACATAACATTCTACACATGCTGTATCTGCATCACACAACTAATGCAGAAAGGGCATTGTTCATATCACACTCTCCGTGTGTCACCCAGATGAGGATGGGTTCCCTTTTGAGTCTGGTTCCTCTCAAGGTTTCTTCCTAATACCATCTAAGGGAGTTTTTCCTTGCCACAGTCGCCTCAGCCACCTCAGGCTTGCTCACTAGGGAAAATTTTCTCTAACATCTAGGACTGTTTGTTTGTATGTTTATTGTTTCTTATGTTCTGTAAAGCTGCTTTGAGACTCTCTGTTAAAAGCACTATACAAATAAAATTGAATTGAATTGAATAATCAGTGTTTGTCACTTCACCTGTCACTGCTCAGAATGTTATGCCTGATCAGTGTATAGTATATTAAATCTCAAACTCAAATTTCTTCATTTGTTTTAGTCCTGAAGAATCCAGCCATCCATCCATTCTCTCTGGGTCAGGAACTTGGAGCCAATGCCCGGAGACTCTAGGCACGAGGAAGGGTACACTCTGGACAGGACACAATCGCACACACACACACACACACACACACCCATTCCCATTCACACACTACGAGACACACTTGTAACTCCTTCCATAAATCTTTCAGAAAACATATAAATATAAATATAAAATAGTTCAACATTTCTCTTTGATAAATAACAGCTCATTTACTTGTTTATTTTTAGTCTTCAATTATGTGGAGCTTCCTTCATACAAGTACCTAGTGAATAGGTTACTATAGAAACGGTAAGATATTAGATTGAGTACATGTTTATTATGTACATTTTTAGGACTATGCATCTATTGGACAATTGCACAGTATTTAATTATTTACCTATGTGGCTAATGATATGTTTTACTAGCCACTATTTTCACTTTAGTTATTCATTACTTTATACAGATCACATATTGCTTATTTGTTTAATTGTTTATTTTTTTTTCCTACTGACTTATTTTACTGTCTGCAAAGCACTGTCTGATATAGCTGGTCCAGGTCTTACACCCATTATGAATGTTGATCATGTTTACTAAAATAAGTCAATGTATGTAAATTCATGTATATCATTCCAAAATCTATAATAAATTATTGTGCACAGTTCCTAGTATCTCACAGTATTTCTCCCTTCTCTAGCATCGGCTGACATGTTATGTGTATTTCATGTCCTCTATAAACGTAATGCAGCATATGCGGGTGGCCAGGTGGTGTGGGAGTGTACGTAACATTCAAATGTGAGCATCCTTCATAACTCATGTGTCCTTTCTCGTTCCGCTCTGCCTTTACAGACGAGAAAGCAGACAGGTGACCTTGGAAAATATGAAAAGACCACACTCACATGCTGCATTTGTTTTTATGAGCTAAATTGCTCAAGTGTGCTACTGCACTGAGCATGTACGTGGTGTCCTATTTGGGTGCCTGTGTACAATTTGTTTGTTGTGCATTCAGATGTATTTGGATGGTTGAGTGCTTTCAATTATGGACAGAAAATGAAAAGCTCATTAAAAAAAAAAAGGTGACCATTCCCTTTGTCATGTTATGCTCGTTGTGCTCCGACAGAAATGTGTGGCCTATATTATGACAAATGACCTTAATATTTCATTCAAAAGGGAGGTAGACGTGGACTAATTGGGTGCATTTATACATGGCAATGACCTCTTAATGAACTCTGAAGCACTGTCACACCCTTTCCTTCTCTTCACAGTCTCATCTGCTCTCTTTGCACATTCCTGTGGAGTGAGGGACAGTGAGACTCTAGTAGCATTTAAAGTCTCCAGTGACACACACACACACACACACACACACACACACACACACACACACACACACACACACACACACAGAACAGAACTCAGTCTGCTTTAGCAATCTCCCACACATAGATAAGTCATACTTCATGTCCTGTCATATAGATGTAACCATCATTATAATGATTATTTATGAAAAAAACAGCGTCTGTATGAATAGTTTCTCTTTCACACACATACAGTGAATTAGATCACATATTATTAGAAAAATCTGATCTACAAACTACAAGCAGGAAATGGCAGTGCTTTCGGCTAGAGAACGGAGGGTAATGCTACTGTAAAGAATTAGAAGCATTTCTGTGCTGGCTGTTGCTTTTTTGCCCATTTTGGGTCAACAAGCTAATTTAGGAATCAAAAAGAATCCATTACAGATTTAAGGCAGCACAACATTTGTGATATTACAAAGCAGTTAGTCTGACCTTAATCCCATGAACAGATACCCAATAAAATAGCCAGTCACATTTTTTTCTCTTTGGCTCTTTCTCTGGAACTTGTGTAGGAGGTTGCCTGCCTTGTGTTTACCCAGTCGGTGAGTTTCTACCTACGCAGAACCCCTGTAGAGAAAATGCCACACTGCTGAGACGTGCCATTGCCTTGACTGTCAGAGAAGGAAAGAGGGGTGTGTTGAGGGGGGAGGACCTGCAGCTCTATCCACTATCTCAGTTATAGCCATATGGACAATCTGTGCAGTGCCTAGAGGGCACCAAAAAGTGTTTCAAATAAAATATTGCACTTATCTGTTGAGATAAAAAAAGAATAATAATGAACAATTCATGTTAATCTTTTCTCTTTCCAGGCTAATTATGCCTAATGATCATGTGCTGGCGCATCATTATGAGCACCTAAAATATGTTGATCAGTGGTTTCTATACTGTTAGGCATTAACTACGTTTATGTCATTTTTGCTGAATGGCTCTTTGAAATAGATATGCACTGTAATTATATTATGCTTGTAGAGTTTAGGGGTCAGCAGGTAGGTTTGCTGCCTCATAGCTCTAGATGTCCCTGGTTTGATCCTGAACTGGCATAGGTTTCCTTTTTTCTTAAAAACACTCAGGAAGGTGGATTATATACTCTAAATTAGCCACTGGTGTGAATAAGTGTACAAATACGTGTGTGTTTGTGTGCATGGTGCCACGTGATGGACTTAGGATCCAAATTGAATAAAAAAATACACTATTTATGTGGAGCTTGTTTGTATTTGCTACAGAGGTTAAGCAATTGAGGGAAAAATCCATGAAAATATAGAATGTGATGATGTGAAATCATCTGTAATACCTCAAATCTGCAGTGTACATACACATAAGAAATTTGAATTTTTACGCATAAGAAGACTAATATAAACCTCGACTTGATCAACTTTAACCACGTCATTTGCATGGATTACTTCGATTTTGTAAATGGAATATACAGTTGGGGTTAAAATGCTAATTTTGATTTGTTTACAGCATTTAGCAGATCTCTTATTCAGAGCCACTTACACTATAGAAGTGATTTGGAGTCAAAAACACATCCTTGTGTTAATTCACTAGGTCAGGAACTAAGAATACCATCCAGAATATTTTGTTTTATATTGCAGGTATTTATTAAAATATATAAAAATTAAAGAAAGTGAGGCAACACAAACCCATCAGTTAAGACCAACAATAACTGATAATTTAATTAATTACAAAAGAAATGGCACCAGACTGCTCTGTCTGCACATAGCCATAAGCTGTAAAGAATTATTTGAACTGGCATAAAAGTGAGTTAAAATAATTCCTACTTCTGTTTTTCAGGTTTGAAGCTGTTTGCACAGCTGTGTGTGCACTTGAAATGTTACTAAAAGATTGATAAATAAGACATAAGTTTATATGTATTTGTGGTCCTGTAAAATAATACATATTCAACTGAGAAATAGGGAGCAATAAAATTAATAGAGGAGAATAATTATATCCAATTAAATTAAAGGTTTTTCAATTTCCCATGCAAATACAGACTAGTGCAAACTTTAAACTGGTCTTGTGTGTGAATGGATGCACTGTGATGGACTGGGTCACATCGAGGGTGTATCCCTGCCATATGCTCACTGCTCCCAGAATAGACTCCAGATCCACCATAACCCTGACCAGAATAAAGCAGTTACTGAAGAGTAATAAATGAACAATAAACCAAATTGTAATATGACATTAGATCAAATTCAACTTGGTTTGGAGTACATGAATTATTTAGGTCTCTTGGTGGAAGCTATTATACTAGCTGGCAAATTGTCATTCCGAAGCCTAATATAACTTATAGACCTGCAGTATGGCATATGGTGCTGTATAGATAAAGAGTTTTTAAACTTGTTTCAGCCAGGGACTTTAAGGAACTATAAATAAGTTTTCGAAATCTGGGGAGACGCTGAGCCTCATGTTGTGCTGGTGCCGCCATCTTGGTCTATATAGCACAAATATGTAATTACATGTGCTGCAAATACAACTTGCACATACATTTCTGTGCACATCTAAAAAATTTTAAATATTAGCTTCATTAGTGAAATGTGTACAATAATTATCCGGTCATTTACTGGAGCCATAATGATACTATAGACCTTGGCCATAAATACATTTAGTTTGATTACCAATTATTTAATAAGCATGCTGGGCAGCATGGCGTCATTAAGTCGGTTTGAACATCCCTGTTCCTATGTATATTGTTTGTTGTTTGTTTGTTTGTTTGTTTGTTTGTTTGCTTGTTTGCTTTTATATGCACTTATTGTTTCTAAGATCATCTCTTATAAGCTGGATAAAATAATGACCTTTCAGGAAATAGAATAGTCATCTAATAATATAACATTTGTTATTAAATGCAATTTTAACTAAGCTCAGTGTAATATATGCAATTTTATTGTATGTTTTGATTATTCATTTTTAATAAGATGCAAGGCTTAAAAGAGTAATTTGAACTAAATCAGATATAAGAATAAATCAAGGGTAAGATATAGTAGTCACAGCGTCACAACCGACAAACTGTGTATTTGACTCTCATCGGACACCGTAGTTACGAGTCCGGAAATATGGAGCCCAGGAAGAGAAGAAAGTTGCCTCACAAGTAAGGGTAAGTTTATCGACATATAACACAGTTTTCATATGACAGACATAATCAGTTAATGCGCGATATAATAAATTTAATTCCGTCAATATTTTGAATGACATGATTTTTTTTTTAAATGCGACGGAATAGCTATACCGGATAAAAACAGCACGAAACATTGGCTTGCGTCGCATCCTAAACGGCTGAGTGCTGACTATGTAAGTGCACTGCATAGGATATGAGATAATGGTTTCTGCGCCAAGAGTAGTGCACTAGTTGTCTAACAGATAGTGATTTAAAATTCAGCCAGTATCCTAGCTGGTTGATGAGTTGATGTGGCAGTCAGGAGGAGTTAAGCTAATATTCTTTCAGTTTCGCCATTAAACTAATTGACAGTGTGATGTGTTTAACTGAAAATAATAACTCGTGACATTTATTCAAAACCCTAAACAAACCAACAAAAAAAATACAGACTTTGTTGACGGTGTTCTAGCTGATTGGACTATCGCGTATTTAATAATAGATATGATGACAAAGCAGCTTTGTAAATATCCAGATTGGGTTGATTTATAATTATATCCCTAATGACAAAGTAAGAGGTGACGGTGACGGAAAATATTCTTGAGATGATGTCATGAAGCAATACTGAGAGGAACCGGATATGTATGTTTGACACACTGTATTTTATGCATTGTAGATGATAACACCTTCACCCCTTGTATTTTTTGCAGTAATGATGAGGTTTTCATCAGAAACTAAAACAGAAGGCTGCTACAAACTGTTGTTTTGCACATAAGTAAGGAAGGACTGAAGTGTGTGTATCCAGAAAAAGGCAGAATGACTGCTGAGGAGTCAGGAAACGAGGTGGACATGTGGTCGTCCATCCGCTGCCTGGGTTACCTGTCCAGCGTAAACCTGCTGGTGGCTGTGTGTTTGGGGATGTACGTACGATGGGAGCATACCTCCGAACCTACAATCCTAGTCATCTTTATTCTAGGTCTGTTTGTCTTGGGCCTCTCCAGCATTCTCTATTATTACTTCTCCATGGAGTGGGCCAGCCTTAGCCTGTTCCACCTCTGGTTTGGCTTTCTGCAGGGTCTCCTGTGCTTCCTAAACAGCTCTTCTTTGGAGAATGATGTAAAGGAGCAAGTGACGAACTACCTGCTACTAGCTAGTGTGGCCATGCGATCTCTGTGGGCACTGACAGACCGCCTGTTTGGCAGCACCAGCTACCGGAGAGTCGTACTAACATCTGCCGAGGCTTTGGAGCTCCTGGGTTTTGCTATAGCCAGCACCACTATGGTGCTCTCCAAATCAGCGGCAATCATCGCCCTTCTGTTTGCTCTAGGCACTATTATTGTAGACCTGCGCATGAAGTCTCTATTGGCTATTCCTAATCTCATCTGCTTTTCTATAGTCACCTCCATCACATTCTTCCAGGCTTTAAACGTCCAGACTAACCCATTTGCCCTGGGCTGTTACCTGGGACGGCTCATTTTTGAACCCCTGATAGACGTGTACTTCAGCAGCCTTTCAGTGACTGAGCGATGGATGCCCTTTTTGTCAGCAGGCAGGCTGTGGCGAAGGCTCTCTCTCTTCCCACTGAGCATTGTAGAGCTAATGTTCTTTGTGCTTTGTGCCCTGAAACTGGGACACCTGGAGTTCTGGTACCTCGTTATACCCGGATTTTGTGTGTTCGGCCTCTTCTGGGTGCTTTGCCACATGGTGTTTCTGGTCACGCTCTGGGGCTTCCACACCAAGCTGAGCGAGTCCCAGAAGGTTCAGGCTGCCCAGCGCTCAGATGGGCGCAGTCTAGACAGGATCATGGCCTCCAGGGGGGTGCGCCATTTCTGCCTCATTTCTGAACGCCTGCTGTTTTTCTGCCTGCTTTCAACTGTCATCCTGGGGGCCGTGTCATGGCAGGTAAGTGAGTGTTATATAGCTGCAGAATTCATGTAGTACTAATCAGGTAGTTAGAGGAAACACTCAGTCTGTGGCTGTAAAAGCAGCAGTTTTTAACTATACTATAGCTAGTGTTTGTTTAGTCACTGCATTTCCAGATGGTAAGTGGATTGAGTTGTATGTAATCCACAGAAATTTTCTCTTTTTGTTGTAAACCTTAAGTTGGACAAGCTAAAACGTACACCGATCAGGCATAACATTATGAGCAGTGAGAGCTGAAGTGAATAACACTGATTATCTCCTCATCATGGTACCTGTTAGTGGGTGGGATATATTAGGCAGCAAATGAACATACAGAATGCACAGTGCATGACGGGTCAGACAAAAGGGAGACCAATACAATATTAGGCAAGTGGTCATAATGTTATGCCTGGTCGGTGTATATTATATGCCTTGTAAGTTTTTACCTGAATTGTTTGTAAGGTTATGGCAAATGAATGCAAGAATATGTCAGTTTAATTGTTTATCTTTGCCAACTTGTTGCACAACTAAGTAGTCATTTTTCTGGACCTTCTGTTTATCCTCATATTAACTTTCTCATATTTAACATTTTCAGAAAACATTTCATTTGGTCAGAATAATGATATGTTGACAAACTGAAAAATAGGTCACCAGATAATGTCTTTGCATGTATAAAGTTTCATCCAGACAAGCTTACTGATGACAAGAATAATGAGGAGGATAATGACTAATCCTTGCTGTTGTTGATGAGTAAGTGTCAGAGTAGTGCACTTCTTCCTACTGATTCTCGTGTGAAATGAGGACAGCATGCACAGCCGGCTGTTAAACCTTGGGCAGAAGTACCTTTTTTTGAAAGAAAGCAGAGAACTACTAAGCGCTATGATAATATGCTGTAAAATGAGTCATCCCAGACCTTGCTGTAGGTTGTCCACTGCCAACGGCAATATTATTAGGTAGTAGTATAGCCTCGTAGAACACCATTTACCCTTGTTCTTTTATAAGTCAAACATTAGGATTATATCTGGATAGGAGTTAATAATGTAAAAATGCAGGTGAAAAATTCGAGTGGAAGTCCGAATCCAGCTGCTCAAACCTCTTCTGGAAATCTGACAAGCATTTTAGTCATTCAGATCTAATTTACATATATCTCTTCACATCTGACAACCAAAACCCCCTTCCTTATGCAAATGGTTCTTGGCTGGTTCTCAGCATTAGGTGCTTTCAAAGAAAAATTGTTAAAATTGTGATTTTTTTTTTTTTTTTTTTTTTTACACTGTGAGCAACAACGAAGCAAAGTGGTGGTCATGTGTTGTACGAGCTTATTTGCATATTATACAAAATACAACATTCAGATTTCAGGTCTGGCTATCAGGAGACATGTTTTCCCTGAAAACAAAAAAACAAAACAAAAAAAACAGATAGTTGGAATCTTTGTATAGTTCAGTCCAGATACATGACTCTTAAAAAGACGTGTGTAAGTGCAGTTTTCTGCCTGATAATTGTCATTGGTGTATAACTGAGTTTTTGAGTTAGCATATACATCACAGGAGAATTATGAGCATTTAGATTTTTTTTTTCTCCTCTGCTTGCCATTTCATTGTGATTTACGGTGTGTTCAAGCTACCTGTTTGACATTTAAAGCAATTTCACATAATGTGCCAGTAATCTTAAACAGAAAAAAATTGTGATGTGATGTATTTCTGATTATCATGGTGTGAATTCATGTTTTGGCAGCTTTCTAATGCACTCTTTCTGAGCATGTTCCTGGTGGTGCTCTCACTGGAGTCTCTAGTACATGGGCTTTTCCATGAATTGGGCAACTGCCTGGGAGGAACCTGTGTGGGCTACGCAGTGGTTATTCCAACCAGTTACTGCAGGTATACACAACATAACCCATATATACACAAAAAGGGGAGAGAGAGAGAGCGCAAGTGAGAGAGAGAGAGTGAGAGAGAGAGAGAGTGAGAGAGAGAGAGAGCAAGTGAGAGAGAGAGAGAGAGAGAGAGAGAGCGCAAGTGAGAGAGAGAGAGAGAGTGAGAGAGAGAGAGAGCGCAAGTGAGAGGGGGGGGGGTTGGGGAATGTATAGAGGCTAGGAAGAGAATGACTGGGGTTTTTTTTTCAGATATAAGTGAATACAGGAACTAACTTGTCTCTCAGACCTTCCACAACATTAAGGCTTACTGTTCATCAATTGTCATTTATAAGAGTCGTTCATTATTAAGTTCAACACTGCAATCAACAGATCACTATGTTACAAGCAGAATAACACACTACAGACTATGCTGTTATACAAAAATAATACACTTCCCCAGTGTCCATTATTTTCAGATAACAGCACGGTCTGTTGTGTGTTATTCCTTACACAGTCCCTCACGCTTCTTAACCAAGTCAGCTGGGATTCCCAGGCAATCAAAACATGAGATTGGGCAGTACAGTGGAGTTTGTACTTATTCAGTGGGTTAGATAATGAATCGATGATTTGTCCACCTCTGCCTTGTCCTCATAGGTAAAAGCCCAAGCCCTCATTTGTCTTTGATATTTATCCAGCCACTGCCAACCTTCTTCTTTCTCCCCTTTTGACATGACAGCTGAATCATATTGAGTAGTCCACTCAGGATCTTAAAGCATTTGGAGAGTTGATGACTGGAGGTCCCTGAATAGGTGATGGTAAATGGAGTGCAAAATAAACTAATAGCTGTTAATAAACATGGGTTAATACTGACTGTGTAGGGAGGGCTGTGTCCTGAATATAAGGGGAAGCTGCAAGAGAGAGAAGGCTGATTAGGATGCAGCCCCACGGCTCCATCACGCTCAGTATTCCAGCACACTGAGAGCCAGGCCTCAGCAGGGTGCTGGCACATGAGGGGAATATAGCAGGGTGTAATCTCCTGTCTGATGGGTGCAGATCATGTTTTTACAATCATGAGGGTTCCTCAGGGAGCTGAGGCAGGCAGAAAGGAAGCGAAATGGAGAGTGAGACAGACAGATGGATGTAGCATGAAGAAAGACAGAGGGACTGAGAGGCCCATTTTGGCATATGCTTGTTTTAGCCATTTTCATCTCTGGCAGATTCACAAATTGGAGCCTATTTATTCATTTTAATTATAGATAAAAATTTCAAGTGCCATCTCATACATTGGACTAGTGTAGAAAAGTGAAGTATCTTTTTTTTCTTTGGGTGGTTGTTGTTGAGTTTGCCTATACACACTGCTCTTTTGGGCAAATTTCTCACATGATTAGTACTCATCTAAATCTAATATAGCTAACACAATTCAGTATGGCTACATTCACTTAAGAGTCTCTTTTGTAGTGTGTTCATTAATGAGTTTCATTAGCATTAGAGAGTAGAGAATGAGCGGGGGGAAAAGATCAAGTGAGACTAAAATTGGACAGAGGAATAGAAAACTCAAGAGAGAGTTCCCAAGTGAAACAGAGAGGAGAGAACAGAATAGTAGAGAGGAAGTCTCTTGAAGAGCCAAACACGTAGCCAGGTAGTTTTCACGGGTCAGTGTGTTTTGGATCTGCCATTTCAGTCTTCAGCAAGCACGTGTACAGCAACACTGTTCAGCACTTCTATTATGCTTCTCTGGAAGGTTTCCCAGGTTAATGGGCTTTTTTAGGGCCACTGTATCCAAGCGAGCAGGGGCAGAAGGGTCATAAGAGCCTAAGCGTGTTTTGTAGTGCAAGATGCTGAATGAGGTTTATGAAGGAATTTTGTTTGTTTCATTAATTGTAGAGAGGATAATTAATCTCTCCAGAGCAGGTCTTCCTGTGTATTCACATGTATGTATGTAAGGCTACAGTCAATACCTGGCACACTCTCAGGTTTTTAGCCCTGTTCTGTTTATTTCTTATCTTCTTCCTTTACTCCTTCCTGACCTCATCCACACTCATGTCCTTCATTCCCTTCCTTCTCCTCTCTCTGGCTGCATAGTGCGGATGGTCAGCCTGTTCTGCTTCCTCCGGAGCAGGTGCAAGAGATGAACCTGCGATCCACTTCAACACTCAATGCCGTCCAGCGCCTTTTCTCACACCACCTAATCCAGACATTTGGCTGTGACTACTCCACCAGCGGACTGAGCCTGGACACACTCCAGGCCAAACTGCGCTCTTTCCTGGAGCTGTGCACTGCTGATGGCCCCCGGCATGACAACTACCTCATCTACTACAGCGGACACACTTTGCCTACAGGAGACTGGGCTCTTACGGGTCAGTCCTACATGATTAGTAGTTCTGTTTATGGTAAACTAATCACAGATTATATGATTTATACAGATTATATGATTTATACCCTTTATACAGTTATACAACTAATGGCCTTATTAAACACTTTGTGGTTTTTTTTAATATTCTTAATATGTACACCTCACTAGGAGCCTTTAGCTGTTTAGAAAACCGTGGCAGTTTTGTTTTAGTTGGCCTTTTGTATTTAATTTTTTTTTTTTTTGAAAGCTCTTGTAAAAGAAAAATCTTATCTTGGCACAGTGTCTTCACTGTGCTTTATCTTCCTGTTTGTGTGTGTGCGTGAAGTATCTCACCAAGCTATTAATCCTTATGAGGGATAGACAGAGTCAGAGGCCATGTCACAGTGTTTGATCAGAGCAGGCTGGCTAGGAAACAGCCTCACACACTGCTGCACAGATCTGACACAGCATGCCGGGCCCTATGGTTGACACACTGCCATACACACTCCATCACTGGCCTTTCATGACTTATTTTTTCTTTTTCCCCCCTTACATTTAAGCTATAATTACTTTCATTGGTAGTAGAGAGCCCTAGAGCAGGGCTTCCCAAATGGGCCTAAATGGACATTATGAGTTTTCTGTGACCCCACAAAGTGTTAACCACTGTACTCTACTTTTTTTCCATGTTTATAACATAAACATGGAACATATAACATATATGAATTCCATATTCATAATATAGGCTGACTGTAACATGGGATCATATTTTTTTTATATATAGTAGCATGCCTTTTCCCTCCGACTAACAGCTATCTGACCGTTGCATTTATAGGTGGTGAATGCTTGCGTCTGGGGCAAATACTCAACTGGTGGAAGGAGCGCAACATTGGCTTCTCCTCCCGCCTCATCCTGGTCCTGGATACAGAGAACTCTGGGTCATGGGTAAAGGCTGTGCGGAAGGTGGAGGGGCTTTACGTGGCTGTGCAGGGAGCTGAAATGAATTCAGCGAGGGATGCTGAGAGCCAAGACGCCCCTCGCCTGGGAGACTTCACCTCGGAGTGGGTGGATTACAACTGTGAACCAGAGAGTGGCATACATTGGGCAGAGCGAGGACGTCTCCTCACTGCCGTATACGGTGTGTCCAAATGTTGGAGTGACTACAGGCTCCACCTGCCGACTGGCAGTGATGTGGAGAAACACTGGAAAACCCACTTCCCCCGTGTCACTTACCCACTGGTGGCTGTGGCTAACTGGTGCTGTGGGCTGAATCTGTTGTGGCTATGCAGTGCCTGCCTGCGCTGCTTCCGCAGGCTCAAAATGGGCTGGTTTCCTCCTGCCGTCCTCGACACAGGGCAAGGAATCAAACTTGTAAGATCGTAGATCTAACTACGACCTCTGCAACATTTTGACATGACTTGCGCCTTATTTTATGTGCCTTTTCTTCTATTGGTTTAAATCCTCATTATATCTGTTTAATTTTTTCTTGGAGGTCATTGTGCGCTTCCTTTAATTCCTGTACAGTCTAATGTTGGTGTCTGCATGCCCTTTACCATTGCAGTAGTCTTTTTCTGGACCAGGGATGCAATGATATGGAAATTCTGAGCCTGTTCTGGTAATTGATCTACCAGCAACATTGCTCAAATAAATTACCTGGAAAATATTAATGAAACAGGCTTAGCAATGTAAATGTTAAAGAAAAGAGATTTCCTGTTTGGCTTAGTTTACCTTAATTAATAAGCTTTTAAGCACATATCTGGAAGTGTATCGAGTAATTTAGGACAAAACAATTCATTATATTCATACTAAATGTCAGTGGAGCTGTGTGGTTATTTTATGCTAATATCATTATTTCTCTAAGAGTGCCAGATTCTATTCTCTCAAGCTAGCGTTTTAAGTGCCTTTGACTTTATGCTTCCATGTGAACAGTTAAAAAGGTGGTTATTTCAGTTTAAAGTGCCTCTTTGAATGAGCAGTTTTGGAAATTGTGTTGTAGGAAGCCTATTTTTAATTCAGAAAGCCTGTTTTGCCTCTCCGATGACACATTTAGCAAAACAGGAATTGATGGATGTGATTGGTGTGTCATGTAGCGTGAAGCTCTGTCTGCCCATTCGTTTTTCACTACACTGAATGATCTTTGGATGATCTACACTGAATGATCGCATAGTTTGTACAGGTTTTGGTACATCAGTTATTGTATTCTCTTATGACATGAATAAATGTTTTATGTAAACATTTTCATACAGTGAATGAAGATAATTACAGTGTTGAATGTCTTTTTTTTAGGTGCAAAACCATCATTAGTTATTCATCTCCTTTAATGCCTGTATTCTAATACAGTTCAGTACGCATGCAGTGCTGTTGCAGTACAAATATAGTATTGCAAGTTTGGAGAGCAGGACTGATGAAACCCTCAGTCTGTGTATTACTTCTCTTTTTTAGGGACGGTGAATGAAGCCTTGTTTTTCTGCTCAGACCTGCATGTAAACATGCCTCTGAGGCAATGCTTTTAAGGGCCATGTTAATGCTTTTTTTTTTATAGTTCAGGACAAGAGGTCTGCAAATAGCTATTCCCTGGAGGCTCTATTTTTAAACAGCAGGGTGGGAGTGGGGGTTCCTTCAAATCTTGAATGTATACTCTCGAGTCGATTGTCAGAGTGTGTTTTTATTAGCAGCAGTCCCCAGCTGCCCATGTGAAATAAAGCCAGTGTTTTCTCTTTCATAATCTCTGTCGGGGGACTGTAGCAGTATTGGCTAAGGTCAGTGACTCATGCATACAGCTGAAATCATTTATGAGAACTTTATATTAAGAGATGGCTTTATCTCCTAAACCAGATTAGGTAATAAAATACAGCTCCTGAGCAGATGCATACAAATGCTGAATCAGGTCCTGTCAGTCACAAATTAGAAACAGGATTACACTTTTAGCAAGCATGCTTTTGTACATATAAATATACGTGTGTGTGTGTGTGTGTGTGTGTGTGTGTGTGTGTGTTTTTTGGGGTATATGTCAGCCATAACATTATGACCACCTGCCTAATATTGTGTTGGTCCCCCTTTTGCTGCCAAAACAGCCCTGACCCGTTGAGGCATGGACTCCACTAGATCCCTGAAGGTGTGCTGTGGTATCTGGCACCAAGATGTTAGCAGCAGATCCTGTAAGTTGCAAGGTGGGGCCTCCATGGATCGGGCTTGTTTGCCCAGCACATCCCATAGATGCACGACTGGATTGAGATCTGGGGAATTTGGAGGCCAAGTCAACACCTCAAACTCGTTGTGCTCATCAAACCATTCCTGAACCATTTGTGCTTTGTGGCACGGTGCATCATCCTGCTGAAAGAGGCAACAGCCATCAGGGAATACTGTCTCTTGAAAGGGTGTACATGGTCTGCAACATTGCATAGGTAAGTGGTACGTGTCAAAATAACATCCACATGGATGGCAGGACCCAAGGTTTCCCAGCAGAACATTGCCCAGAGCATGACACTGCCTCCGCCGGCTTGCCTTCTTCCCATAGTGCATCATGGTGTCATGTGTTCCCCAGGTAAGTGTCATACACACACCCAGCCATCCACGTGATTTTAAAAGAAAATTTGATTCATCAGACCAGCCCACCTTCTTCCATTGCTCCGTCGTCCGGTTCTAATGCTCACATGCCCATTGTTGGCACTTTCAGTGGTGCACAGGGGTCAGCATGGACACCCTGACTGGTCTGTGGATATACAGCCCCATACGCAACAAACTGTGATGCACTGTGTATTCTGACAGCTTTCTATCAGAACCAGCATTAACTTCTTCAGCAATTTGAGCAACAGTAGCTCGTCTGTTGGATCAGACCACACGGGCCAGCCTTCGCTCCCCACATGGATCAATGAGCCTTGGTCACCCATGACCCTGTTGCCGGTTCACTACTGTTCCTTACTTGGAGCACTTTTGATAGATACTGACCACTGCAGACTGGGAACACCCCACAAGAGCTGCAATTTTGGAGATATTCTGATCCAGTCGTCTAGCCATCACAATTTGGTCCTTGTCAAACTCGCTCAAATCCTTACGCTTTCCAATTTTTCCTGCTTCTAACACATCAACTTTGAGGACAAAATGTTCACTTATTGCCTAATATATCCCACCCACTAACAGGTGCCATGCTGAGGAGATAATCAGTGCCATTCACTTCACCTCTCACTGCTCATAATGTTATGCCTGATTGGTGTGTATATATATCTCAAATATTCCCAACTTTATACGTTTTAAATTTCAGTAAAATAATTACTAATTACTTATTTTGAGTGAATGATTTAAAAAAAAAAAATTGTATACACTGATGCTTCATTGATTTGAACGCCTCTCTAGTTGTGCACTCATGGGGCAGCACTCTCACTGCCCTACTTACTCTAGCTTCCATTGAGTTATTAATGCATCCAGTGGGAAATGGGAATTGCAGCTAGCACTGATGGACTCACACTGTCTCATGAATAGTTTCAGTGGAGCAGTAGTAGTGGACAGGACAGTCAACGATAGGGTTACCAGGGTTGCTGGGTTGTTGTTTTTTTTTGTCGCCAAATTGGGCTAGTTCAAAACCACTCATTCTAAAATATGTGTGCCACAGTAACCTTGTTTCCCATATGAAAGCTTTTTTTGGGGGGAAAAAAAGCTGTGTCCCTTTTTCAGTTTCAGAATTTTGGGGTTAGATTCAAATCCTTTTTATATATAGGAGGGTAATGATATTAGCTCTAGCATGTGTCACCTGGTGACAGGAAACAAATCTTAGTTTATTTTCAGGGTATGTAAATAATGGCATCCTTCCTCAGCAAAATCTGTGATTGAGCTGCAGGCTTTCCTGCATCCTGTTTTAATTACTAATCAATATGCAAATGTTAGAACTGAACTATTATGTTTTATGTTATTCTGAAGTTGGGCTATTGCAATAATGTAGGCAGTATGAAATGTTTCTAGAGTTTTCTAGAAGAATCGATCATACAGATACTGGAAGGTTAAAAAAAAGGTCTAGAGCACATCATTCTGCCTGTGCTAATTAATTTGTTCAGTTTTAATACATTTTAACAGATAACAAATCAGGCTATTCCTGTATAATCTCTGACGGGGGACTGTAGCAGTATTGGCTAAGGTCAGTGACTCATGCATACAGCTGAAATCATTTATGAGAACTTTATATTAAGAGATGGCTTTATCTCCTAAACCAGATTAGGTAATAAAATACAGCTCCTGAGCAGATGCATACAAATGCTGAATCAGGTCCTGTCAGTCACAAATTAGAAACAGGATTACAATTTTAGCAAGCATGCTTTTGTACATATAAATATACGTGTTTGTGTGTGTGTGTGTATATGTCAGCCATAACATTATGACCACCTGCCTAATATTGTGTTGGTCCCCCTTTTGTTGCCAAAACAGCCCTGACCTGTTTGAGTTTTGAGGCATGGACTCCACTAGATCCCTGAAAGGTGTGCTGTGGTATCTGGCACCAAGATGTTAGCAGCATATCCTGTAAGTTGAAAGGTGGGGCCTCCATGGATTGGGCTTGTTTGTCCAGCACACGACTGGATTGAGATCTGGGGAATTTGGAGGCCAAGTCAACACCTCGAACTCGTTGTGCTCATCAAACCATTCCTGAACCATTTGTGCTTAATTAGTTTAATTTAACAGGCCAATGAACCTGCTGATACTCTTTGACAAACCACAAAGAAATGTACTGGCTACTGCTGTTAATTCAGGTCCATGTGGTCATCACATGTTGTTTTTAGCTAATTTTTTTGCACTTTACAAGCTGCAGTTTCTGGTGTTTCTATTACCATGTCAGTCATAAGAATCATTCTTGAAGGTGTCTTGTGCATCTTCAGTGATCTGTTTATTGTACATGCCTTGCACTTCAGAAGATAAGTAGAGCAATGCTGAGAATCATGATGCACAACATTCAAATGAGCACAGTGCAGGAAAATATCCCAGGTGACTTACATGCAGCCTGTTGTTTGAGCATCGAGAAGATTTTACAGTGGGTGATTTGGAGTAACAGAATGATTTAGAGCAGGAGCTGATGTACAGATCACATCTGTGTGAACCAGATTTAGGAAAGAGCATAATTTATCCTATGATGCAAGTGACAATATTGCTAAACTACATACTGACAGTCTTGAACCACAAATCCTCCCAAAGTGACTGAAGCTTGCAAATGACAGTGGTATCTGGGATGTCTTACAGATGTTCATTTATTATCAGGATCGCCCAAAAAAAAATTCTGTTTCGAAAAGAAATATTAGTACAGGGTTACACAATTTAGAATGTTACAACATTATTTACATCCCCCGTACTTTATTTATAAAGTATATATTTGAACATTAACACTAAGCTTGGGATTGTGGGATATCATGAGCTATATTGCCTTCAGATATGACATAACACTTAAAATAGTGCCTATATATTGAATAATGTGTAGTTTCAATATACACTTTACACTTTAACACTTCTGTACCTCTTGAATTTTAACCCCTGCCTATTTGTGCTGGAGGTGTGATGATGGATTTGCATGGCAAAGTGGAATAACAGCACTATGTACTTATGTCCAACTGGTTTCTATTTGTTTTTCTTTCTCCCCACTATAGATACAAAGGCCTATTAGTGCTCTGAAACAGCGAGAGTCCTTGTATCCTAATTTCAGGAGTCAGGGCCATTTTTCTTCCCCCGTGTTCTCTGGGAAGTAGAATAAGCTCTTAGTGACCACAAAGGCCATGTTGCTAAGCAGCCTCCTAGGGTTGAGCTATTTTAATGACAGACTCTAGATCATGATTCATTTAATTACACTTACATGGTGGAGGCAGCGACTGCTGTCAAAAGATTGACCTTACAACCTATATAGGATTTAAAGAAAAGATTTTTTTTTTTTGTTGAGAAAACATGTCTTGAGATTTTAATGTTCTTAATTATTCGATGGTTACACTAACACTGATTATCTTATTACAATCTGTCAGTGGGTGGGATATACTGTTTTATGCAGTAAATATACAGTCAGTTCCCAAAGCTGTTGTGTTTGAGGCAGAAAAATCAGTACTTTTGATTTGAGTAAAGATCTGCCTGGTTTGTGGATACACAGCTCCATATGCAGCAAGCTGTGATGCACTGTGTGTTCTGACACCTTTCATAGCAAGCATTACATTTTTCAGCAGTTTGTGCTACAGTAGCTCTTCTGTGTGATTGGACCAGATGGGCTAGCTGTTGCTCTCTACGCACATGACACTGATGGTTGTCCTTCCATGGGCCACTTTTGGTAGGTACTAACCACTGCATACTGGGAAAAATGCACAAGACCTGCTGGTTTGGAGATTCTCTGATCCAGTCGTCTAGTCATAACAATTTGGCCCTTTTTAAAATCACTCTGATCTTTACCCTTGCCCATTTTTCCTGCTTCCAACACATCAATTTTGAGAACTGACTGTTCACTTGTTGCAAAATATATCCCACCCCTTTGACAGGTGCCATTGTAATGAGATAATCAATGTTATTTATTTCACCTGTCAGTATTTTGGTTGATTGGTGTATACAGTAATATAAAAATGTCTACTATGTGTGTATACATACACACCTTGAACAATATAAAGCAGTCCGTCCACCAACCAGTATGTGGGAGATAGAAGGAAATGAACAGTGGGTGAAACTGTGCATAGACACACTGTGTGTGTGGACGTCAGTGTGATGGGAGGTCAGTGATAGTGGAAGTGCATTATCTGCATGGCCCTTGTCACATTAGTATTACTCATATAACGTTACGGAGAATTAAGTGGCTCAGTAACCCAAGCTTGGCCTTGTAATTAAAGCAACTGCTCTCAGACTGATGGGGAACCAATAAAAAGCTTTGATTAAATTTAAAGAGACTCTGCTTTGTGTTTTTACAAGCAGTTTGGCAGATTAACACTGGCAACACCCATTTGTATAAATAATCCACCAACAGTCTAATTATTACTCTAATTTTTTACATATGTACATGCTTTTGAATATCAATGAAGCCTTCAGATATAAATTTTCAGAAGAAATTAAATTTATTATAGTTATTTCTTGAGGAATGGTGCCTTAATGGTTAGCATGTTCAGAGTTTGCATGTTCTCCCCACGCTTTGGTGGTTTCCTAATGGTCCTGTGGTTTCATTCCCCAGATAGGCTCCATGCTTCCCACAGCCCTGTGTAGGGTAGGCAGTACAGAGAAAGGATGGATGAGTAGATAAATGGGTTGGTGGGTGGATGGATGGATGGATATTTCTGTTAGGAATAAGTTTCTTAAAATGGATGTGTAGTGTTGTCAGGAAGCATCTGCCCCTTTAACTGTTGACTGATTAAAGTAATCCCTTAACCAATAAAATAAACTATGCTCATGAGCTTTGACTCATAGTTAGGCTTTGCTTTAGTCAACACCAGTGTTGTAGTAAACACTTGTCATTTGCTCTGTCATTTGATTTCAGTTCATTTAGCTCCTTGCAAGCCAAGCACTGTACCGATTTCAATATGGCTACCAAATATGCAAGAGGTTGCATAATCATGTTGAATAGCAGTTTCATTTGCATTTAGCCTGGCAGGAAAGCTTATTGCTTCACCAGAAATGTTTTTGTTTTGTTTTTTACTTTTGGTGAATTCCTAAAATCCTAAAAGAAAGCCAAAGAAGCCATCCAGCAGCAACTTTACATGCTAACACTGGGTTGAAAGAGCAGCCTTGGACCTGTGGTCACTAAGCATGCTACAGTAATATTAGTGAATTGATTTATATGTTCAGAAACACTGTGCACTCCCCATAATAGAAGTTTAGGACAGCATGATGGAGGGTCCTCTGAATGGACTGCATTTCTCCCTGTTAAAAGCTTAAAATTTATTGTCGTGCCATCGTGATGAATTAAGCGCTCAAGCAAATTTTCCATCAAAGGCTTTTCACTCTAATCAACTGCATTGTAGCTCAGCCAAATCCGTGTCCATGCTGAGCACTTAGCATTGCTTTCTTTCTTTCCTGGCACAGTAATGAATGTTTTCATGCTTCTTACTGGTCCTTGCATCAGCTGCCCTGCTTAAAACAGTTAGAACCATATCATACAGCATAATTATGCATAATAACTGCAAGTGGTTGTGGTTGACGATACTCGAATATTATTGTTTCCTCAAGCGCCATATCAGTGACTGTCTTTTATCCCACTTACTGACAAAGCACAATCCAATAACTCTTTAGTACTGTACTGGTTTTATATATTCATATGTCATACTGCTCGTAGTGGTTTTACTCATTAAACTGCAATGCCTTGTTAAATGTAACAGATGGATAGAAATGCCAAACAGCATCTTTTATTTTTGGAAGACTCACAATGATATGTACATAATACAAAACTAGTGGTATTAATTCAGCTCATTTCTATTAGCCCCCCCCCCCCCCCCTTATCTGATTGGAAGAGAAAGATTAGCATTCATCAGTAGACAAGTGGATGATGACCCCTACAAGATTTCTGCAGAGTTATCCTAAACTTACCCACCAGCTAAACAACATAGCATCCACTCAAATCAGGCAGAGCTATGGAGAGGCACTTTCCAAGATGTTTCAAGTGCCAGGAATAGAAAAGAATGCAGCCATCAAGGTCTAGGGAGCTCTGACATGGCGTTTATAAGTGAGACAGAACAACAGATTTGCTTAGGCAGAGTTGGGTTTAATCACTTTAATTTAAAAAGGCCTCCTGGCACTTACCAGCTGTTCTCACCATGTGCCACTGTGAACGTAATGCCATTTTTCCAGTGCTGCCAGACAACCCAACTGAGATGCCCCCTTTGTGGATAATATGCTTTCTGAATCATGACACCTAAATGGAGTGAGCTTTCAGTGATGTAATCTCTGATCTGCTTTGTAGTGTCTAAGGCGAGAAAAGGGAAAAGTCTCAAAGTATAATTCATGTCATCTGTGTAACTTTGTTCTTTTAGGAAAATGATTTGTTTGTTGTTGCTCTGTTTGCAGTGAGGCTCAGCTGTGAAACTAAGGCAGACAATTGTGGGCCCATCTGACCTTCACAAGAACTTTATTGTCCATCTCTAATAGCTCTGTGGGGTGCTGTCTCCACTGCAGCTCATCTTGGCTCCAGTGATTTTACTGTTTCTCTTCTGTCACGGCTGCCTGAGATCCCTAGCAAATTTCCATTCTGAGAAATGCCGTGGGTGTCGCAGTGCTTCTCTTACCCCAAGCATTTCACCTGCTCTCATCTTGATTTGAATGACTCAGCTGGTTGTAGTCACCCAGTATTGCATTGTACATTGCTGTGATCCTAGAACTGGACCTGACCTAAGCTGTTCAGCGTCATTGATATGAATACCTTTATTGTGCCAATACGTACATACAGGTTAAAAAGCCAAATCTGAGTAAAAGATGAGATGAGATGAATTCATCAGTTTGTGTCTCAACTTTTAGCTAGCCCAGACCCCTGCTTGTCCAGAGAAGATCTCCTCGAGAATTATTCATTGTACTGTGGTGAGTGAGCTCCAAGGTTAAGTGCCAGTGTGTAGTTAGGCTTGGCTGAGTCTGCTCTTGTGTGTGGGTCACTCTCAGGTCTGCTATTATATCACAATTCGAGCCACCAGCTTTAGAGAGAAATGCAAGCAAAGGCAATCGATAGGTTCTAATATGCCATCTCCCTTTCACCCGAATGGAATGAAACTCAATTTTATTTTGCAGGATGATGCGTTTATTGGATGAGAGGATATTGACAGCAAATACACACAGATGGAATATGGGTAATAGGTGGATGAAAAACAAATATTGGATGCTGGCCGTGCATATATTTTGCACAGTGTTGAACAGCCATGAAATAAGCATTTTGAAAACAACCATTTTAATCCCCGGCTGCATTACAGTAGTTGTCAGTTTCAACCACATGCCAGCTTCTATGAATATGGCAGGTGTTTGACTGACTCCAGACTCAGTGGGGTTGTGAGAATTATCGTAGAGTGTCGGACTAGAGGAGAGGCATGGTGGTGCAGCGGATAACTTGTCCACTTGAGTTTTCTCTGGTTTCATTCCACTTGTCAAGAAAACAGCAGTAGGTAGAGTGTCTAAGATAAACTACTTTTGTCTATGAATATATGAATCTTTGTACATGATGTCCATGGCTATGTTTCTGGGATAGAAAGATCACCTGACCCGGATAAAGCAGTTACTGAAAGTGAGTCATTGTCAGACTAGAGCATAAAATGTAACATGTGCTGCAATAAACAACAAAAAAACCAAGAGCTTAGAAATTACTCTCCATTGGTACATTCCACTGATTCCAGCTAGCTATGAGCACAGCATAATTAAGCACTGCTGATTCACACTTGTTCCACCACAATCCAATCCCTCGTCTTTAATTCTTGGTCCTTCAGTCACATCTGCCCCACTTTTTGCTCTACTTCTCCATAACTCTGTCTTTTCCTGAAGGCCAGGGTGGCTCTGTGTCTGATAACACATAATCTGATAAAACATCATTTTCTCAACTGAAATATGATTCTCTTTTATGAAGATATTATATTTTAAATTCTATTTACCCCCAATTGTCTCATAAAGAGTAAGAATACAAACTCATACAAATGTAAAAAAACAAAACAAAAAAAAAGAAACACAACAGAAATAAGAGTCAAGATAAAGATGTTTCAACAAAACGCATGTGATAACAAAAAGTGTGACATTCACCTAGCATGTTTTAGACATCTTTACGCATTAGCCAACATAGTCTTTATATGATGATAGCCACTACATGACTACAAAGTACATAAAAACAGTTCTGCATCATTCTAGTAAAATATATTTACAGTTTCCTAAATCTATGGTAGTAAACCAGTATTTTGGTCAAAACAAAATTTTCATCTTGGTTGGCTGTTTGCCAGATTTTCTTGCCACATGAATAATGGACATAGTCATTATGAAAGCATTTTTAGGAATGACCAGTTTGAAAATCTATGTGGGCATGAAGCAGGACAGAGAAAGGAGGAGAGCAAAATAGACAAGGACAAAAATGGTACTTGTCTAAGCATGTGATTAGACGTGAGTGGGTGTTTGCACTGCTATGTGATATGTGTTTGTAGGCTAAAGACAGTAGATTTAGGATAGCACTGTGTTAGAGATAGTGTGCACTGGATCACTAAGTGCTTATATGATAACCATAAATATAGGAAATGACCTGGAAACAGTCACACATGGAGCAGCCAAGAGCATTTTTTTTAGTTCCCACAATTACTCTTATACAGCCAAATACTGTATACTGTTCTTTTTTTTTTTTTTTTTTGAGTCCTATCAGCTCTATTGATTTGTCCTTGTGTCTCGGTCCAAAGAATGTGTTCTTTTTTCAAGCACCTGCATTCATTTTTTATCTGTTCATTGAAACCGTTCCTCTTAAAGAGGAAAGATACCTTTCAGTGCAGAACTGTTCTTAAGCTCTGTATTGAGCCTCCTTCACCTTCATCTATTGCAAGAAAAGGCACATAGCCTACATATAGACATTTGTGACTTTAGTTACTGTTTTCTTGCAGAAAGAAGGATGAGTTACACACTTCAACTCTCCTGCTGTCTGCATCCAGTTTTATCTTTAATTATCTAGATAGCTTCTCGTCATGCAATAACTCTAAATCACAGAATGAAAAGAAAGAACTTTGCAGTTTCCAAAAAGACCAGACAGGCTCAGGCAATGGATTGATAAACGAAAGACTAATTACGGAACATCAGTATTGATGGGGGTGGGGGTGGGGGTGGGGGTGATGGTGGGGGCAAGATGAGCGCTCTAAGAGACCTAAAGGGCAGGTTAAGGATAATAGATAAAGACACAGTGATTCTGCTCTGTGGCTGGAATTGACTCTTATCGTTCTTTGAAGACTTTAGGACAGGGGAATCCAATCTTATCTGCAAAAGGCCGTGTGGGTGTAGGTTTTCATTCCAATCAAGCAAGAGCCACACCTTATTCCAACTATTTAATCAGTTGCCCTTTCCACCTAAGATTTGACACCCTTGCCTTAGGATCTGCACTCCACACTAATGACCTGAAGTTATGTGGTCTCTTTGTCATGTATGATGTACTTATACCTACATTTTACCTTTACTTAATCTATGAGACATAAATTGTTGACTATGTGACCATGTTGTAATTCTCAAGATTTATAAAAAAAAAAAAAAAAATAACACCAGGGTGTAATATTTAGGGCTTATTCATCTAAATGAATAATTCATCTAAATTAGACTTTCGAAAAGTCGTCTATTCTCTTGCCATCCCATTGCTAGTACAGCAACTTGCATTTGTCGCAGGTAGATTTATGTAGAGTCTCCATATGCATTGGCATGCTGTTATAGGAAAATAAATAACAACATGGTGTTGTGCTATGTCCCAATGTGAACCGGAGTTCTTTATGAATTGTTTCGAATAGTTTCTGAGGTTGTATATAGGACTATTTAATTGAAATGTACTTAAATTTGTTAAACTAACATTGAATCAACACTATAAAATTTGATTTGGGCATTTTGGCACTTTTTTAAAGTTGTTTCATTGTAATAGATCATTAAAAACAACCACTCTTTTTATTAAAAAATATCAGACTGTAATTTAGGTGTGATGTCATTTGTATGCTGCTTGTAAAATACTCAATGTAAAATACTTCCCCTTGTCCGCATTTATATACATAGATGACTGCTCTGGTATCTACCCTGACAATAAAATGTTAGGCTAAAAGAAAACCCTAAACATTGTGCAGAAATATCGTGCATTGCTTTTGCCCTGGTTTTAAGGTGCACTGTATATTATATAAATATAGTTAACTTTCTGGGGAATATAATTCCTCTGCTACAACATATCCTCTATTTGGGCTGTACCTTAAATAGAGAATTCACACCCAGTGGGTATCTCCCTACTTAGTGAGAGCACTAAGCTGTCCTTTTTTCTTACAGAAACACAACAAATAACAAAGCAATCATATGTGATGTCATAAATTTCACCTAAATACCAACCTACTGTACATAATCCAGTAAGCCACCCATTGGTTCAGAGACTGTTTTAATGATTATTATTAGGTATTTTATAACATCGAGGGCATTGGTGGCTCAGTGGTAGGTTTCTCGCCTATCACGTGGTAGGTCCGGGTTTGATTCCCAGCCAATGCCCCAACCAGAGCCACTGGATGCAGTGATGGTCCCAAGCCCGGGAAAATGGGAGGGTTGCATCAGGAAGGGCATCCGGTGTAAAACCTGTGCCAAGCTGTTGTGT